>JAVYIG010000515.1:100000-552152 GCA_035222895.1 Strongylocentrotus droebachiensis
GCCACCATTGTTAGGGGTAAAATGTTGCACAATTATGTTAGCTATACTTTTTCGTGTTTACTATAGGCCAACATTATATATATTAAACGTTTCATTGAGTATAGGTGTATAAGCCTAATAATATCGGATACAAAACTAAATTCAGTTCAAATTTATCGTCATATTTTTAGAGTAAACATAAATTGACATATTATTCACTTGTCAAGTTGGCTGCTTCAGTAAATAGAAATCATAACTTTAATAAGTACAAGTTTCTCGTAATATAAAAATCACCTACATTTTTCGCATAAAACGTTTAACGGTTGCAATAAAATTTTGTTCAGAGTCTATATATCTTTATAAACAATACCTTGGGATTTGTTCCAGGGTTTTCAGACTTTGGGGCATGTGTACCACCCAGCGGGTCACGCAGGCGTTGGTGGGGAGGGGGTAAAGTACAATGTCCTTACATTTTACTGTTATGTTTTTTTTATTTGTATATACAGGCAACAACAAATTAATCTGATGACCTTTGTTATCTTGAAATAGTGAAATCCCCTTTAAAAAAGATGATTTCGTCCGTTACTTTGGAGTTGATTCATCTTGAATGTGAAAGGATCTGAAGTGGACTTTGTCGTCATGGGGTCAGGGGCCGGAGCCCGGGGGGGGGGGGGGGTGCAGAGCCAATGATGATCCAAGTCTCAGCCTAAAGAAAAACACCTTATTTGCAGGGACGGTGAATGAAGGGGGGGGGGGCGGTGATGCACCTTCCGCTTTTCCCATCTTTTCTTGATTTGTAATTTCACTATTTCTATTTGATCCTATTTTCGGCCTACTCAACAACGATTAGTTGTGAGCGAGAGGAGCAATCGAGTCAAAATTTGGGCCATAATTTCGGCTATGTGTAAAAATGTCAGAGCCGTAAAATTGTCATGGGGACAACAACAATTTCGGGTAAAAATCAGTGCCGTCATATTATCTCAGCACTTTATCACGCAAAATTTCGAGACGATAATATCTACTGGGCTAGTCTATTATATTCTCTTCTTTCATACCATAATGTATATTTTAAAAAAGACTGTGTATATTGTACTTCGTAGTGTTCTGAGAATAATACAATGTGGAAAATAAATTTGAAACTTGCGTATAGGCTATATGAAATTCTATCATTTTTGGGTATTTTAAATTGGTTGGATTTTGTAATGTTTATTTGGTTTAGAGGAAGTAAGTAGATATATTAAGATTAAATTAGATAAACTGGAATCAGTTATAAACATCGCACATATTAATTCCACAAATTCAGTCATCAGACGCATCATGTACATCCTAGCCGAAAGACCTGTTATGACAAGAAAACATTAATTAAATTCACTTTAATTTCATTTTATTCAGTTAAAAAGGCATTACATATAACCGCAATCAGATATATAACATAAAATACACAAACATTTTGGACAAGGGCAAACTGAACAGGTCGCAATCTGAAAGGAAACATAATCCTCATAATAGGTTGACCCTTTTTTTTATAATAGATCTATGGGAACATTGTAAACAAGTTCGTCTGTTAGGCCTACCAAAATTCAAAATAGTATCACTGTACTAAATTTAAATTCATTCCTCACGATAAAAACTTTTCCAGCCTATTAGAACTAATAATTATGGAGCCATTTCGATGTTCTCCGACGTTACATCTGCGACATGGTTGATTGATTGATTGATTGATTTTTATTCGACAAGCTTCCAACATACAACAATATACAATAATAACAGATCAACAATAAGTCAGCTTGAACAGGATAACCCACGAAAGCTCGAGAGCTTATTTCCAGTGGGGCCCTTTACAGACATGTATACAATTAATAAGTTAAAATAGTAATATTTACAGACAGATAAGAAAATTAAAAGAACTACTTATTAAAGATAATAATAATAATAACAACATTAAACTGATGATAGAAATGATATTAAGTACAAGAAGAAAAAGAAGAAGGAGAAAAAGAAAAAGAGGAGAAGGAAGAAGAGGAAAATAATGATGAATTGACACTAAGTATGAGCAAAATCCAATTAAAATACGAAAGTTATACAAGTTGTGAATTGATCACACACAAATGTGCAACTCTGTGACGTATAAAGAGCTCCCCTCCCATTTGCTCTGCCATTACTAAAAAATCTTAAAGTTTAATTTTTGCCATAACGAAACTTTGTCAGTCCTGCATGCACCCTAAATATAATTGTTGCAATATGTTTTATACAATCTATGTCTGAAAAGAATCTATTCCTTCATTAATAACTAGGAAATTGAAAGTTAATGACTTTTTTTGACAGATCGAGGAAATGTGAGTAGCCGTAATTGTGTCACAATTTGTATGCCAAGGGTGTGTTTGATAGTTATAAACTTTTAAACTTTATACTTTTTTGTATAAAGGAGACAACCTTTTGATCATTTATGGCAGGATTTTAGGGACACTATCCTCACAAAATAGTAGGTATTTTCTTCTTCTGCTTAGAACTTAAAATTAAAAGAATATCACTTACTTTCCTAATAAAAAGTGGCAATATATCGGGGAAAATATATTACGGATGTGAAAATTATTAGACCGAGTCACACAAACATTTCTTTAAATTCATGCGCATATATGTTGTGTGCAATCTATATAAGAATTTAAGTAAATGTTAAAATTCAACCTCAATTCATGTTAGCACTGTTTCACATGTTAGATAAGAATGGTGGAATGGAGAAGATTTGTTTTTTTCAATGAATACGGTACTAGATTATTGAGATGTGTAATGCCTGTAGTAGCCGCATCACTCACTATTTCAAAAAGTATGTTTGGGCGGGAAACAAATTAGGGACGCCATCTTGAGCGTCGGTACTCAAAAATCGTCTGGCTGATGTTTTCAAACGCAAAAAATCCATGTTTGGTGAAATTGTAGCTGCATCTTAAACGTTATATAACTTGATGTTGTGTATATATATGGATATACACTCGGCATATCATATTGTGTAAGTAATTTCCCGAAAGGAATGAAATTTTATCGTGATTTTCACATGATTTTCTGAGTGATTGGGAGGGTGCTGTGTATGTACTGTGCGGATATGTGTACAGTGTGTATGTGTATGTCAATGAGAGTGCAGTGCAGTGTTCGTGTGTGTGCTGTAGAGGCTAGAGCATAATGCACGCAATTTCTAATGCATGGTGGCGCCGTTGCTGCTGAAATGCAAAGGCGAAGATGAAAGATTTGGCGAAGACTGCGCCAAAATTTGATTTTAAAATAACTGTAAATCTTAGCTTTGTTACAATATGTAATATTTGAGAATCTCCTGGAAAGTTAATTGGTCACTTTTTGCAAAAATTCCCTACCAATTTGGTACATTTTGTTGGTGAATCACAACCGCATTCTCCTGGCATTTCCTCTAGAAAATGAGAAAATACCATTGCATTGGCATTAGGCCTACCACCACCAAATCAGTGTGACTGTGAGTGTGACTACTAGTTCCCCCATGTTCTAATTTAGTTCGCTATGTTCTAATTTAGTTTGCTATGTTCTAATTTAGTTCGCTATTTCAAAGAATTAGATCTATCATCTAGGTCTAGAATCTAGATCTAGACTTTTCTAGACTAGACTCTAGATCTAGTAATAGGGAGGCCAATGCCCGGGCGTAAGGCTTCTACGCCTACGATTTGTGCGCTCGTCGCCCACTTCAAAAAATTAGCAGAGGGAAAAAAATGATGTAAAAAAAAAAATTGATGAAAATAAGAAAAGAAAATACAATCGTACATTTCACAACATACCTATAATCACGGATCTGTAACAGTCTTTCACCATTTGTTGACGATCTTGCAGATTTTGACGTATTTGAGTCCAATAATTCTCGTAGCAGAACAACTTTACGAACGCGCATCACAGACTAAGAAAATCCTAGAGGGCGTAGAGGTTTGCTCACTAAAAACCTTCTCATGGGCTGAAGGTAGACACTAAAAATATGGGATCCGTTTTGAGTAAAGAACTTTTGATAGAGATCAACATTTCAGATGTTCACAATTGCCACTTCTAACAACTAGAAAATATAAAGAAAAAAGATATCTTTTTAAATACAGATTTTTACAGATGTTTCTGTCAATCTTGCGTTGGTTTGAGCCCTATAGCTACATCCATCTCAAAATGAGAAGAAAAACTGTGAACAGTGACGTCATTGTTCGCGCCAAAAATAAAGGGTATTGCGACATATGTCTGAGCTCCACTGAGCTCCGGTCAGAACGTGCGCAAAGCGTAGTCTTATTTATAGACCCTAGTACCTTATTCTCACAGCACTAGATACGAGTGTCGTGCAGTATAATGTATGAGAAGTGTTAAAAAAAATATTTCAGTAAAAAAAAAAGTCTACGTGAGCAGTCTATACTCCAATTGAGAATTGAAATGAAAGCCATGATTTGAAGGTGTGTGTTGTATGACACATGGTTAGTGAGTGTGTATGTTACGTATAGCGAAAGGGAGAGAGAGAGAGAGTGAGAGAAATATTAGTACACGTACATGACGTACGTTGCATGGATCATGCTGCTGTGTTCGCTGCAAGATGGATGTTAATTGGACCTCGTAACTTCTCGATCGTTGATAATAAGGAATACTCATGAGGAAATCAAATTGTTGGAATACACATCTAAGGTAAATATCAATGAATTATATATGTTTCTTAGCTGCCAATTTGTATATTCCTTCTTCATTTTTGAACCATCGCCTTCGGCTCGTAGTAGTAGAAGATGGAATCGTTCGCACATTGATGGCTGGATTTCAGCCTGCATTGGGGCTTGCCTGCGCGGTGTGTACGTGTGCGACCGATTCAAGGCTAGCCGCTGTTGAGTGATTGCACTTTCGCGCGAAGTTTTAAACTTCATCATGAACTTTGTCCGGACAATGACACGCCCATTGCCTCGGGCCTGTCT
Organism: Strongylocentrotus droebachiensis; assembly: GCA_035222895.1. Taxonomy (NCBI): domain Eukaryota; kingdom Metazoa; phylum Echinodermata; class Echinoidea; order Camarodonta; family Strongylocentrotidae; genus Strongylocentrotus; species Strongylocentrotus droebachiensis. The sequence continues at coordinate 104,923 of JAVYIG010000515.1, forward strand.
AATTATCAACGTAATTTCGCGACATGAATTTATCTGTTTCAAGGCTCTTGCGTACGGCCAAGGCGTAGAAGGAAGGGAGTGTTTACAAGCTGGATATCTCCTATTTTATGGAACTTCTGGAGTCGGCAGATGGGTGAGTTTTCTTAGTGAAAGTAAATGCTTTCTTTTAATCTTTGTTTTATTTTAAACAAATTCGTAATTAAAAAGTTAGATTTGGGCATTGGCCTCCCTACTAGTAAGATTTCGAAAATCTGATATCACCAATCCAATGCCAATGGAAAGGTTTGCATATTTAAATAACCCAGACCAGAGTCAGACTCAGAGATGGAATCTTCTCTGGAATTGAGTGTGAATTAAATTATGAAAAGATTGGCGCATTTTGCCAAATTTTTGCAGTCATTTGGCTTTTGCGTCCCATTTCCGAAAAATTATTAACCTACCGTACCGATAAGGCCCTGATTAAGTTTGGAAATCTTCATTTTGAGGGCAGATATCCTCAAATTAAGTAAGAAGTAGATCTAGACCCTAGATCTAGTTATTATTTTGTATAAACCCGGTGCGCGAAGAAATGTTTCATTGTTTTTATGACTTTTTTTTTAGTTGCATCGCGCATGCCGATCCAACATCAAATTTTTAGATCGCGATATCTCTGGAATCCTTTGACGATAAATTTTCTAGTTGAACCAATTTGTAGTAAAAAACTTTGCCGTCCATTTGGTAATAATTGTAAAAAAATTGTGTAGAATAGGAGAAATCATAGATCAAATATCACATTTTCTAATATTTTTCAAAATCTCCGCAAACTTTGGTCACCCCTTCATACTAGACCAACTTATAGTTGAGTTGTATTAATTGACAATTGATTATTATCCCCCATATTAATCAATTTCCTACTAGATACCGGTAAGAGACAACATACTTCTCTGTAGGAGCTCGAAGACAAACATTTGACGAGGAGCTGTAGCACCAGGAGGCATCATGTTTTATGCACATTACGTGTTGAGTAAGAAGGGGCCCTTGGCCAAGATTTGGTTGGCTGCTCACTGGGACAAGAAGCTCACTAAAGCTCATGTATTTGAAACGAACGTGTCATCATGTGTAGACAGCATCATTCATCCCAAAGTAAGTGAACACTTATCAAATATCAGTTACTAAATTTAAGATGTAAATTTTACACAATTATTGTTGTCTTATCTTAATATGGAATCAAGGGGAAAATGGTTTACCTTCCATCATAGATTACTGTACAGTAACATCACTTAATACTTAGTTCCTTTTAACTCAAGGACTTTACTTCTTCCATCCTTGATAATGAATATTTCATTTTTATTAAATAATATATTCATATGTTATTGTAACTAAATTAAGAACTAATGATAATATCAAGTACATTTCGTTGACAGTAGCCACAGCAAAGAAAATCCATTTTCTATTTAGATTTTAGAGCTTGAGAGCCGATGGTACTAGTATGAAAATATATGTTGATATACCAACTCAAACAGGGTATTTCAATATTATGATGGAGTTTATCATATAAACATCTTGAAAGTGGACAAGGCTGAATAAAACTTCATGTTCTCTGTTTGATTCTGTGGTAAATAAAAAAATCAATTTTCTATTTAGATTTTAAAGCTCGAGAGCTGATGGTTGTATGAAAATATATATTTTGATATACTGTACCAGCTCAAACAGGATATTTCAGTATTATGATGGATTTTATCTGGACATCTTGAAAGTGGTCAAGGCTGAATACAAATCTATTCATGTTCTCTCTGTTTGATTCTGTGGTATTAAAATAAGTGCTATTTTTCTTGTGCTTTTTCAGGTCAAGATGGCTTTACGAACGTCAGGTCACTTGCTGCTTGGAGTAGTGAGAATCCACAGTAGGAAGGCAAAGTACCTCTTAGCTGACTGCAATGAAGCCTTTGTCAAGATCAAAATGGCCTTTAGGTAAGTAATCTTGACTCATAGAAGTTGCATGTTTCCTCTCATGGTGTATACTATTCTGTACACCTCCACAATTGTATTACAGTGACAGAATGTGCATTTTTCTTGCGATAAAATTACTTTGTACAAATTTATTGAGTTGACTACATGTATGTAGTCTCATCAGTCATCCTACTTTTTTAATTTGTCAAATGGTAGATAAAGCATTTTACTTTCTGGAAAGCAAAGAGGAAATATTCAAGTTGCCTGTTATGGTGGAATTGGTTGTGTTTTTATTACTTTCAAATTGCATAGTAAATGGTTATTAGAAATGCTGGCAGAATCGAATACGGAAGGCAAAAGGCAAAGGCTAATATTTCTACTACTAGCATTATTAGTCATTGAATTGTGGTTTTCTGTTGTAAATTGTATTCTCACAGGAAGACAGCAACACTCCTCCCCCCCCCCAATTTTATTTAGGATAACTGCAAATGTTACAGAAGTAATGTTGATCTGTTTTTGTAATATAATTTGCCTACTAGGCCTAATTTTAGTATTGAATGTTTACAAATTACTGAATATATGTGTCACAAATTTTGTCATGGCATATTTCTATCTCCATGCTTAATTATTCTCAGGCCTGGAGTTGTGGATTTACCCGAAGAGAACAGGGAAGCAGCCTTCACAGCCATCACATTGCCAGAGGTCTTTCATGACTTTGATACAGCTGTTCCAGACCTCAAGTAAGTAACTTCAGTGACAGAACAAGAAAACACACCATCGTAATCCACAATCTGGGAAGTATAGATGCATACATATGTAAATAAATATATGCAGGCTGTCACCTCTCAACATGCTACACAGTTTAGCAGGCTTCAGCCAGGTTTGCAAAATTTGGTGTCCTACAAAGAGGTTGTCCTACCTCCCCCCCCCCCCCCCAAACATATTTGGCTTCAGTATACATATGCGTTTATAAACCATGAGACGTGCAACACACACATGAAATGGCTCTGACTATTTTTGTTCAACAGATCCAACAATATTCTGTAAGAAATATGCATCTTTTGGATGCCTGTGCATCTCTCTGACTAAACTCCATAAGAGCCTGATATGAGGTTGTATAGAAACTTGCTCATACTTCTGAACGCTACTTAGGAGAAACAAAGAATTTATGAAAACTTGTCAATTTGAAAGTGAATCTTATTTCAGTGAGAAAAATTGTGGATTTTAGTGAATGCATTTTAGGACCCTCTTGTCCTTCACTAACAATGAATGTTAATTTTTTTGTCCTGTTTCAGTGATGCTGAGGTCCAGAAGCAGTTTGCCCTAAACCAGAGCCGAGTAGAGGAAATCACAATGAAAGAAGATCTTGGCAACATTACTCTCACACAAGATGATGCCTTTGGTAAGTTCAGTTCATAGGAAAGATGAACAACATTTTATTTCATGTAATCTTAACCCGCTTGGTTATTGCAGGTTCTTTCTGGTGCATGGCAGCCTCCATGCTAATACCAAGCGTGAGGGGTTTCAGGGGGAAAGGGCAAATTTTCTCAGACGAGAGTAATAATCATGTCAATTCATTCTTTGATTCTGCAAATTGCTTCTCAAACCATCCCCTTGAACGTCGATCATCAAGTAGGATCAAGGGTACTCTAAGGAAATCTGGCACCACCATAATATAGATAAATTGACTGCTATGAGAGGCATCGCTCTTTCTATAGGCTCATGGGTTCATATCAGGATGTAACGTCCCCGAGAGCCAGTATAGAAACAGCTATGCTTGGAATATTAAAGCGGTTTTATATACCAAATTCACAAACAAATCTACAAAGAATTCTTACCTTATCCTTTTCTTGAGTAAAGACTGGGTAAAACATCACAGAAAATCACAGAAAGTGTCTGTAAATCTTTGCTGGAAAGTTGCCTGAATGTTAGATCATTCATGAATCGTAAACACACTGCACTGTATTTTGTATCTGCGCTCGCACAAACAAAGTTTTTTTACACGTAAACAAATGGGGATCTCAGCAATTGAAAAAACTAAAATGTAGCGATTAAATCGCACAAAATGTATGGTATCCTCGCTTTGACAAAGAAACTTAAAACTTAAAAAACCAATTCAATTCAATTCAAATGAACATTTATTTTCTTCCGTTCAATTTGACAAACATATTTGACATCTGTTCAAACAATACAATTTATACGTAGGAACATAAATATAATTAAAGAACTTGTACCAGTAGGCGGGCATCTTTTTGAAAACTATCGACTGTTAGGTGGGTATGGCCAAATCACGACTCCAATTTCGACCAATCAGATGACTGATTTATTCAACATACTAAAGAGAGGTATATAATGTGTACTATGTCCATTCTTTGTGTAGGTGACATCACCTTTGATGACCGTGAGATGATGCGTGATGCTCCCAACATCGACGACTCCCTCTACAAGCGAGGCTCCGATGAGTCGACCATGCTGAGTGAGATGGATAACAGGAAAGACCAGACCATTGATAACACCATGGAGAAGCCCATGGACCTGGGGCTGGATGAACCTATCAGGGATGATGGCTTCGGAGCAGAGATGGGCATCGGAAGTGGTATCCTTGGTAAGATGATCCTTGGTATCTTCAAGTTCTAGGATGTCTTTAACTGAAGTACATGTAAATTCACACGTTTCTATGTTTCTGTCGGTCTTAAGATACTGCTCCCTTGACTCACCTACTTTGGTCAACATTTGTTGACTTGCTTTGCACATACACATCACCTGGTGAAAGCCAGAAGGGCATTAACTTAATTTAAACCAAATATTAGTGCTTTGTACTGCATTCAAGGATTTTTTTCTTCCCCCTATACATATCTTACATTTATCTTTTGTTTTGAGTATACCACTTTGTCATTGTTTCTCATTAATTTGATAGAAAGAAAACTTCAAACAGGTTATTTATCCAGGAATATACAACTGGTTTAATACACATATATTGTCAGACCTTTTCTGCAAGTCTTTCCCAATGTTATCAATCAATCAACCTCTAAATATATATAAACTTTGATTTTTCTTCCCCCTCTCCATCAGGCAATGAATTCATGGGACCTGAGGATGGTTTGTTTGATGAACAGCCAGAGATCCATGCTGGTGAGGTACCCATTGGAGGTACTGCATCGGGTGAAAGCAGTCCAGAAAGGCCGAATGAAGAGGAGAAACAAATCAGAGGTAACACTTATTCAAATTCAATATTCCCATCTATTTGATTGAAAGCAGGGGAAAAATCCTTTAAACATTTCGGCGGCCACTCTTCAAGCTTGCTTGCATGAAAATAACACTCTTTAATTTGTTTTGCATTGAACTCTATGCAAATTTTTTCTGGCTCTTTTATGACTTTCGGGGGCTACTTCGCCCTGAGCCCCCATGTATATTTTTCACTGATTAAAAGTTTTATCAAGAAGCTTTTTGGAATGTGACTAATTGAAAAATATAATTGATTTCCTGTGAAGAGAAGAACGAATTAGCCCCCCTTCCAAGTAAATAAATAAAATTACACGTTATTAATGATAAGTGCATAATAAAAGGAAACAATTACTTTATATAAAGGGTCTACAAAGACATTAGCCTGAGTTAACTTTTTTGCAAGCCAATTTTTTTTCTTCTCGAGTGTGTGTGATTTCATTGACTGGTGTACTTACAGCCTTCAAATGCCCCATTTGAAGGATGAGCAAAGTGTGTATGAGCATCCGTACGAGAGATTATATGAACTTATGTTTTATTTTCTGTTACATTTTGCATAGGGCAACCAATGGAGCAGGGAGAGGATGTTGCAGAACAACCAGCTGCAGATCAAACAACACTGGTACAAAATGATGAAGATGCATTTGCCCTAGAACCCATTGACATCTCAGGTAAGCATACATAGATAGATATTAAGCAGAAAGTTTTTGGGAGCATTCAGAGCCCGGCCCCCCCCCCCCCCCACTCAGTGTTATTTAGTGTACGTGTATGCATGTTCCCTCCTTTTGAAAATGCCCCCCTAAGTCCGGTGTGTAAATTCAATACGGGCCGGATTTTTGTGTACTACGAGCTGGACTTTGGTGCGTGAAAAGTACCCCCTTTACCAGACATTTTGGTATCCCTCCGTTCACGGAGGGGGGGGGGGGGGGGGGGGGGGGGGGGGTGGGGGGGTGGGGTAGGGATTCAGAGTAACATAGGGGTACGGGTATTGCTTCAATTTTAAGTTTGAATGCCAGCCAGGCAACATAGAGACAATTGTTTGGGTTGTCTAATTCAGCATCTAGTGGTCGCTAACAGTGCCAAAGAAGCAGGTATTGTTTGTTTTGCAGGAGGATTTAAGACTAAAAGTTGTTCCTGGGCAACTGCAAATTCTTTTGACCTAGAAGGAATAATATGTGTAAATCATTAGGGTTGTAAATATAGGAAATGAATTTGCTCTCAGTAATTGACAGTTAATACTTGGATTAAAGAAAACAAAAAACATGTGTTCATAGTTTATTTAATTCCCCTTTTAATAAGCCACTTTAGAGATACTATCTGTGTATGGGCTGATAAAGTTCACCTGTAAAATCAAAACTATAAAACCCTTTGAGATGACTGCTGGATACATGTTCATGAAAGTTATGTAATCATTATCCATTTATGCACCATTGGTACATTCAATGATACACAGGTGGGAATATCTTTGGCAGTGATTATTCTAAAAAGCACAAAGTAGGACGTCTCCATGTGTAAATGATCTGTGGACATTTTTAGGGCATTTGTACCAGTGTTATCTCTGAAGTGGCTCATTCTTTCACTAGTCGCGTATATTATACAATGTATTATTCCATTGGAAGAATATCTAATACGGTCTCATTTCTTCTTGCATTGCAGCTGGCATGAAAGAAACCAGACAGAGGCGCAAGAGGAAACTGATCGTCGACGAGCAGAAGGAGCTCCAGGGTGATATCATCAAATCGCAACTCAAGGACACGTCGGACATCGTGGCCACCCTAGACCTTGCCCCACCCACCAAGAAACTCATGCTGTGGAAGGAGACTGGTGGTGCTGAGAAGCTCTTCTGCTTGCCCGCAAGGCAACACACCTCAGTATTTATTCTATCTGTAAGTCCATGACTGTCATTCAATTTTCAGGGATGCCAGTTTTCAGGCCCTGGCAAGTTATTTTCAGGCCATAGTTTAGGTTTTTTTTGTGTACAAAATAGCTCATTTTAGGTGATCTTCAGGCCCTCTGATCAAATCCAACTGGCAACCCTGTATTTTCCTCTTTTATGTCATTTCTAGATGGTGCATTTCCAATGATTGAATAGCTATTGTTAGCACAGAGGTATAAAGGTTACCTTTAAAGTCACTCATTGAAAGTCTACTTTTTACTAGTGTTTACATCTATTCTAAACTAATGAAGTGTTTCAAACAAAATTATAAACACTTAGTGTGTAGTGATCCACCTGCACACCCCAATCAGGCCGAGTATATACGGCATCTGCAATAATCTTCAGAATTGAAAGAAAAAAGAAGAAAGATAACCTTTTCTATTGACATTTGGCAAGTTCTCATCAATAAGAAATGTGTCACAAACTTTACGATATTTACAAGATAAATTTTTAGTTGGTGCTTCTGGCTGCCAGGAATGATTTTAAATGGTTTTCCTACACGTAACTGTAGATATATTAGATTCATATTATGTGGTGTTGCTTGGACCCTATTAGTATCTCATCCATTACGGTTGGTTGTCGCGTTACTTTTGACAGATTTACAGACGGAATCTCACCGCTGACATTCCAAAGGATCTCAAGATTGTCAGAGATGAAGACTTTGAGCTTGAAGAGCCTGAAGTACAGCGAAGAGTAGAGCATCATGACTGTAAGTTTAAGTGCATATAATATCAATTATATATTGAATCTCCCTAATTTGTATCAGCTTGTAAGAATGACATGTACTAACTAACAAGATAGCAAGAAGCAAGTCATTAATGTTAATGTCTACAAAATCACCCCCCTACCTTGTGCAGCACCTTCTGCTTATACTTGGGGCTTGAAGGGTAGGCATAAGACCATATTAGATGCTGCTTATAAGTATCGGCTTGCATGGGGATGTAGATATACAGTAGGCTTGCGGTTGCACCATGTGAGAGAGAGGGAGGATTGGGGAATCCTGAAAAGGACTCTGTAATCTTTCTTTCTTGAGTGTGTGTAGTCCTGAAAAGGACTGTTGGTTAAGTCTTGAAAAAGACTGTTGGTTATCTTTCTTAGCTATAGCTCCGGTATATTGATCATGGGAATCTGCTATTTGAATTATAACCATTTTTTTCTCTTTCTTACCCTACAGTCACCTTGGAAGCCTCCAGAGACCAGACATCATTGTCCATCGACGAACCCTCCAGGATCGAGGACCAGCCCAGCACCTCGGCGACGCCCGCCCCTCCTACTCCAGCCCACATCCCCATGTCCAGGAGATCCTCCTCGTCGGACGGTGGAGACTACGGCGGTGACCTCTTTGCCGCTGACTATGACGATGATTACGATATCCCGTCAGTCGCGCCGCAGTCTGTCGGACCACAGGCTGTTGAAGAACCAGAGGAGGAGGAAGAGGTGAGGAGAACGGGGCTGATAATTACCCGATTTCTTCTTCTTCTTCTTCTTACGTTTTTTTCCTCCCGATTTTACCTCTATTTCCCTAGTTTTTCCCAATTTTCTCACTCTAAAAGGGAGGAATGTTGTTAGATGCCATTTTTTTTTGCCTACTCAAGGGGCGAGTGGTTGAGGAAACAGGAAACTTTTTTTTTTAGTGCTCACTATCACTCCCTGGGAGAAGCATTCCACTACTTAGATTGAAAATTTAGGAAGGGAAGAGATAGTGCTATATGAATGACATTGCTCTTACCATTTTACACTTCTATTGCACCATCTTTGATAATAGTTTATAATGTTACCCACAGAGAGCATTAGAATATGCATACATAAAAATGTCTTAATTTCTCTTCATAAAACTTTAAAATACAAAGATTTTTGATCTCTTTTCTAAACTGTCTGCAGTAAAATTTATTTGTATTGCTTTTTCTATATGTTGACTATTGTCCAAAATATTTGAAGGATCACCCTGTATTTCTATCATATCGTGACACTTTCCATTAGTGTTATCATATATATGCGCAAGTTTGTGTGAATTAAAGTTGTTCCCATGATAACCTGTCTGCAGCTCTACAAAATTTGCTCTGGTAATAATTTCGCAATATTCAATTTCCAACCCTTATTGAGTTTTTAACGTGGACCCCGGGCCAAACTCTATACCAACCCAATTCCCTTTATCTTTGATGAAACAAAGTCCATAGAAAATTTCATCACAGAGCAAATGTCATGTCACCCCTCCCCCATAACAACCTACAAATACAGCCAACCTGCTTTAGTGACCACCTGTATAGAAAGGCCATCTGTCTACAAAGACCACATTGTTTGTTTCCTATGAAAATGGTTTCTCATTGAAACATAAACTAAAGGAACCTGTACATAAAGACCACCTGCCTATAAAGACTACTTTCCTTGTCTCCCTTGGGTGGTCTTTATAGACAGGTTTCACTGTACTTTATTCAAGTGTTTTTTAACGTGGTTATGGTTGTATCTCTTGATAGCTTCAAGAGGGTGAAGACCAAGAAGCGCACGAGGAGAGGAAGCTGAACAAGAGAGCACAAATCATGTTAACAGCAATCAATACCAGACTACAGACCTCATCGGAAGTATCATTCAAGGTAAGAAAGAGCCCTTTAGTATTTATTCAGTTCTAGTACTTTGAAGCTGAAGAAGCAAGTACTAGCTTATTTTATTTAGCATCTTTGCATCATGAGCACAATTTTGTTTTTCAGAATCACTACAGAAGGACAGTTTATAAACAAAGATACTTTATCATTGATATAGAGAGGTGTTTTTTCATTTTAGATTTGCTTTCAATTTTCATTTTTTAGATTAGACTAAAATGACATTTTCTGCACATGAGTAAAAAAATATCTCTCTCACTCTCTGTCGCTCATTTTCAAGTTTCATCTTGCTTTGCATTGGTTTTGAGCAATTCTGAAATTTTGATCCTGCAAATTAATATTGATTATTAAGACACATGGGCGCCCAAAGTCTTAGTCAGGACCCCCCCCCCCCCCATTTAAGAATTTCTACCTAGGACTTAAAGAGAACGTTGGGTTCTGGGAAGAGGTGAAAAATAATTTGTAAGCGTTATCATTCTTATTATACAAGTGTGGAAGAACATCAGATAAGACATGTTCCCTGAAAAGCATGGCTCTTCAAATGCCTTCATATTCTAAATATGTCATGTAACATCATAAAACTCCAGGGTAGGATTTTTACGCCACGTGTTCATGCAGTCCCATATACATCTTTCTGTGTTCAGTGTTTGTAACTTTACCAAGACTTGGCCAGATTTCTTATCACTTTGAAGACTCTAGAACCTTGCAATACACACAAATACTTATATGCTAGCTGATCAACCTTTTCTGGTCGATTCCACACCGTTTCTTTCACAATGCAATCGCATGACCAGAACTTAACTTCATCTTTAAATTCAAGTCTTTATTGGCATCAGAATGCAGAAGAGTAATACAACTCCATATGTAATATTAATCCATGTCTCTCTGGTCCTATTTGTTACAGCATGACGTCACAGCGAGACTTTTCAGGAAGCAAGCTGCAGCCAAATTCTACACCCTTCTTGTCTTGAAGAAGCAACAAGCCATCGATGTCTTCCAGAACGTCACGTACGGAGACATCACCATCACATGTGGGCCCATGCTGGAGGGTGTTGCATAGGAGCAGTACTCTTGCTACAAACACATCTAGTTTTCACTTCGAACAATCTCAGAGACATTGTCACTGTAACTAAGCAGTCCCTTGGCATATATTCCATGTTCTTCGCGTTAAAACGGTTTCCTTGCGACACCCTTGTCACTGCAAACAATGCCAGAGAGACAATACACTGTACAGAGTCCATTGGTGGAGGTATTGCCATTGGCTCGCTTGATCATACTTGCGTTAAAACAGTTTCCTTGCTACGCCGGTTCACCTTGTCGCTATGGATAATCTCAGAGACTCATCACTGTACAGGCTCATTCACATGTGCCGTACTGAATGAATGGCAAGTGAGGATACAAAGAAGTAGGTACACACAACAAAGGTCCTGTGCATAATCACATATCTGTGAGTGCTGTATGCTAACGAATTACCCACTGAGGTAATCCGCCATGGTTTACTGTGATACATATGGATCAATCTTCTGGGAATTCCCACTGTCGGGGCTGTTGCATACTGGAAAACCCCAGAAACTTTCATGTGCATTTGATTTCATGAGTGCTTCAGACTAACAAAAAAAAGGTTTCATATTGTGAAATAATTGAGTCACATCTGACGTCGCAGAATATTGCAATTTACAAAAAGTTTCATGTCGCATACGTTTCTTGTTTTACAGTAGGCTTTATAGAGTTGCCAACCGCTATAAAATGTCCTGACAAGACTTTCTTGTATTTCATTCAGTGGTAGGAATTAATCAAAGCTATAATGAGTTGCCCCACATTGTACTCTGTTCATTCAAATGCTCTGTTCCATCAACAATTTCATCTTACATTGACTCTCAATAATAATATCTCTTTTGATGATGAAGTGTTTTTTGACCAATATTCTATATACTTGCATCTGTATAAAAATGTTTGATCAAAGGGACTGGAAGGTTGAAATAGTTTGCTTAACTTTATTATTATCTTTCCAATGGAAAGCATACCAGTTGGTATATTAATTGCGCTAATGACTGCTTTGTTCAGGAAATGTTAGTATGTTTCAAGTAGTTGTTCTCGGTTGAAATAGGTCAAAAATGATTTACTGTAAGAGGTTGGACAAAATGTGGCCTGCAATACAAGTACTATTAGATCTGACAGAATTGCTTATTGGTCTTTGGTAGACAATATTTGATAAAAAGTTTTCAAGAGTTTAGAATTGAACAGCAAATGACGAAATGAACATATTTTTATAGGAAATGTTTAAAGTTTTGAATGCGGAATTGACTTAAAATTGCGATCAATTCTCAAACCTCAAATTACAAGTTAAAGTGCTATGATCAAAATGTGTTTTGATGGATATGAAAGTCTTATTCTTGATCTTATATTCAGAATGACTATTTTCAGATTTTGTAGAGAGTGCTTTTAATACCCTTTTACCATCATTTGAGCATTGTACAGAGAAAATATAAACATTGAATTTCGTCTGCAAGGTGTTACAAGGTGGGTGATTTGAGCAGTTAAATTTGGTTTTATGCATTTGAAAATGCCTTAGATAATCAGTTTGATATTTTATAGAACCAATTTGTTGGACACCCTGATTTAATGAAAAGCTGATCAACTGTTTTCTTAATCAATTCCCTGCCAAATTATTAACGCAAAGTTGTATGTTTTCTTTTCTTCTATTTGTGATGTCAATCTAGTATTTTACTGCAACGTCTTCTATTGTAAATAACATAGTTATATCTCAACCTCCATATTGTTAGAAGTACATGTAGTTCATTTAGATATTAATTTTATTTGGCTGTCATTAGTATTATTGAAAACATTACTTATTTCTCATTTCTCCAACGGTTCTTGAAATATTGTTCTAAAATATGTTTGATGTAATTCTGTAAAATCAGCTCAAAAGACCATTCTTTCTGTATCATATTTCAGCATTTCTTAGACACATTTTTTAATAGCTCTCTTAGATTCACCCAATAAATCAGTAAAACGTGAATCACACTACAACCCTACTAAGATCTGCGTTTGAACCAAAATAATTCATGTATTTATAAAATGCAAAGTTTTTGTTTGATTGTGCAGGCTATTGAGCGTTGGTAACATCACAACAAAGTGGAGTTTTGCTATCTAGTATCAATAATTGAAATCTGGAACAATGACAATTAAAACTTTCAAAATGGCTCCTAGCAGGACTGATTCATAACATAACAGGTTTTAGTAGGTCCACTTCACTTGAACATGGGCAAACAATATGCTACCTTTGAGGCTCGTAAAACTTCTGTTCTGTATAACTTAATCAAAATGCGTCTTAAATGTGTAAATGTTTGTAAGTTGTTACAGAGATTTTACTTGCACTTCTCTTCATATATATTATACACAAAGCACATGCAACAAGTTTAAATGAGCACTTTTGTGGAAAAGAATACCAAACAGGAGCTGTGTATACAGTCGAAAGTAGCATTTCAAGTCCTTTCTTTCATGAATGTTCTGTAGCTAAGTGTGTCTTAGAAAATGTGAATACAAATATGCATAGTAGCCTCAGGATGTGTGTATTTGAAATATAGCTGCAAAATCTAAATGCATTGAAGTATGTCCTCTACTCTTCCTTTAATAGTTGACGCACCTGGGCCTTGTTTCACGAAACCATCACAGGTACAAGTTCACCAATGCGTGAGTAATTTAATACACGCATTGCAGTGGGTTATCAACGAACTTGTACTTACGACGGTTTGGTGAAACACTGCTCAGAAAGCATTGGTCTACACAGTCCTGCAAACTTTTTGTTTCACTTAGGAATAAATCATTTTTTAAAAGAGTTATATTTATATGCTTGTCTTATGTTGTTAGCAGTTTACTACCAAAATGCCATTTTCGTTCATCAAAACTTTCCTTATTGCTTTTTTCTACTGATGTAAATATCACTTTGTAAATACAGATACTCCTGTACTATTCCCTTATCTTAACAGTAGCTTTCATTGAATAGTATCATTTTTTTGTTCCATGTTCTTTTTTAATTATTATAACTCTGTAATGACCTGTCCCATATTTTTGTTTTTGTATTTAAGTTGAAATGTGTAAATAATGAAATGAATATGATAAAAATTAAAAGGTATTCCAAGTTGGATTTACAAGTCATATTATGTGTCTAGTGAAGAATTTTTGTTGAAGTCAGATGTGTTTTATGAGGTGAGCATGCTATCTAAGCAAAAAATTACAGTAATTTCTTGATATAATTTTGAATGTATTTTCTATATAGTATGTACATGTCTATATATCTTCATTTAAACACCTTTTTAAAAATCCAGTTACTAATGATTTCTTTTTAACCTTTACTTTACTAGGTTATCTAAATCAAAGCATGATAATATTATTTATTGAAGTCAGTATTTTCCCCTCTTATGAGTGGTTACCGACTGTTGCACAATGAGGACACTTCTTCCTTCTACTTCTTGTACGTAGTATGACTAGTATCATCTTCATTTAGACCAACCTTGTTGCTTTCCATCAAATCTTTGATCTTCCTTTCCCTCGTATGCCATCCACTTCTCCATCCCATGCTCTTTCAACAGGTTCATCATCTTCCTTTCTCTTCTCAACACATGACCCATCCATCTCAATCCACTTCTCTCTACCACTCCCATCACAGTTTCTTCCAAACCAAACCTTTCCATGAGCCCCCTCATGTTCTTTCTATCGGACAGTTTCACACCACATATCTCCCGTATCACGACTCTTTCGGTTCACCTCGAGATACCTTCTTCTACCTTCTTTAGATTCCAGGGGGGTGTTTCACAAAGACCAAGATCGACTTTAGTTGGACTTAACTTTGGCAGGCTGTTCATGCCACTATTTCCTCTCGTCATTTACTGGCATTGGTTTCTCAAGGGACGTACCATTTACATTTTTTGATAGTTTATTATTGTAGGAAAAAATATTATCTAAAGATCATAATTGAGAGACCAATGGCGAGAGCAACTAGTGGCATGAACAGCCTCCCATTGTGATTCTAACTTAAATTTGATCTTGGTCTTTGTGAAACACTTCCCTGGTTTCTGAACCATATACCATTGTTGTTCTAATAGAAGACTTAGAGATCTTGCCTTATATTCTCATTGTAAACCTTCTACCAGTTAGGGATCGAGGCCAGAAACTACCTCCATCTCAATCAGCCTCTTCTTGCCACTGCAATCTCATATCCACCACCACTGTTGATTGTAACCCAAAGATAACAAAGCCTATAAACCTTCTCAACATCTCCCATTTACATCCCCAACTCCATTTAATAGGCCTATACAAAAAAAATGTTGCATTGCCCTTTGCGACGGACCCCAAAATCTTGAAAGGTACTGTCGGCTTTTAATTTTTTTTTTTTTTTACCGTTTTTTAAAGAAAAAATATAATATTAAAGCATTAAAAACTGAGAAATATCAGCCAAAAGAGGGAGAAGAAAAAGAAAAAAGAAATTAAAAAATAAGAGAAGATTTCTGACCGACCGACCCATGTTCTGGTAACTAAAAGGGCAATATAACATCTTTTTTTTTTAGGCCTTACTAATCTCTCTGCATTTCTTGCACTCAAAAGTCTGTTGCTAATTTTTTTCACTCTAGCACTTCTCTCATGAAGCCACTTTCGACATGCCATAGATCTGATCCGTTCCTTATCACTCTCTTGCAATGCACCTCACAAAGATCTATTTCGTTTTCTGGCACATAGTTTGTATACATGTTTATACATGTTCTGACTTATTCTTTGTTGCTGTTATGAGTTTATGTTCATGATTTTGTTATTTATTTATTGATTTAAAAAAAATATTGTTCCTTATTATGTATAACAGGGCCTCATGGAAGACCACCATTATTGGTGATAAAGAGTCACCCTGTCTAAATATCAGAAATAAATAAATAAAGCAAAGGACAAATCAATTTTTCTGGCGTTTCCAACATGGTCGACATGTATTATTTCATATACATATATATACATTAACATGTATCAACACAGTTGGCAAAGCATATACAATAACTTGTACAAATGATTCTAATTACATCAAAGATTGAAGACAAATGAAGAGTGAAATAGTGCAGATTTGTGTGTGATAGTGAATCATTTAATTGATTTGTATGACATTATGGAGCCTTGATATTAGAAGTAATGCTTAAGTATTCAATATTTCCTATTCATTATTCACAATACCCTCACTAAGAAATTCAAAATCATGATGTAAATTCAAGCAAATTTTATCACAAATCTAAATTTACTGCACGTGTCAAACAAGAACATCTAGTAATCTTTTGAATAAAATGGCAACACAAAATGTTGTCATCTGTTTGGAGCCGGAAGGGCTCTGATCCATAGACTTTAACAGAGTTAAAGGTACTATGTCCCATTTGCAATCCAAAAAAATGAAAAGGTTAAATTCCAACGGCATTTGAAAGATAATACTAATTTAGAACTTCCCTAAAAAAAGGTGGGGCTTGAAAATGTCTTCAAGTGGGAAAATAACGGCTATTAGTTGTCAAATCGACTTAGGAGCTATAGAGCCAATAAGTAATAGTCTTGATTTTCATACCATTGTATCTAATGGTCATACGTTTTATGCTGCTCAAAGATTCAATCAGTTTAATTTTGGCCATCACAAGAAGTGGGTTATTGATGTAGACAAATGCTCATGTACTCTTTACAGCTCATTTTATGAATGTTATAACCAAAGAAGAAAAAAAGCCAGTCAGTCACTCAATAGTGTCTGACAGTGAAGTCTAGCAAGTAAACAGATTCCCTTGCATAATTTGAATATGAGGACACTGCTAACGTTGACATTTCACAGATAGGACATACATGACATATTCATAATTCTATAGAATTTGAGGTTGGCTGCAAAAGGGACATAGTACCTTTAATGCCCTCTTGGCTCTCAACACACAATACATCATCTTTCAATCATATAAACGTTGTCGCTTTATTTTTGTTGTATATTAGAATTACAAAAAATACTACCATATATTTCTTTTTTAATTAATAGACTTTTGAAACAAATCAACAAAATTTGCTTCTCTTACTTTTATGACATGAACACAGCTATGGAAGGAAGGCAAGCACATAAAAAGGGTAAAAATAGATCTGAAGATATACATGATTTTGATAATTTTACAGAAAGTATAACAAAGGTATTAACACTTTATACAGATATCAGGCCTATTTACAGTTTTACAAGCATGAAACAGAAAGTGCCAACAGTCCCATTATTCTATACTTTATGAACACCGGTACCTATTTTTCTCAGAAGTGTTACTTTGACTGCATTTTTTTGTTTGATCATGGGTTGAAAGCTTGAGGTATTTTAGTAAGAGGAAAACATTTGGTTACATCCTAGCACAAGAAATACAACAGGACAAACTTCACGGTTGTACGACACACACGCTTCCACAAAAAATTACTCAGCATCAATTCCCTACACTCGTCAAATTCGTAACTTCAGAAGTGGACTCAACACTATAGCTAAGCCTAGCCCTAACCCTGACCCTAACCATAACGCTATAAATAACCAACAATCTTTTTGCAACCTTAACACTAACCCTATACCTTTGACAAGATGAAGTTCATAGCAAGTGTCACAGGAGCCAATCCTGGGTCACTGATGAGAAAAATTCTTTTAGAAAATCCACAGTATTTTCTTCCATTCGTTAACTAACACATGGCAAAAATTTAGTAGATCGCGAGATTGAATTGAAAGCCTAACTGTAGCTGGAATCTGACACAATATCCATGAAATTAAAACTTAAATGCAACCACTAAATGTCTTGGTCATATACTATCTTGGTCGAGCCCCATGTCCGTAATCTCTTGATATAGGCCTATCATGACCCACCCTTGGATCTTTGAGTAACCGTTCCTTTGGTCTATGCTGGTAATCTGTTGTATATGGATGACTATCCTCTCTTGACCAGTCCTCGTACCCCCTACCTCTACCCCTACCCCTGCCCCGATCTCCCTTGGGACCCCACTGCTGACTGGGCCAGGGTTCCTTTCCTCCTCCCCTCCTGCCCTGGTCCCATTGTTCTCTTGCCCATGCCTCCTGAGGTTTATCCTCTCCCCAAGGCCTCCTCTCTTCAATGTCCTCAAAATGGCCCCCGCTTTCCCGCACGTCCACGTCTCTCCTGTAGTCGACGTCTCTATGAGGTTGCCTTCGCTGACCGATTGGGCCTGGATCTTCCCCACGCCCAACCCCACCCTTGTCATCATCCCCGTACTTCCATCCCTCCTCCCCAGGAGGAGGTGGCTCCAGTTTACGTTTCTTGGTGACCGGTACAGACGAAGAAGCAGCTGGTGGCGGATGATGCGGGATGGGTGGTTGCCGGGGAGCAGGTGGATGATGTGGTATAAGTGGCTGGTGTGGGATAAGTGGTTGGTGTGGGATGAGTGGACGGTGGGGGGCCGGTGGACGTTGAGAGATGGGTGGGGCTTGGAATGGTGCTGGGGGCTGCCCTTGGGGTGGGGAAGGGTGAGGGTAGCGTATAGGGCCATGGTGAGGGGCAATGGAATGTGGATGATGATGAGCTGGCTGTGAATGTGGCTTGTTCTGATTTAACAACGGATCAGGATGCTGCCTTGGCAAGTCTTTCTGTAGGTAAGCAGGATGCTGCTCACTCTGCATCATATGATGATGATGAGGATGTTGTTGTTGCTGCTGATGACTAATGTCTTGGGACCATGCTTGAGATGATGAAGAAGCCGTGCTATCTGTTGTGCTACCTGATGCCACTCCATGTGTAACTTGCAGCTCCGGTTGGTTCATATTTGGGCTTTGTTTGTGTGCAGCTGCTTCTGCATTCGCAGTCCACAACACTGCTCCCACGGCAAAGGGAGGCAGATTGGGTGGTGGGCACAGTGGTTGTATCTCTTGTTTACTCTTAGACCTTTCCTGCAGTGCATCCGCTCCATGAGTGCTAGTAACATCATCCTTGGGAGTCATCGTACTAGAATCTGCTTGAGCCAATCGGACATCTGGTGAAGTACCTGCTTCATCAGACGTCTGTTCATTGGTCTTCCCTAACTTGCCTGTAGCTTTGTTGATCTCTGACTGGAGTGACTCTATCTGTCGGTCCAGAAGGGCCTTCTTGGCTTCCTCCACCTGCTTGGTGAGTTGAATCAGCAGCTGCTGCTGTTCCGTCAGACCCGACTGTTCACTGAATGCACTCAGAATGTCCTGGGATGCATCGGCCGCCACACTGGCAATGTCTGCTGCTTTCACTCCGCTCTCTACACCACCAACATCAGCTTTCAGGGGATTCCCCTTCTTCTCGTCTGGGATAACCACTGAAGGAACCTGAGGGAACGCAGCTTTAGGGATCACAGCGGAGGAGGGCATACTCCGCCCTTGAAGCCAGTCATCCATCTGATCCGACGGATCATACGGCGCCTCCTGCTCCTCCCTCGTCGGTGAATACGGTTCCTCTAGCTCTACTTCAAGTTCCTTCGGGTCCACGTCGGCGTATCGCGCCACGATAGGATCAATCAGCTGATCCTCAGTAACATACATCTCCTTCGTCTTCAGATCTTTCGGTGCGATGAGATCCGAGATTTCCCGCATGGTGGGCACACTGGACCGGAATGAGGACATGGTGTTCTCAGGAGGTGTGATGTCTAGAGCAGACTGATGATGGTGTTTCCTCTTAGAGGCGTGGTGCGCTGGAGGATCCCGTGGAGGTTGGCTGATGGGTTTGGGGGCCAACTCTCCATCCAGGCTTATTGAGCGTTGCTTCTCCTTGTGTCGGACTACTATGCCCAGCAACATGTGTGGCCGATTTTTTGGCAGACCTGTGGGTGAAGAGGAGAGAGAATACAAGTTTTATTCACAAGTTCACACTTGATGGAGAAAATTTTCTCATTTGCTACCAAAATCACATAAGGAAGATGATCGCTAACAATCTGTTAAGAATTTGTTTTTGCTTCAAAATGCAGTGATGACAATTGTCATGAAATTCCATACTTTTCGCATGGCAGTTTTAAAATGCCCTTAAAAAACTACATAAAATTGTGCCCTAAATTGGAATTATAAAGCAATAAGTCAACAATTTCACACTGCGTTTCTTTCTTATTTCAATGTCCATACCAGATTAATTCATGGGTGCCATTGGAACAACAATATCAAAATAAAGCCTTTCTGCACTGGGGGCAAGCTGGATACCATTAATATGTTGGAGAAATGATTCCTATATTGTGAACTTCAAACTAGAGTTAAGAAACTTAGATTTCTGCTGTTTTTTCCTGATAACTCCTGAATAAGCTGCATTCCTAATTTTGCCTAGAGGAAATTCAAGTATTTTGCTGAGGAAGGTTAGCAGGTAAGGTGGAATCATCTCTTGTACATGGAATACTCTGAAAGTTATGACAAGCTATAAAACATGCAACCGTGGGCCCTACGGCTCTACATCCTATCCAAGGGATGATAACGTACCAGGTCCATTGAATGGCAGGATGTGGTGGGGAACCTTGTCGCTGGACGGCAGGGCTATCAGGTAGAAGTCCTTGACGTGAGGCCGGTTCTTCCCGACCACGCCGATGCGCTGCCGCGTGTAGAAGTAGTCGAAGAGCGAGAAGAAGGCCGCTTCCTCGTCTTCCTGCCAGACGTGGAAGCGCATGATGGTCATCTCCGTCGACTGTGACTGCTTAAGCTTGCTGAAGTAGTCCCATACGATCTTGTAGGGGATACGACCACACACCTCTAGTGTGTCTTGCAGGTCCTGCGGACAGACAATGGAAGCATAGAGTTGCAGTGTTCTTATGCAGGGCTCACCACTGACTTTTTTTTAAAAGTGGTCAAGACTCTTATTTTTTTTTTTTTTTTTGGGGGGGGGGGGGGGGGGCCAAACTAAGAATTGAATTTGGGAGACAATGTGGCCCGGCCCCTGTTGGGGTCAAGACCTGGCTTATAATATAATACCTCTTCATTATATATAAATTGTCATGTGGATAACTGAATATCCTTGAGTAATGAATGTTTTTGGGAAAAAATCAGGAAAATAAGGGAGAAATAGGGAAAATAAGGGTAAAGTAGGGAAGAAAAAAAAATGGGGGGAAAAAGTTTTAAATTATCAGGCCTGGAAAACAAGCTGGGATACTCACCATGGGTATACTCTCGGCGGGGCCGGACACATGGTGCGCCACGGCAACGAACTTTGACACTTCCTGCATGGAGATGAACCCTCTCCAGGCCGGTGATGATGTCATCGATGCCGACGACACTGACCTCTTGACCTGCGAGGGTCGCGATGCTTTCTTCTCCTTGGCGGGCTTGGAAGCGCTGAGCACTTCTGCAGGTGGTGTAGGACTACCAGGGGGTGTTCTAAATAAAGAGCCAGCACATATCGAGGGTTCAGTGACACAAAGACGGAACTCCATATTTTGTCAAAATGAGTATTATATCAAAATGTTCAGAAAAATGTGGGCTTTCCAGGAAACACAAAGACTTAACTCCACCCCACACCCCATTGAAGTCAATGGCTAGTGAAACATAGACTTAACTCAAGTGGCACAATTGCTCAGTGACACATAAACCACTTTTTCTCAAATTGCCCAAATGGAGTCTTTGTGTCACTGACCCCTCGATTTGGAATTTAATCCTCAAACCCCTTTCATAGTTTATTGGCATTAGGTTTAAAGAAACCTGGCCATGATCAGAGCTTGAAAAGAACAGAACCAACCAGCTTTATATTGGGTACCTTAATTAGACTAATTTTCTGTTGTTTCAAATTAAGCAATGATAAGACATTTTAGGGATTTGAGCCCAAGGAAATCTTTAGTGAGAGTAAAAAAAGAATTAAAAATGCCTCACTATCACTTTTCTACTATGAGAGTTTATTTTACTGAAATTTCACTGACATCTTTGATAAAAAGTAAATTAAACAGATTATAATTACAAGTTGCACAATCCTCATACAAATTCTGCACTGAAGATGTCTAGAATAGGGGCAACAGCTGGATTTTATTCAGTTTGCCTGAAAAGGCATGAAACAGATATGGCAGGTTCTGACATCTGGCAAAATCCTGAAAAACAGGCATCCATGCCATATCTATCTATGTCAAATAGCTTGGAGGCCGTCGAGGCGACAATGAAATGGACCTTGAGACACAGGTTTTCTGTTACTCCCTGTCTTCAGCTGTTCCTGCAGGGATGATAGGGAGCACTCCTCAAACCCCCCACCCCCTTGAGTAGAAAAGAAAAAGAAAGAGGATTTGGGGGAAAAAACAATGGCATCTAACAACATAACTCTCCTTTAGAGTAAGAAAATTGAGAAAAAATACGGAAATAGGGGTAAAATCAGGAAAAATAAATGAATACAAAAATCAGGAAAAGATTAAAAAATTGGGAAAACATGCCCGTCCACTGCTTGATGTTATCAGTCCACATTCCAGTTGGTCTACCCCTATTTATTCTTCCAATATGGTAGGCACAAGACAAAAAAAAAGAAAATGCCTATAACTTACTTGGCCTCATCAACTGGCTCTCTTATGATCACTGCAGCATTCTCATCATCATCGTCATCGTCGTCGTCATCGTCACCACCACCAATAACAGTCTCCATCAGGTCATCGTAGAGGTCTTCAGTGACGGATTTCTCTTTGGGTTTCTTTTCCTCTATCTCCTCCCCAAAGAATTTGACCGGTTTCTCCCTGACTGCTCCTCCCCCTTTCTTCTTTTCTTCTTTTACCACCACTCTCTTGATGATCTTAGGGGTTTTCCTTACGATGGCCTTCTTCTTGGATACCTTGTCCTCCTTAGGAGCTGGTATTTTACCTACAATAAATTAAAAATGTTTTGATATAATCGTACCATGTGCTACAAGCAGAGTACATGTACATCAAGGACAGAGCTTGAATTTTCCACCATACAAATATGAGATTTTTAAGGGATTCGGTAACTTTGTCTCAGATTCTGAAACAAAATCCTGGATTTAGCTCATGCTGCAATGATAATTATAAACCTTTAGGTCAGTCAGGAACCCCATGACTTTTACAAGTCGATCGCCTGTCTGATTATCAAGATATTTATGATTGGATATCGATCGTTTTCCTAACGGTTTTCATAACACTACAGTCTATTGGGGAAAACGAGTATGGTGAAACCGGTCACTCAAAGATTGTTTTTGAGGCACTTCTTGATCATTGTGAAGTGCAGTTTTTTTAAGGGCTTCAATATTACACCATATCACAGACACTGATAACACATAGGGCAGTGCATCTCAGTTTTAACATTGTTATACGATGCCTTTAACAATGAGACAGACATTTGTGCTAGGGCTGCGACGAGTAGTCGAATGCTCGAGTACACGCAACTACTCGAGTACGATTTCTCGAACCTGAATATTCTGCCGCAAAAAAAAAAAAAAAAAACGGTCACCTGGCACTGTCTAGGCAGACGCTTACCTGTGCCAGGGAGAGCTGCGACCGCTGGCATGGTACCGTCGGTAAAAACGTTTCCCAACTCAAGCACTGTCAAACTCACCGCTCAGAAACTGGGACCAAATGTCCAGATTTCTGTTTGGACTCGGAGGAAAATGGATTATTCTGCCATCTTTGGTTTTTAAAACAGCATTGTTTATTGTTATTATTATTATTAAATCGGCGCCTTTAACTGCAACTCGAAATAAAATTGCATGCATTTTCGGCGACGGACCTGGGATATTGCTCCAGTGGAATGGTGGTGGCAAAAAAAAATCCAAAAAAAAATCCAAAAAATTATTAAAAAAACATGGCGTCCGAATATTCGAGTATTCGCTTGTAAGCCTGGGAGTGTACTCGGGTACCTCATTACACTGTTGTGCACAGCCTTAATTCATGTAACTTCACTCAGACACAGTATGACCTTGGTTCATTCTGTAATGCTGACAAACCTTTTGCAACCTAAATAGGACACAAGACTCTACTACTCAACACTACCCCAGCATATTAGAACGACGCAACAGAAATCATTCAGACAATGTCAGGGGGGTGTTACACAAAGATCATAAGTTGAACTTATCTCTAAGTTGGACTTAACAATTATGGAAAG
The DNA here is from genome assembly GCA_035222895.1 of Strongylocentrotus droebachiensis. Taxonomy (NCBI): domain Eukaryota; kingdom Metazoa; phylum Echinodermata; class Echinoidea; order Camarodonta; family Strongylocentrotidae; genus Strongylocentrotus; species Strongylocentrotus droebachiensis. The sequence goes on from JAVYIG010000515.1 coordinate 128,675, forward strand.
CCGTTAGCATCTATGAAAATATTTTGTAAAAGTTATTTTAAAAGGCATAAAATGTTGATTCAAATCATTCATATTTTCTATTATCAAGGATATTTCATTTTCTTGGGGTGGAATTTATAAAAAATCTGAAATACTTGATTTTTCGCTTTTGAATATATTTTATTTTAAGGCTACGAATGGCTCTCCATAATTTATAAGTCCATTTTAGAGTTAAGTTTGACTTAAGATCTTCGTGAAACACCCCCCAGAGCTTGTTAAAAATCAGATTTAACATCACCAAAGTGGGCACATGGCATCACGACTTACCGGTACAGATCTTGCAGTTAAGATCAAAGAGATGTGCTTTGTGTTGGTCGGTGGTGTCTACCAGCATGATCTTGGGCGTGGTCGGAGAGGTGGGTGTGGTCGGGGAGGAGCCCCCTTGATGACTGCTAGGAGAGGTAAAGGAGAGTCTGGAAGGGCTCTTAAGATCCGTGCCTGGCGATGAGCTGCTGGACTGCTTAGAAGTTCCCTCCTCCTCTTTAGAATGGGGCTACAAAGAAAACACAATCTTAATCAATATGACATTATCTTCAAACTTACTTAACATTTTCAGTATTGTTTATTGCCTACCGGTATTTTGAATTCGTGAACACTTCAGATAGATATTAAATAGCCAATAAGATGTTTAAATAATAGCATTTAATACACAGTTCTCGGTGGATAATAATAATAATGGTTGCTTCTTATATAGCGCACATGTCCGTCAGGTTGTGACGCTCCTGGCGCTGCCCCGATTATTAGCCTGGATTTAGCAAGGCAGCCACTGCGGCGATCTAGCATTTCAAGGAATTAATTCCTGTCAGGTACTTATTTACATCACCTGGGTGGAGTGTGGCAAATGTAGATCAATGTCTTGCCCAGAATCAAGAAAATTTGATGAGAGGAAATATGAAAGCTTTTTTCTTAATTGTTGTGAAAAGTACTCCAGGACTGGATTCCAAAGTTACTTTACACTAAACATGATCACTCCTACCAACTAAATGAAACTGGTATATGAGATCCCTTCACAAGTTACGCATGTGGCACTCAAGAAACACTGTGCATGTGCTTACGAGAGCAATACAACATTCTAATTTAGCATAGATGCTTCTATGCATCACTATGGAATGAACGAATGGATGTAGCTTACCACCAATTCTCCTAGGTTGTCCTCCTCCCCCAGTTCTACCTCTCCTTTATGCGTCTTCTTGACGATGGTCATGTGCATCCCCTTCTTATCTTCCTCTGTCTGGACGATCATGTCCAGCTCCTAATAAGGAAGAGCACAGATAAATATTAGATTGAGAACTGAAATGATTATCTTCATTTAAAGTTGCTCAAGCGTGGGTATAAAGAGGGCAGCACACGAACGAACGCACAGGAGCGTAATACCCATTGGCTCTATGTTATGTAATGATCAGGAGTGATTCCCAAGTTGCCTTCTTCACGAACGACTATACACCCACGCCAAAATAAAATATTTACAGCTCATGGATAATGGTGAAAACAAATGTCACTTTACTTTAAAATGATTTTGATAGCTATAAGAACAAGAATCAATTAAGAAAGTATACATCATTGATTCTGGAATAAACTCCCTGTCAGATATAGTATTAACTATTTGCAAAGAATTTAAGATTAAGCATCGAGTTTACATGAATAGGTTGGATGATAAAATGTTCTTGCAATAATTGCTCCACGTTTAATAGCCTACACTCACCTAATTTATATCTTCAACTCTAACCTAATGGGGCGTTGCAAGAAAGTTGCGATTGATTGCAAGTTGCAAATTTTGCAACTGATATTTGCAATTGATTGCAACTCAACTTTCTTGCAACACCCCACTAGATTCCTAAATTTCCTAGGATTTTGTTAGGATTAAAGTTCTAACAATTAAATTAAGTTAACTAGATCTAGCTTTTATTCACCTCCTCTATCTCTTACTAATGGGGCGTTGCAGTTGAATTGCGATCAATTACAAATTTGCAATTAATCGCGAGACTTACGCTTGGTTTTGGGGATTTGCAATTGATTTCAACTTCTTGCAATGCCCCATAAGACTACCGTATTTGCCGGCGATAATACTTACCACAAACCTTACCACAATCCTAATTGCAATCTCAACCTTAACGCCATATCTTTGACAAAATAATACCTGAAGCATATGTCAGTGCAATGGATTTTATATAAAAACTGATCACATTTCTTACGTGCTTAGCCTCCTGTTCTCTCCATTTCATGAGCTCTTGGGATGCCAGTTGATCGGATGACATGCGCACAAGGTTCCTGGGGGAGATCTCTCCTTTTAAGATGTGACGGAACAAACCCTGACACACAAATACATAGATATTAAAAACAACGTTAGAAACAATATACATGTACAGTGATATCTTTGGATGTACACACAAATGAGGGTTTAACTCATTGACTCGTTCTCATAGGCTTAATCAGGGACTACCCAGTTTATGTGGACAACGGGTGAAATGCAAACTAGGGTTACATGGCACATCCATAACCATAAACAATACTATTGGATTGGTAGATCTTGGGGGTGTTTCACAAAGATCCCAAGTTGAACTTATCTCTAAGTTGGACTTAACAATTATGAAAAGCTGTTAGCATCTTTGAAAATATTTTGTAAAAGGTTTTTTAAAAGGCATAAAATGTTGATTCAAATCATTCATATTTTGTATTATCAAGGAGATTTCATGTTCATGATGTGGGATTTACGAAAAGTCTAAAATACTTGATTTTTTGCTTTTCAATATATTTTATTTTAAGGCTACAAATGGCTCTCCATACAGTTTAAGTCCAACTTAGGATCTTTGTGAAACACTCCCCAGAATAGAAAACCATCATGGATGAGGAAGGCTCAGATTTTTTTTTTTCGGTACAAGATAAAACAGGTATTTCTTGTTCAACTTCAAACCAGGGCCCCATTTCACAAAACTTGTCATCAGTCACAAATGACAGTTTTTGTCACTGATTTTTGTCATTTGTCATTGAAAAAAGGCTTTGTGAAACGGGCCGCAGAACTGACCTTGTTCTTCATGTCCTTGATGTTGAAGATGAGAGTCCTGTACTTGGCTTTGTATTTGGCACCTGTATCATTGAACAGCTTGTAGAGCTCAAACTCCACCTGCTTGGATACCCTCTTCACATCGTCTGCCGTCACACCCTTCACATCGGGTGCTTTCTTTACCCTGTTTTAAAAAAAAAAAAAAAAATCATTTTCTTGGTAATGTACTCAGCGTCAAGGACAAAGTATTCACACATGTATCAGCAGTCAATATTTCACAACTTGAAGTCGATACAATTTTATCATCCTCATATGGAAAAGGTGAAAATCCTTTACCCTGTTTACAAAAAAAAAAAAAAAAAAAAAAAAAAAACAGATTTTTATTTATGGTAATATTCTCAGCGTCACAAAGGACAAAGCATTCACACATGTATCAGCAGTCAATATTTCACAACTGCAGGTCGATACAATTTTATCATTCTCATAGGGAAAGGTGAAAAAAAATCATTTTCTAATTTTCATTCATGGTAATATACTCAGCGGCACAAAGGACAAAGCATTCACACATGTATCAACAGTCAATATTTCACAACTGCAGGTCGATACAATTTTATCATTCTCATAGGGAAAAGGTAAAAATGAATTGATTTTGGCTGAGAGGCATCCCAATCTGGCGACTTTTACAAAGAAAATATACAAAAATGGAAGACAAATTCTCTGGAGACCAAGAGAGAAGCTTTAGTCATTGCCTAACCCTCTTTTTCTCTGAAAGAGCTTTCAAAGGGTTTCATTCAAAGTTATCGCTGACTTAGTCTTAAATGGGTAATGTACAACAGCCAGACCTTGAAGAACCTTAAAACACACTAAAAAGTCACCTCCTTGATTAATAATAATAATAATTACAGTGCTTATATAGCGCCTAACACTTACTTTGTCAGAAGTCTCTAAGCGCTCTACAATAATGCAGCATAGGGCACTTCTAGATATCTATTACTTTAACATTTCATTAGAAAGGCCCGGTTTTCTCAGACACACACAACAATTAAGGCATTTATATGTTATTTGATGTGCAAAACAAGTGATTTAAGAAAAAATTCTTCATACATTCCATTTAAATTTTGGTGAATATAATTTTAGTAATGGAAAACTTACCTTGTAAGGAGAACATCCAGAAGAGTCCTCTTAACGTTAACCCTAACACTCTCGGACGCCTGCCCTGCAAGCTTACTGTTCTCCGCCTGTTGCCTCTGACGGTCTTCCTTCTCTCTCTTCTCCCTCTCCCTCCTCTCTCGATCTTCTTTCCTCCTCTTCTCATCCTCTCTCTTCTTCTTCTCCTCCTCCTCCCTCTTCTCCTCCTCTCGTTTCCGGCGGCTCTCTTCCATCTCCTCTCTTTTCAGCTCCCTCTCCATGGCCTCCTCCTCCCGTCTCTTCATCTCAAGGAGCAATCGAACCTGATGAGGAGAATAGAATGGATGATATTACAGATTTAGTTTTTGATTTTCTTAAGAGTTATCTCCAAACTCTGCAAATAAACCTTCATGTGGGGAGACAATTTGTGTCAATGAGACATTCTGAAGATCTTATCTGGCAGTAATGTATACAAAAATTGCTCCTTTTCAAGTCCCTTCAATGACGTTAATGTGCCCGATGTTAAAAAATTGGCTATTGGAAAGCAAACACAATTTACTTTAAATTCATTCATGGTGTGCTGCTTCGCAATCAAGTATAAAATAAATTTAAATTTTAAAAGCAAGCCTGTATCATTCACGAAGTTGCCCCCACCCACCCTCACCCCCTGACATGAGAGGTAGTCAGCGCAGCTAGCTGATGAGTTGTCGCTCCCCATCCATATCCAGCCTATAGTGCGAGTGCTACTATTCCTTAGTGCGACTACTCATGCCGGAATGAGTGAGTAGATCAACATAGACCATTGGGTGTGTGTTGCGCACGCACTCCTGGTCTTTATAGAGTTGAAGTTTGCAAGAGCACAAAGTCAGCCGGCGCATCTGCTTACCTTTTCTCTCCTCTCTCGCTGTCTTTTCTCAAGGTTGTCTGCCCCGGCATTTCCACCATCCTTGTTGGGGCTTGTGATTTGCTTGGTGCTAATCTTACGCTCCGTGTCGGAGGACGAGACATTCCTGATAGGGTCAACGACCTCGTGTGAGAGCCTCCTTGATTCGGGTTTGTGCTTCAACGATCCTTTACCTGAAAAATGACATACATGGTAATTTTAAAGCCTGTCTGCACTAGTTTGGCCAAGGGGATTAGACCTTCCTGCAAGGTTACTGACAGGTGGTTATCTCATCAAATCAGCTCTCAATTAACAAAAGAAAATGAGGATCATGGGGGACCAATGGTCACCGATTAGGCATTGTTTGCTATAACGAGGGCGCAAGTAGCTATAAGTAGTGCAGTGGGGCTTTAAGTGCAAAGGTCATTGTGGGGGAATTGGGTATATACTATAGGATTCTGTCTACGAATTGGATGTATGGACAACTTTGACAATGGAATTCAAATAAATTCTAGTGTAATTATTAGTTAAGAAATGTTAATGATAATAATAATAATAATAATACCTGTAATAACTACTGTTTTTTATTAAGTGTTTTAGCAGTTACAATATAACCAGACAAAGCGCTTTCAGTATCATTACTCCAGTCCCTGGCTTCTATTACTATTTTGAACAAAAAACAAAAACAAAAACTTTCAATTGTTATGCACCCTACTAAAAAATAAACAAGTATTATAGCCGTCTTACTATTTATCAAATTTTTCAACTGAATAAAATGAATTCATTGTGTATCCATGTTTGATTATTTCTTCAATAAGTTTTACATTGATAGATTCATTTACTATCTTTTTTCTTTTCATTAATCATTTACAATCATTTAAGAGTTTTTACCTGAGTGGAATGAAGATGTTGTGTATCCATGTTTGATGTTTGGCCTGAGTACTTCATACGTTGGATGTCTACCCAGCCAGTAGGGTAGTTCTTCATACGTGGGTGCTGTAAGCCCTGTGCGAAGCCTACCCGTGTGACGTTCTATCACAGATATGCGCTCATCCTCTCGCAGCTTCAGTGACTTCAATGGATGGAGAAATGAATTCATATAATGTATGTTTTGAACATTCTAAAATCAAGAGTAAGCTTGTGATAAAATAGTTCTACTGATGATCATCAAAGGCAACAGAAATAAGTTGTCATGTACGACCGTTACCAGTCCATACAAATCACAGCCACATAGAATTTTGATAATGTGTTAGGCTCAAAGCAAAATACGCACTGAACAATTAGGAAATGTTACTAAAATGAACACTTTCCCCCCCCCCCCCCCCTAATTAGATGTAAACATTCCAACATAATGTTTTACCTTTTCATATTACACGTCAATCCAATGTTTTGTGGTATTTAATATGCATATCTTTCATCAAAATAAGTCAACAATTTTCTAGTCAAATAAAACAACGAACATGCAAAATAAATAACACATAAAGCCCAGGGGAGATAGTGAGCACTAAAAAAATTATAGGTTAATTTTTTTCATCAACCACACCTCTTGAGTAAAAAAAAAAAAAAAAAAAAAACATTCCCCGTCTTTTGAGTAAGAAAATTAGGGAAAATTAGGGGAAAATTAGGGGAAAATTAGGGGAAAATTAGGGGAAAATTAGGGGAAAATTAGGGGAAAATTAGGGGAAAATAAGGGAAAATCAAAGTACAATCGAGAAAAAAAAAATTGGGGTAAGAAAAAAAATCTGTAATTTTCAGGCCTGATAAACCCTTACCTGAGTGGAGCTGGTAGCAGAGCCACCTGCAGAGTCTCTCCTTGCTTTGAGTCCCGTTGCTCTCTCTTTCTCTGCAGTCAGTAGCCTCATACTCTCCTTAGCATGCTTCACTATGCAGCCCGGACTGCAGTAGACTGAGCCCGACCGCGCCCAGTTCTCACACCGTGGCCCGATGCAGTGCTGCTTGGGGGGAGGGGGTCGGAAGAACTTGAGTCGCTTCTTCTTGCTGGCAACCTCCTCCTTGGGCTCTTTCTTTGACTGGAAGGGATACAACATAAATATCGATAATACCATATATTATGTTGAAGTTTTTAGAAGGGGATTACATTTGTATTATGAATATTCAACAGGATATTCAGAATTTGGCTGCCTTTTGCAAATCATTTTCATGTATGGTACCTTGAATTCTCCGAATTCAAAAAATTTCAAGTTGTTTGTTATAAAACCTACATGTGATTTTTCTTTTATCACAACCTTTTCCTTGAGACTGCACAGCATTTGAGAGATTTAGTCTTTTTTATAAGTTTAAAAATACCCAGTCATCTGTTTTATAGCCTAACAAAGTCTCTCCTTTTAGAGCTCCAATACTCAGGAAGATAGGTGGAAGGTAAATTGATGGCTGATGCACAATATATTAAAACCAATGTCCAGAACACAGGCTGCTTTGACAAATATGATGAAAGGTCTTTTGAAATGAGGAGTCAGATAGAAAATGAAAAAAAGGCAAATGCAATACCCCTTCTTCTCCTCTTCTCTATTGATAATGTACTTGAATTCTGTTATGTTAAGTTATTTTACGGTTACTTCTTAAATCTGTTCACATGTAACACCAGCGGATGTGGAGAACCTCATGACAGAATGGAAATTCTTTTAGGTAATCCTCAGGCGTCCGCTGGTGGCATTCTCACTGTCTTGTAACTCTTTCATCTTATATGCTTTTCTATTTTGTTTATACATGTACCTGGAAATTAAATAAATTAATAAAAAAAATTATAAAAATACCTCAGAGTCTTTCCTCGTCCCTGCATCACTCTTTCTTTTCCTCTTCTTCTCATCGGTCACCTTCCCTCTCCTTCCCTTCTTCTCCTCTTCCTCATCATCATCATCCATCTCCTCGTCATCTTCCTCTTCTTCTCTCCTCCTATCGCTGCTCTTCCTTCTTCTTTCTTTCTCCTTTGAACGTGCATCCTTCGGGTCCTCTGTGTCTTGTTTGGTCTTCTTACTCTTGTCATCCTTTGCCTTGGACTTGTCTGCTGCCCCATTCTTTTCTTCCTCTAAAAAAAGCAAGAGATTCAAAATGTTGTCGATTGAACAGTTGACATGAGTGATAAGAAAGATTTAGTTTGCTTAAAAAAGAAGACTACAGGGAACATACAGCTGTAGATCCTATCAGAAGGAATAGGTAATCAAGTATTAAAGGCTAACCAAAGGATACTGGAGCATTGATGGAATCTGAAAATTAGGCAGGTTTTAACACTTACAGGGATCAGGTAACAAGAGCTGCCAAAGATTTTAACTCCTGATCCTCAAATTCTTGAAATTTGAACTTTTTAACTATGCATACAGTACCCCCCCCAAAAAAAAAAAAAAAAAAAAAAATATATATATATATATATATATAATAATAATAGTAATAATAATAATTTTTATTTAAAAAAAAAAAAAAAAAAATGAAATAAAAAAAAAAAAAAAATATATGTATAATAATAATAATAATCATCATATCTGGATCTGGAAACTTTGACCAAAATTCATAGAACCTTTCAAGTTGGAAAAGAACTCTTCATAATAGAATACATGTGTATATCGACTACTTTAAAGTTGCTCATGCATGGGTATATAGAGGGCAGCACACGGACGTAATACCCGTTGGCTTAGTGTTATGTAGTGTTTGCCAAGTTGCCTGCTTCACGAACGTCTATATACCCATGAATGAACATCTTTAACAAGCTTGATTTTCCATTGATCAAAATAGTACATTTACAATGATAAGTACTCACCAGTACACTTATTGCACACCCAGCTGAGGTTCTCGTTCTCCATGCGCTTGCCTTCTTTCTTAGTGATGTTGACACATTTGCCATGGAACCAATCCTCACATTTATCACAGCAGATCATGAACCTGGGAGAATCATGGAATCAGAGAAGTCTCATTTAAGAGGCAGGTATCTATCAAGGGCAAAGAGGTCTAGCCCCTCTATTAAAAGCGCTACTGAACTGATGAACTTTCTGCCCTAGCATACTGTTTATTGTACAGTGCCGTCTCATGGTCCACTTGCCAACAATGCAAAACCCGATACTTAATTCCCGCTTCGCAGACAGAGGAATCGATGTGAGAACCAACAGCGCAGCTGGGGAAGCATCAAGTTACGAGACCATACTGCTACAGCTGACCTGAGATGGCGCTAGAGACGATTTTGAGGTAGTGCTTCTAATACAGTATGGCTTTAGTAAAATCTTTTATACATAAATGCAGCCACAATCCTATGACAAATTGCACATTTTAAAACAAATACAGTGATTCCAGTAGCTGAGGTAGCAGGGATATTGTTGGTTAAACCAAAGTGCTACATGAAGTGTGCGATCAAACAGAAATGAGGAATTTCTGCTTGATGCACATGTACCAGCATATTTACTTGTAGGAAAAGATAGTCATGCATAACCAAGAAAATGTAGACTCCCATCCGGTTGAGCTTAATATGCAGCAAACATTTTTTACGTGTGAATTAAAGTTTATGGGAATTTTAGGTAAAGCAGTAACAAATCATTTCACGCAGCTGTTCCTGCAACTAATCCTCTTTCATACACCAACAAATTTCTATGCATGACTTGTTACGCCAGACAAGCCTCAGATATGCAACATACCGGTTTACTAACATATTCAAATTTTATGCATACTTTTTAAACAAAGGTTGTTCGTGACATCCTGAAAGCTTGCTGAGGCTTGCCCAACATAGCAACAAGTAATATATGCAGACTGGATTCCCAGTATTGTAGTTCATTCATCAATGACAGGTTAGTGGAGTGCCTCGTCACTAGGTCCCAAGGAAAGAAACATCCATACATTTGAATATGTTGGTTAACCCGTCTAATGAGGTTGTTACAAAACCCTTTATTCAGAATATGTCCATGCATTGTGTGTACTCTACAATGAGCCTGCTGTTTTGGGGAACATGGCAAAAGGTCATTGAACCAAAAGGTCATGACCTTTAAAGGCAGAGCATGCTTTCACATCCAGAGTTGAAGTCGCAACTTGTAATTTTAAAAGTCATCATGGATACACCATACCAACATTTACAGCTAGATCATGGAATTGGGAACTACTCATTTTACTCAAGTCCTATGGAGGAGAAAATAAGACTCTGAAACAACTACTGTATAATCATTCAAATACAAACTGGCAAATCCATGATTTCCATCAGGAACAGTTCTCCTTTTCTTTTCTGTTGAGAACTATCCAAAATATTTTTTTTTTCTTGGTGAAGTAACAAACTTGTTTTATATACAAGGGTTGTTTGTAAACATACAGTATGCCCAATAACACAATTATAGCACAAATACAATAGCAAACTTTCTTTGGAGAAGAAGGAAAGTATTGAGATTCATTAGATAGAACAAAATGGAAAATTAATATAACTTGTGAGTCAGAAGGTGACTTACTTTCCATCATGGGGCTTTCTGCATATACACCAGAGTTTCTCTGGATCATCGTCACTAGTCCAATCACTGCCTGAATCATGTTCACCCTCATCGACAACATGCTCCTCCTCTTCAGATGAAAATGGAATATCACTCAGTTCATCGTTACCTGAAAAACAAGATGAAGAAATTGATTTTTAGGGAGTGGATTGATGCAGACCTGCCAACCTCTGGAGTTCAAAAACTGTATTCTTTAATCCCAAAAGTTGTATTTTATTGACATTTTTTTATGAATCATTGGTTGAATATGCATGATTTCGTCATGACTGGTGTGTTGATGAACCAATGAACATCCCCAAATTGTCGATGTGAGATGGTTGTAGGATACTTTACAGGACAGAATGGGCATTTTGCTATTGTAAATGGAACAAACACACACAAAATACCCACACAAAAAAAAAATGGTGGGCAGCTCTGTTGATGTTTCCAAACAACAGTTGCCATTTAAATGGCACATTTAACTCTTCATAATGAAATGGAATCTTGCTCAGTTCATCCTCGCCTGAAAAACTTCTTAGAATTGTCCGGAACTTAACTTTAGCTTTGCTAAAATACATTGCATTTCATCTTTGGAATTATACAATTCCCCATTCACTTCAATGCAAATGTATTTGAACCCACTTTCTTACAAAATTAACAAGCACAATTTCAAAGAAGAACACTTGATATTAAAGGTAATACAAAGTTTTGGGAAATTTTGAAAATTGGGTGGATAGTGATTCTTTACGATTTTGATATATTTGGATGCCCCTGTGGATGAATTATAAGCAGTAAAAAATTCAGCCCCTAAAACACTTCTGCTTTCGAGAAAAAATTGAATATACAAATTTACCGGTGCTCCCGGTAAATTTTGATAAATTTCAAATAGCGCCTACGGCCGTACAATGATAGCTGCGACCATGAAAATCTCAGAATGTGTAGTTGTGATATATAATTTACAAACGGGAATAGCTAATCGGTCGATTTTTGTCAAGAAACATTGTTTTATAGCTTGATTAATATTTTGACCTTGAGAGGGAGCTATACAACATAAAGAGTTTATTATTTACAATTTCATAAATTTAGACTCAATTTCAACCGCGACAACGATCACTGAATATTATAGGATTGCATATGCTTCCAATATGTTCATTTGAACCAAATTCATGACCCCCAAACTTTGTATTACCTTTAACTGTAGCACACACATGACTACACAGGCAAAACATATTATTAAACACGTCACCAATATGCTTGTTTATTAACTGCCATTAACTGAAACTGAAACAATGATGCTCAGTCTCCTGGTTTAAAACTTGTAAAATTCTGAAAATGAAAATAAATGTAATGTAATGTCTAGCTCATGAATGAAATCATTGAAATACTTGAGTATGCAATTATGAAACTGAAAGCATTATTCTATTACATCTTGGAATTATTCCCCTTCATTTTTGCTGTAGACACCAGCAAAGTTGCAGCCTGAAACTAATTACTTAAACAAATATTCCCCTTCATTTTTGCTGTAGACACAAGCAAAGTTGCAGCCTGAAACTAATATACTTAAACAAAACACTATCTACATCAAATACATATATAGACAAGAAAAAGTAATTAAAACAAATATGGAAACGAGAATTCTTACCAAGTTTTGTTTTCTTGACTTCTCTAGAACTTTTAGATGACTTCTTCTTTCTGGACTCTTCCTTTTTCTTGTCCTTCTTCTCGTCCTTATCCTTGTCCTTCTTCTCGTCCTTATCCTTGTCCTTCTTCTCGTCCTTCTCTTTGTCCTTCTTCTCGTCCTTCTCTTTGTCTTTCTCCTTATGTTTCTTTTTCTTCTTATCCTTCTCTTTGTCATCCACAGACTTTGATCTACTCTCACTTCTATGCCTTTCCTTCTCTTTACTGCTACTTTTCTCTTTTGACCTGGAGCGACCGTCCTCCTTGTCTTTATCCTTCGATAATTCCTTGTCCTTGCGATCATGTTTCGCTTTAGACTTCTTCTCTTTCTTGGTCTCTTTAATCTCTTCCTCTTTTGACACTTTTGATTCTCGTCGTGAAGACCGCCTGGGTTTTTCTTCATCTTTCTTTTCTTCTGTATTATCTACAGAACTTTCTTCGGCGCTCTTTGCTTTCCTGGTGTCTCTTCGAGTGCTGCGTTTTGTAGGGGAATCTGCCGGGTCTGCTGCAGGTACACTACTGGTCGTTGGAAGTACCTTATTCGCAGCATAGCTATGGTCCATCCAGTACACACTGGTTTTGGGTTCAAGATGAGCTTCTTCATCGTCGGACAATTCACCCATTTCCTTCTCCTCCTTCACCTCTCCTAACTCCAATTCTTCCTTTGTATCTAATGACTTCTCCTCCACTTCACCAATGTCTGCCTTCTTTGACTCTGCATCAGATGTTCTTTGACTAGGTTCATCAGGTTTCTCTTTCTCCTTGTCACCTGCTGTGGTTTCGTTCACAATGTCTTCCTTAACTTTTTTCTTTGACGCATCCCTGCTGAGGCTTTCAAATAGATTAAGACTCGTTTTCTTTTCTTCTCCTGTGTCATCCTTCTGCTCTTTCTCATCTTCTTTCTTTCCTGCCAATTCCTCCTTCTTTACTGCTGGATCTTCCTCCTCCAGATCTTCCTCTTTCTGAGCTTCACTCTGCTTAATCTCCTGATCAATGACCATCAGATATTTTGCAATTTCACTACTTATGTCTGCCCCTTTTTTCCCTTTCTCTTTCTGTGCAGGTGGAGAGCAACTTCCACTTTCCACAACCGTCACGTTTTTAGAATCCTTTGCTTTCCTTTCTTCTTCTTTCTGCCGCTTCTTCTCCTCTCGCTCTCTCTTCTTCTGCTCTTTCTCTCTTATAGACTGTCTCAGGGTCAGATCGTTTGCTGTTATGTGTGCAATCCTGGAAGATCTTCTCTTGAGGTTATCCTCCATCTTCTTCTCCGACGTTGAGTCTGTGGTAGATCCATTCTCTGATTCACTGTCGCTGGTTGCCTGAGGAACGTCCGCCGCTGCAGCAACCATGATCCCATCATCACCGATGGCTTCCATGAGTATCTCACTGCTCATGACCTGGTTCATCAGATGCTTGGTGTTGAAGCTTCCAGTTCCGATGTTGAGTACACTGTCGATGTTGAGTTGAATCTTCTCTTCTTCTTCTTCTTGCTGGTGATCCTCTGGTTCTTCAATGGCCATACTTTCAATGCTATCTTGAGCAGGGACCTGAAGGAGTGGGTTGGGCCCCGACTTGATCTGTTCAGACTTCAGGGCAGCATCGATCTTGAGGATCTGGTCCTGGGTCAATATCGTTGAGGCACCGCCTAGATCCAAGGGAAAGATACTTCCTGCCTCCTTTCCCTAAAGGTAAAAACAAAGGGTTGTAAAAAGATTACTTTGAGACAAACCAATTAAATCATTCACAAATACATGAACAAGAAAATGTTCTTTGAGCAAGCCAACAGTTTGTAAAATCAAACTCATCCATGCTCTCAAGGAAAAACTGAAACTTGTAAATATGTGAGTAACTCATGAGAAACAAAGTGTAAAATAAACACAAAATTATAAACTTCAAAAACAGCTTTCAAAAGTGATTTAAATACTCTCTATTCTCATTAGGCTTTATTTATTTAATCAAATTGAATTGAATCCAATTGAAATTCTGTAACTCATTTAAACACAAAATAATGCAACTGGCGGTTAGAATTTTGGTTATTCACAGGACTTTATCTTTGGCTTAGATGATTAAACCAGGGCTCTGTATTACAAAATTTGAATCAATCTCAACTCTTTACAAGACCGGGCCCAGGGGTTGTACTCTGAAAACTATGTTATTTTTTATGTTGGTAAAACAATGTTAGTTTGCAACTCCCTGGGTATTAATGACAGTGAACAAAGAACTATGTTAGTCACATGCTTTCACACAAGGGTGTAACTTTTGAAAGGAAGCCAAAATTTGACAGAGACCAACCCAAGCAAATGGCGCCACCTCACTGAATCCTTCGCTTGCATACATGGGGGCAAGATCGGGAGACATCGGGAGATCGGGGGAGATATTTGGGAGGGAAATTACCTCCCCATCGACATCGCCACCAGTTGCTGTCAGGTTCCACGACATCAGGCCGCCACCGACCTTCTCCACAACGACATTCGGCGTGGTGCTGACGACACAGACAGAGTGCCCACTACTTCCAGGGGACTCCTCCTTCACAGTGGCGTCAACAGACGACAGGGTGGTTCCATCTGAAATGCCATCGGCTCCTGAAGGTTCCTCTGAGAGTTCCTCTAAAGGTTTCTCTGAAGGTTCCTCTGAAGGTTCCTCTGAAGGTTCCTCTGAAGGTTTCTCTGAAGGTTCCCCTGAAGGTTTCTCTGAAGGTTTCTTTGAAGGTTCCTCTGAAGCTTTGTCTACAGCTACAGAAGTCATCCCATCTGCAATACCATCTGAGGATTTTCCTTCAGTACTAGAAGCTGTAGAATGGCTTGGAGTTTCTTCTGCTGCAGGGCTCGGGTGTTGGCTGGGCGTGTCGTCTTCAGCGGGTGTTGCTACAGTGGGTTTGGATTCACCTTGGGGAACTTCACTTGAGGTCTGTGCATCCTCACCATCCATCCTGGAGGCTAGCTTGAACAGTTCCACAACTCTTTTATATCTATCAAGAAAGAGATGATTGAAAGGCATTTTTATCATTAAAATCCAATTAAAAGCTGCACGTACTGAGGATGGTCCACACAAAAGAATGCAAATGTAAAACTGCAACTTGGGGCGAATGAGAACTACATGTATTTTCAAAATTTGAACCTGTTGCTGTTATTAAAACTCCTTGTGGACCACTCTACTTTACTGGAAAAGAGAAAGAAAACATTCTCACAATCAATACAAAATTCAAGTGGAAGTGAGAAATTGGGATAGAATATAATTTTGTCACAAATCATGAACCCAATAATATACATGTGACCGAAAGATTTAATCTCTGAAGGTTGTTCTGCTGAGACTGGTCTAGATAGCTCCACTGATCGCCTCTATACAGAGACTGATAACTACACGAGCACCGATGAATCAGCCACTGGCAATGTGACAACTGACACCAGTAGGGGCGCTGGTCTGAGATTAAGGATAGTCCGCACAAACTAGGATCTTTTCTGTAAACGCGGACAGATACGTCCGCAAAAATATGTAGGATTGTTCGCATTTTCGCGGACGATCCTTGTATTTTAGGATGCATTTTGTCCGCGGTTACGAGGATATTCTAATTTTATTTGTCCAAATGTCATTTTTGGACCAGCGCCCCTACTGCACTGAACAATGTCTTGACTGTGTCAGTGTGCAAATTTGCCGGTGACATGCAGGAGAATAAGTACGGGAAAATTTCACAAGAAAGCCTATTCATTGATTGATGCCAGTTACTAAATGTGTCTAGTTGAGCCGTGGCTGCAGGCAATTAAACATAGAGTCATGCACAGTCAAATTATAATGCAACCCCTAGCCAGCATTACATGCAACATTACATGCAAATTGCAACATGCATTCTCCCTCCCTACTGGGGCGCGGGCCTGGTGGGCTGCGCCGCGCCTCACCGCATGCCGCACATGCACATCTCATATAGACACAACAGTCAACACATACAAACACCACCATGAGATCCGATCTGAGCTGAGGACTGAACTTTCATTCACACACCTCGTTTTCACGCATGCATACTAAAAACAAGTTTCTTTTCATTACCTCTCGATGCAAAAACGTCAAAGCAACTTGAGTTCCACGTCTTTATCAGCTCTTTTAGCTCCAAATCCGGGTTAAAAAAGAATTTTAACATCCTCTCCGCGTCGACTCCTCAGCCATGTTATTACCTGGAGTGCGATGACCAAAGTGTGTACACGTGCGTGCAAAGATCAATAAAGCTTTGCCTGTGCATGATTTTTGTGCTAAACTTTTCCTGTGCTAACATTCAACCTGTCGGCATAACGACAGACAAACGGCAGACATAAATATACAAGCAAAACTGGACTCAAAAGGGGGAGAAAAAAAAAGGAAACTCACAAACCTTGTTATCTTTAGCCCCCCAAATCACACTTGATACGTGTATTGAAAAAAAGAAAAGAAAAAAAGATGCATTCTAGGTAATTATTAATCGACTAAAATTGCCGGTCCATTTAAATCATATGGCAAAAGGGAAAAGTTTAAAAAAAACTATTGGAAGAAAAGAAAGGCAAATGACTCGGCTATGCAAATCCCTTTCACCCCCCTGATTATCTCCCTTCTTTCTCTTTCTTCCAGTTCTATCCTTATACACCAGGTTGCAACAGGGAATCCCTGGTTGCAACTAGCTGGAGCTCTCTCCCTCTCTCTCTCTCTTCTCTCCCATCCCTCCCTCTCTCCCTCTCTCTCTCTCTTCTCTCCCATCCCTCTCTCTTTCTCCCCTCCCTCCCTCTCTCTCTCTCTTTCCATCCTCCCGCTCCCCCTCTCTCTCTCTCTCTTCCTCCTCTTTCTCTCTCTATCTCACTCTCTTTCTCTCCACACACACATTCTCCCATCTCTCTCTCTCCCCCTGTTTCTCTTTTTCCTCCTCCTTACGATTTCTGATGGAGACCGTTCTCTGCCATTCTTTTGATCAATACCTCCATCATTTTCCCTCTTGTCCTTTTCATCCTTCTTTCACTGCATGGTCATCCTCTACATTATTTATTATCCTTCTTTAGCCCTCTTTCTACGTCACTTAATTTTTGTGATTTGATTATAATCCTTGTTAGCCTATAGTCAAAGGCTTCATCGATCCTTAACCCTTCATATCCTACACTATTCTAATTCCTAACTTTAACACTGCACCTAACACAATACTAAACTATCTAACCCCAAACATAACTAATTGCAACCTGAACTGTAAATCTTTCACAGTTATGAACTTCTTTTCAAACATCTCAAATGTCAAACCAGACCTTTCTCTTATCCTTTTCAAAAAAATATTTAATCCATTAACTTCTTCCTTTCCTCTTATCTCTCTCTCTCTCTCTCTCTCTCTCTGGCAGTCTCTCTCCCCAATTCCCATCTTTCCTCTTAAATTTTCCTCACCCTTTCTCTTAATCTGCCATTATTCATAACTCAGTATTAGCTCTTCCTTCTCATCCACATTGTCTTTCTGTCTTCTAAGGTACTTGGAAAAGAAATAAACCATACTCATTTATAATTTCAATCTTCAGTGTTTTTTTAATTCACATTTCCTAATTCATTACAAAATTATAAGAATACAACATCTGTGTTGATAAAGAACCAATGTAATATTGATTTGAAAAAGAGAAGCCACATCATGTTTTTGTTAAAGAAACACACATTAAATTCAAATAGCTTTTCAATTTCACAATTTGTCACTATTGTTTGTCTTTTGCATTCTTGAATTGAATATTATTGTACCAGCTTAAATTCACATTTTAAAATAAATTTTTGAATTTCATTAAGTAGTTATTTCTGATCAAAATTAAATATCACCCAATCAATAGCTGCAGTACATTTCTATATGAAATGAAAATGATAATTTGCCAACAATGAGGAATATTGCACATGCCCTACCATATTGGGAAGAAAAACTTGCAACCTGATTCTTTTCTATTTTTCATGAAATAAATTGGACATTAGGATAAAAGAATAGAAATGAAATACAGTTTAAATTTTAAAAAAATCAATAACAATTTAAGTACAAAAGTTAGCTGCATATCCAGATGTTGTCTTCTTTACAAAACAGTGTCGTTTATACATTTTCAAGATTTCTTTTAAGTGACAAACTTCACCAGCATACCATATGGAAGTATTTGTGTGACTCCTTGAAGAAAATGTGTAAAGTTTCTATCTTAAACACACTTTAGTTCTGGTACATAATGCAAAACTGAAACTGCAATGAAATTTATTGACTATGTTCTAAATCAGACAATAAATTATCTTGAATCTTACACTATTTCAGTGGTACCACACAATGAAAATAAACCAAATTTGTATTGATACTACATCAATAATTTCCAGTGAATTAAGGGTAAATTTCTAAGTGCAGCCAAGGGAATAAATATGTATTATGTGTTTTACCTTTATTTGTTCAATATTCCACCAAAAAAGGAACACCATATTTTGCTGAATAGATTATCTTCACTCCTCACTCATAAAATTGTTGATGAATACCTTTTAGGTATCACAAAATACTACATGCATTTTTTTATAAATCAAACAAAAGAAGTGATCCTACAAAATAAAACATTTTGAAGCATTCAGAGGGATTAAACAGGGAGTGTTAACTTAAGGCAATTTACGCTAGAGAGCACCGGCAATACAAACTGTACATGTAGATGCAGCAAGTGTACAATAAGTTGGTGTCAAATATGCAAAAAGGGGAAAAAATTAATTTGTTACTTTCAAATTGACTCCCAAATGTCCAACTTCCTCCTATATTCCTGTTTTCTGGTATGATCTTGGACATTGAACATATCACATGACTCAGTGATTCAGTCCTCCAGTAAAAATGTGTGTCATTTGATAAACAATTAACAATGACACCATGAGAAAAAATCATAACAGAACCTTGTATGGTGTAGAACATTACATTACTTCCTTGTTAATATATATTTTTGTGATATATTTATACCAGAGTATTGACCTACCGGTCCTATTACGAATAATCTGTTGAGAGGCGAATGAGAAGGGCATCAATTCATAGTTTAACATTGACTTATATATATATATATATATATATGGTCCTTCTGACTATCATCATTCTGTTTAGTCCAGCTTCTGTCCGCTTTTAATTTTTATTCTTCTATTACAAGCATCGATCTCACACACAGTGCACTAGCTCATCGCGCTATCCCCCAAAAGCACCATCGAAAAGAACAGAATGAGTGGAATGGCAAGGTCCAACTATACTGTCAGCGTTGAGGGTGTAGTATTTTATCAGCTGATTGGGCGCACGACACGGAAATGGTCCAGAGGCCGGACTACATTCTGTTCTGTTCCCAACAGCCATTCTCCATGGGACCTAGCCTATAATCTAGGAGGAGTGCCAAGCTTTTTTCTTTGCTGCTAGACTAACCTTAAGCAGAACGTCTGATACGGCGAGACTACGAACCGTGAGTCGCAAAGCGGCTCACCGCCTATAATCACTGGTCTATTCATGAGGTTTTTTCGTACGAAAAACTGCCACGGATTCATGGTCGATAATAAAAAAACAACGACTAAAGCTAGACCAGTGATTATAGGCGGTGAGCCGCTTCGCGGCTCACGGTTCGTAGTCTCGCCGTATCAGACGTTCTGCTTAAGGTTAGTCTAGCAGCAAAGAAAAAAGCTTGGCACTCCGCCTAGATTATAGGCTACATGGGACCAAGCATCCAAGTCTTGGCCCAGGTTGAGAGTGCAAATGTCTGATTGACCCCTTTAAAAGTTGCATTGAGTGCTTGTGGTAGAATTGCATTTTTAAATAACAAATCACAATGTTATTCAGGGGGTCAAGTGCAGGAAATAAAAACAAATTGTGTATTATAGGACTTTGGTGCCAAAAAACATTGAATCAACTTACGTTATCTTCTTTAATATCACAAACACTAGAAAATAATACTTGTCTGTGTGGGACTACACAAACACATGACCAGAATTTCTTGGTAGAGGTGATAAAAACATGTTTTTCTGAATATATTTGAAATATGTAATCAGTTAAGTGTAATTCTTCTCTTATTACATTGCCACAGTAATCTTTTTTTTTACACATGGTTCTTGCCAGTGCAAAAACCCTAGGTGCAAATTCCAAGCATGAGGGATTTCAGAAAAATGTATAACAAGGGCACATTACCAACAAGGGCTATACACTATGTTCATGTATAATTTAAATGTGCCAATAACTATGATCACCCCACCCCCCCCCCCCCCAGACTAGGAGGCTGCAAGACATACAAAATGGTAATTATGCTGCATTATTGTAGAGCGCTTAGAGACTTCTGACAAAGTAAGTGTTAGGCGCTATATAAGCACTATAATTATTATAATTATTATTATTTCAATTCATTTTGTATGAATGGTGAACTAAATCCTGGTGATAACCTTCTCTTGCATATGATTTTGTAAAGATGAGAAACATTTGTAGTCCACAAATTATGGATCTTCATGATTTAATTTTCAATACAAGAAAGGCCGGACAGTTTATTATAAGCTGCTCCTTTTTTTTGAACCACTACTATCAACAACCCCTTTAAGAACAATTGCTTGACAACTGCGTGGGCTGACTGTACCCGGACTCATTGACAAACATGCAAGACAAACGACTTGTCTCAGGAAAGAGCTAATTACCACTGCCTGACAAAGACACGTTCTTACTGGCCTGGCTGTAACCCAATAAGGGTTCCGCAAACCCACCCCCAAAACCCACCCACCACCCACCTTTCTAAGTAATACATCCCATGGGAAATTGTGTGGACTTAACATGTTTTAAGTACGCTAGACTGTCACAATACAGCTCCTCTTCCCCCTCCCCCCCCCTTCCAATTGGAATTTTATCATTCATATGGTAGTCAAACCTGCTTTAGTGACCACCTTTCTACAAAGACCACATTTTTTGTTCTCCCTTGAAAATGGTTTCTCATAGAAACATGTTCTAAAGGAACCTACACTATCTACAAGGACCACTTTTTGTGTTTCCCTTGGGCGAGGCTATAGACAGGTTTGACTGTAGTAAAATATCACTGAGAGTGTGGAGATGGTGCACACTTCAGTGCTGTTTGAGATCCAGAGACCAGTATAAATAAAACGCTTTGTCAATGAATAAAAGCAAAATGTGTATAAAATCATTTTCACAGGTACACAGTTCTTCATTTGGCTCATAATTGTGAGAACAGTTCAGGTACAGTACATTTTAACATTACATGGTGTGTACTTTGTTTCATTGCTTAAACCAGCAGATGAGTAAACCTCCTGTAGAGACTACCATGATTCTTCCTTTCGCGATACAAAAATCCTATAGCTATATCATACTTGTAGTCCAAATATCTTGTAAAGAAACATGAAACAAAACATTATATAGAGAAAAGCATTGAGCATCGTTTCAAACAAAAACTCAATAAAAGATCAGGGTTATGATTTCTTTTGCACAACATATTGTACATACACGTACTTTGTTGTAAGTGATTCGTTATATACGTTTTTAATACAAGTTTCGTATATAAACTTCATCTAGTCTGAACGACCTATGTGTGAATGGCTGAAAGCTATATTTAAAGAATTAAGACAAAGTCTATTCTCAAAATACACAAACAATTCCAAATAAAAAGATTTGATTGGGCTGCTGTTATCTTTTAAGTACACCAACATTCATAAGTTCTAGTTACAAGGGAACCTATAGTAATTAAAAACAGATTTGCAGCAAAATATTGTCAAAAAGTAAAAAACCGAAAGCTCAATATCTCTCTGAGCCAATACCTGAACAATGTATTTCTTTAGTATTGACAGGATATGAAACAAAATATTTCAGTTTTTTTATTTTATATAACTACATGCTCATATATCAAATTTGGACAGTCATAAAAAACCTGAAGAGCCATTGCACATGTACATGTATGTATAACAAATTGCTGCCATGCTGCAAAAAGGTATTACAAAAATTAAGACACATTAAACATTTTTGGTTTAAATTCAAACACTGGAATGCAAAATAACCATAAGATTCAAAACAAAATTCATCAAAACTGAAGACTGAGCATATTGCTTACTAACATGCTGCATCGCATGTCAAAATGATAAAAAAACAAGTCCTTTCATTAAAAAAAATAGGTTAAACTCAAGAAACTTTGAGGCTGCTAATAAGCTTCGAGGCTAGTTCAACATCGCTTCGATGTCGACTGAGTCCATCATCGATGCGAAGGCGGTCTAAGTGAATATCATCCAGAGACTTTGACCGGTGAAGTTGAATGTCCGGGACGGTCAACGATCCTTTATCCGTTGCCTCACTGCTCGGACGGCGAAGTTTCCGTCCGTTCCCGTTGCAATCTGTCTGCAGGTCTTCTAAAAAAACATCATCCTCTAAACTAGTCGACATGTTGGTGTTCAACTTCCGTGAGCGCAATGTCCTTGATCTGTGCGCATGAGGGACAGCGTACGGCTTCTTCTGACAGCGCCGTGTCGGCCTGTGAGTCCTTACAACACGATGTTCGTTGACGAGGAAGGATGGATACGGTTTGGAAGCACTGGTACTCTTCTCTGCTTCCACCACACCATTCTGTACACCGCTACTGCTTGATTTCACGACTGGACGACTATGACTAGCTAAGACGGAACCTACACACGTGACAAACTGAGTGTTCATTTTGACGATGTGGAAGCTCGGTTGCATTGAAGATGGAGCGTTGTTCATATTGTTTTCATTCTGTGACACTCGCTCTTTCAAATACTCTTTCCGGCTCTCTGTCACTATACTCAGCATGCCCAGTTCATTGAGTGCAGAATCTAAATCCATACTTCACTAAATCCACAGCTAAGCCTTTCCCTGATTAACTGTAATGGGAAGAGAGATAGAGAAACACAATTCTAATGATAAAGGACAAAAATTGTCTTTTATGGAAAGGAACAATATATTTTTTAAATATATACAAATTTGTACTTGCACAATTCTAAAACAGTTCGGGACCTCTTTTTTGGAGGCTCACACAATGCAGCATATGGCACACTCGTTCACAGCACGTAGCACTACACAACAGTACGAAAATACTGGTAGGCCTACTCTATACCCAGCCAGAGGACTGTACTTGCACTGGAAGAAGAAGAAGACATTTTAAAACTCACCTCTCCTTTGTCATATACACGTGTTTATGCATGTTCACAATTTTACAATTCATTGGAGTTAACAAAATCACATGAAAAAGAAGGTTACAACACCTTTCACATAGATCTAATAATAAAATATAGATCTTCCTAAAGAGAAGAGGGTTGTGGACTAATTTACACTGTTATAAAGCATTATAGGGGTCTAGTTGACTACCACTCAGAAGAAGACAACAAATATTGTTTGAAATCAAACTCAAGTCTAAACTCCAAAGACTGTAGGCCAAATCCACATTAGTTTAGTTTAGTTTAGTTTAGTAATTAGTAATTAGTTTAGTAAAGTATGACAATTTGATTCTTAATCTTACTCAGCTGACGACTTACCTTGTACTTTATTGTAGTGAGTCTTGGCTTTTATTTAATTCGGAATCTCTGCTCTTAAATTTCAGCTGCATTTGACCCCAACTTCAGTCACACAAAAAACGTTGCAACCTCTGTATTTGGATTGGATTTGGAAGAGTGGAATCATCTAGCACTTTACATCCGAGTGCAGAACACAGTTACACTTCTAGCATATAGCCTAGAGTAAAGTACCCGGTTTTCGGCCACTTAAGACAAAATCCTATTTATTGGACTCTTTACTTCCTATTTATTATCATTTCTTGTTCAAATCATGAAGCAAATATTATTATTATTTAAACAAAAAAAGAATCCCCCAAAAAAATCACGAATTGCCATGACAATATTCATTTCAATTTTCACTGTTTTGGAGCCGGTTATCGGCCGAGCGTTTCAGTTTACGGCCGCATGTACAAAGTCAATAGGAAGCGCTCGCGCGCGCGTGCGTTTCTGCGCTGATGTATAGCACAAGCGGGCGGAGCAGGTATCCCACGCCGGAGCTCCCGGGTGCTCGTCTGGCCGAATACAGGCACAGCGGTGATCGGAAGTTGGAATCTGAATTAGACGGACATATCGTGTGTGCGTCGCGGTGTGCGGCTGCATTGATTTAATACATGCGATGAGATACTTTTGAGCTTGCGACCAGCACAAAATCGGGCTCTATATCTGAAAAATACTTGAAATAAAGCTCATTTTATGGTACCCATATTTCTTACATACACGCGTAAGAAACTCGATTTTTCAGATTTGGGTAGCGGGACCGCCGATTACATCGCTAAAATGTGATATTTTAGGATATATTTTTCATTGCAAATGTGGTTCTTCAGTGACACTGGCATGGTATGGTATGTGTGGGATATGTGTTATGCTATTATGCGATGTATTTTAAAGTGATTTTACCATGTATCCAACCAATTGGCCGAAAACCGGAGCTGACCGATTACCGGGTACTTTACTCTACACATGTATATGCGCGTGCATAGATAGACCTTCTTCTTGTAGTTGATCCCTCCACTATTTTCCCACGAAACACATACAATGAAAACATAAACAGAGAGAGCTAGAGATCTACAATACACGCCCGTCGCTTTGGCGCGCTATGGACAGTCTCATTATATGAAGGGGTTTTATTCTCTAATCAACGGTATATTCAGTTACTACTTAAGTTACATAACCATTAATTCAAACAATATTTGAATATCAATTATTGACATATATTATTAATTGGTAGTAATTTACACAAAAAACCTGTTTTATTATAGTTATATTTTGTTATGACATGAGTATAACATTCCTTTTAATTAATGGAACAGTCCACTAATAGTAGGCCTATGATGCACACGTGAAACATGGACGACGATGAACGAGAATGCCATTCTCCGATTTTAAACCATTGAATTGCTGTTAACAGCTAACATTTTGAACAAGCTAGCACAGGTGAGATTCTGTCCATGAGTAACATTGTCATTATGAGTGAGGATGTTTTAAAATGTGATCATAATCGTTAGACTCTAGTGTTAAATCTTTGATAACACAATTATTTGTTTGAGGTTTGAACTTTGAGTTTGAGCTTGAGTTGAATGAATGTAGATAGTGTACTGTTAGATAGATCACGCAGCTGAGCTCGGGGAAAGCCACGGCCCACGAGCGCGATCCATGCACGCAGCGCACAGCTCCACATGCACACAGCGCCACTTGCACACAGCCACTTGCACACAGCTCCAGCCACTTGCACAAACACATTATACATACTTAGATCGAACTAGTTACTACATAGTCAGTAATCAGTAGGGGCGCTGCTGAATGAGAATGAGGATCGTCTTCGTAAACGGGCAGAGACGGTCCTAAAAAATAAGGATCGTCCGCATAATTTCACGAACGATTCTTATTCCCGATCCGCGTGCTGGCGATCGATGCGAAATACGGAGGAAAACAAGTCTTAAGGGGGTTCAAAATATCAACAACAACAAATCGCCTCGCCACTACATGCGGCTCGTGGACGATGCTCCGCATGTAAGTAGATGCCAGGAAAACATCACTTACGGGGGTTCAAAATAGCACACCTAAAAAGATCGCCCCGCCGCTATGCAGCTCATGGACGATGCTCTGTATTGGGCAAATCCCCCCTTTGGCAAAAAGCTAATGATCCGCCCCTGGATAAAGACGTATAGTAAAGAAAGAATGTGAAGGTTACTCCGAATAATGAGGAAGAAATAATGTGCAGAATGGGAAGAAATCGAGAGAATGTCATCACGGAATGAAAGTCAGTAGAAGCTATGTAACTTGTAAATTTGTAAGAGGGAAAATGCTGACTTAAATGAATGATAATGATGAAAAAGCAAAGCATTGAGGAGTATCATGTGTACCAATTCAATGGAAATTTGTATAAAAAAGAGCCCCCCGCCAGTTCTAAAAGAGTCTCACGGGGGCTCTTTTTTGGGGGAAGAGCCCCCATGAACAAAAAATTTATTTGAGCCCTGTTGCTAACAATACCTCCGCAAACATGTTTCTCTTATTTATTCCAAAAAAACTGAACAAAGGAATTTGAGTGTAAGATCATGATAAAACTTAACTTTTGAAGTGTTTCTTCTGTCAAATCACTGCTATAGCTCTACCTTGTTTCTTTCAGTACTGCTACAATGGCAGATGAAGAATCGACTCTCCCAACCGATTTAACAAGAGATGATGGACCTCCGGAGAGTGGTGCTGGTCCCAAGGAGATATTAATTCCTGACGAGGACGGCTGTTCAGAGAGCAGCTCTAGTTCTACTGAGGCCACTGAAGATGATGGACTTACGGAGAGCAAGTCTGGTCATATGGAAGTAGTAGTTCTTGAAGATGAAAAGGAAGAAGAGCCTGCTGTGGTTAAAGATAGCGAGAAGACACAAGATGTTGACCCTTCAATGGATGTTGAAGGGACCGCATTGGTTACAGAAAAGATGGAGGATGATGAGGACGCGGATGACTCTCTGTCGAGCGATGACATGGATATGTTGCTCATTGCAGATGATTCTGACTCTAGCGATGAAGACACAGATGCCTTGCTGGGGGGGAGTCTGGATAAAGACGGTTCTTCACTTGGAGACAGTTTAGAAAAAGATGGTCCTTTAATGGTGGAGATTCCAGAGGAGGATGAGGATAGTTCCAAAGATGGTCGGACCAGTATGGAGGTCGGTGATGAGGGTGATTTGGAATATAACGTGAAGATCACGCGAGTAGGTGGAGGTGACTTTGAGGGTTTTGAGATCATTCATGAACCGGTTAGTAAGAGTCATGT
Organism: Strongylocentrotus droebachiensis; assembly: GCA_035222895.1. Lineage (NCBI taxonomy): Eukaryota > Metazoa > Echinodermata > Echinoidea > Camarodonta > Strongylocentrotidae > Strongylocentrotus > Strongylocentrotus droebachiensis. The sequence goes on from JAVYIG010000515.1 coordinate 155,623, forward strand.
AAAAAGTCCGGCAAGAGGGAGTCCGGCAGATGACAATACATCACCTAAAGAGGGAAGGTCGAGCAAAAGAGGCATTGCATCTAAAGAGGAAGCTACACCATGTAGTAGCAGTTCTGCCAACAAAGAAACAAAGGCTAGAATGGAAAGGGAGGGATCTAAGACAAAAGCGGAGGAAACCCGATTCAGCATTCCTCCATCGGAGAGTGCGCGGTCATCGAGTGGATCAAGTGACAGTCAGAGGACGATACCTTTGAACGTTGAGGCAAGTGACCGTGGCCTGAGGCAGCCATGTTCGCCGACCTCCTCCCGGTCAAGCGAAAACAAGTCGAGCATCAGGCTCCCGTCATCCCCGTTTTCCAGCGATTACAAACCCTCAACCCCAGGGACGCTTTCTAGTCGTAGCAGCACCACAGGGAGTTTCGATGAGAGTGGAAGGTTCGCAGGGGAATCTACCAATAGCACTAAGCTGCGTGCCATGCGCAACTCGACTCAAAAGCGGAGAGAGAACAGAGAGGAACGCGAGAGGCGGGATAAACTGTCCAAGAGTGAGAGGAGTCGAGAGCTAAGCAGGAGTAAGGTAAATGAAGAGATCTTGATTGTTCGGGAGATTCATTATCAACTGGAATAAAAATATCTTTGACAAGGAAAGAACTTGAAGGGCAATCCAGCTTTCATTGCAAGTTGGTTATTAGCAAGTAGACATCATTAAATATGTGGAAACCTAAAATATATTGTGAATTCAAAAAATTCTATAGCTTCACCCACTTACTGTGTGACATTCCATTGTACATCCTGTAAGTTAGCCTGTAACAATTTTTTTTAAATAAAACAAAAAACACAATATCATCGTTTTTAGAATAGATAATGGAAACAAAATAAATAATATACCAATATGTCAGAGATATTTTGAGATAATCCTTGAGAAATTTCCAGACAACCGTATTTATAATATGTTTGAATATGCAAGGAGGTACAAAATAACGACCTATGCTCTTTTCAGCCTAATACTCTATATTCATGAACCTCATGTTGCAATCTGTTTTTCTGCAGTCACATGTGGACAAGAGGAACCTTAGCAATACGAAAGATGCTCCCGTGGACGGCAAACCCTCGCCCCCTAAACCCAGAAGCAAGATGACTAGAATAGGCTTTGATTTTGAACCTGGTTTCAAGTTGGAGGCAATGGACTACAAGAATAATTGGTAAGTCACCAGGTTGAAAAATGCAATTTATTTTTGAAGGCTTTTGAAAAGCTAAACACTCGTGTTCAATGACATATTTGTAAACCATTTACAGACATGCCAACCGTTCCGATTTTAACGGAACTGTTCCGTTTTTGAAGTTTTTATAGCCCTAAAAAACGGAACGTTCCGATTTTGGGGAATTTGGCTTTCCATACATAGCATTGACTACACTGGATAGGCACTTTCACGCACATGGTCCGTCCGCCGCCATCTTGTTTAATTCCGAAACAACACGGCCGCCGTTATTACTGTTTTGATACTAGTGTGCGGTCGTGCATTTTGGGGGGAGTATGGTGGTAGATGATCGTGTGCGCGGCGCCTGCAATACCCATTCAAAGTATAGTAGCGAAGACTTCGGTGATTCAGTGGGGACATTGCAAGTGCGATATACGGTGTGTTGTTGTTCATGAACGCCGGGCCTAGCGGCCTGGGCTGGAGTGTCTGTGGTACTGGTGATCGTGAGTGTACGTGTGCGTGTGTAGGATACGAGTTCTGCCGTTTGACTGTGGATTCGAATTTGCCATTCGACGCTTGAACGAGGTGTTTTCTTCCTGAATATGATCATGGATTCACTCAAAAGAGCGAGTACCCAAGGAGGAGATCCTTTGACTGGAAACAGATTTTTAAAAACGTTTTTGATGCACATCTTTATTTTGGACTTAAAAATGGTAGGTTCGAAATGCAGTAAGACTGGAGTGATTGGGTGTTTGTGTACGTTTTGCGCGAAAATTATGCTGCGGTGTCTTGCGTTCCGGAAAGACCCCCATTTGTTACGGACAAATATGGTAAATGTTACTGACAGCCATCATATAGGGTTGGCATCTCTGATAATGTATACTGCATTTATTGTCGGCAAGATCTAAAGATCAGTGGTGGAGTCTTGTTCTGCTGATTTTGACAACCTCATTTACATGTAGCTCAATGAGTTACAATAATTTTGGATTGTTGACTGTTGTCTGGAAAGTTGAATACCATTATTGCCAGTCTCATTTTATGCATAGATCTATGTCATTTATAATTATTTAAAAAGTAACTAGACTTAAATGCATCACTCTGCATGAGTGGCTAATTAAATTTATGTCTATTATCTGCTCTGCCTCTGCCAAGGATAAATTAAAATGTGGAATTCACTTCAATCACTTTTTTGTTTGGTATGACACAAAAATGACCCATAAACTTGGGTTGAATTTTAGGGGAAATGGTCCCTAAAATAGGCTCAGATTGCACCAGAGAGCATCTGGAAACCCAGAGCTTCCAGGGCCCTAAAGCGGGCCCTGGACCCCGGCTAAAAGGACTTCGCGCTCGTGATGTGCGCTTCGCGCACATAGTGTACAGATTTCTGATTTTCAAATGTTGGCATGTATGCATTTACCCCCAAAGAATTTTTTTTTCTATGGTGGTATTTTAGAGAGTGATGGATAAGTTGCCCTCAGCCTCTGGGTTTTTCACAGCATAATAATGTTTTTTTTTCTTCTTGGGGATACGACTATGTGAATCAGGGGTACTTGTACTGTATATTCTCATTTTCCTAATGAGTAACAACAGCCTTTAAAAATAGATTGCTGGAGGAGGTGCCAATTTATTTAAAGCAAGATTTACAGTACTATACGCTATTACGCTTTGTGGCCAAGGTACGGAATGAATTATTTTCTCATTTGGAGTTCTACATGTATGTGTAAGAATAAGCTGTAAAATTTAGAGCTCAATCAAAACATTCTTTAAACGGAGCAAAAATGAAGCGATGCCAAATGTTTTATGATTATCTCACGTTTGCTGCGGTAAACCTTTTCCAGACTTTACGTCACAGACGTACATATGACGTTGGGTTATAGTTCGTTATAAGATCTAGATCATGTGTACGGCCAGGTTTAATGTTGCACCAAGGGTTGAATACGAATTTAAGATTTGTATTAATGTTCACAAATTGACTTTGGAGAAATTGTTAGCAAAGCATATATCATTCATTCTGACGTTCTTCATACCTTTTTGACCAAAACGACCTTTGTGTGGTTTTATCTTTTTCTTTTCCATCTAGGTATCCAGCCAAGATCCTCCAGGTCGATGAGAAGGGCAACCAGATACAGATCCATTTTGAAGGCTGGAACTCACGCTACGACGAATGGGTCCCTTACAACACCCCTAAGCTCCGCCCACTCGCCCGGATGTCCAATCGCAAGGATGGATTTAAGGAGGCTCCCGCTGGGGTAAGAGAATTCCTGACCATAGATCACAATTTTTTTTTAATATGAGAGGGAGAGGGTATTTTGGGTATCCTGTCCTGATTTTCAAGTACTGGAGCATAGATCGATACTTAAATATTGTTGGGACTCTGTTGATAAAGTTCTGCCAAAATTTGATGAAGGTTTGTTCACCTAAATTAACCATTATGTCATTAAATAACAATGACGCACTCTCTCTCTTAGTAGAAAAGTGGGTTATAAAGCTGGTCTCTGTGAATCATTGAACAAGAACAGTTTGTTACCTTTGATCTTCAACAGTTTCACCCACATACAAACTGTGGGTAAATGGACAGTCGTGTAGTCGACTGCAAAGCAAAGTACCTGTGTTAGTGTAATGGGGGACATTAAAGCCCACCTGTACTAGTTTACAAGAGGGATTAGACCACCCTGCAAGGTCACTGACAGGTGGTTATCTCATCAAATCAGCCCTCACTTAACATAAGAAAAAGGGGACCAATGGTCACCGATTAGGCATTGATTGCTATATAGAGGGCGCAAGTACCGATAATTAGTGCAGTGGGGCTTTGAATGACATGCACAGTAAATGCTTTCTTGTTTATTCATACTTTTAGAATCACAAGATAGGTGATGAGGTGTTGGCCCGATGGTCCGACTGTCGATACTACCCGGGCATCATCGTGGGCGTCAATGTGTCTGGGAGTTACCGAATTATATTCTATGATGGAATTGAGAAAAATGTCCAGGGCATCAACGTCAGGTATATGCCAGAGGCGCTCAAGAAACAGGTAAGCTCCTGTTTCTCCTCTCTCTCTCCTTTTTATTACATTTTACAAACTTTTCCTTATTCTCTTCTACTTTTCATTATAGAACTTTATAAATATTTCTTGCCTTCTTAAGTATGCCCAATTTTGTTTAAAACCCAAAATTCAAGAAGTTTTTTGTTTATTCATTAATTTATTCAAATTTGGTCCGTTAAGCACCATAAGATCACCCTATAACAAAGAAAAAATGGCCAATCATTAGAGGACTGAATTGGATAAATAAAATGTGAGAATTCAATACTCTCTTTCTTTTCCCCATCAGGATTTTTTCAGCAACCTTCAGCCTCAAATAGAGAGAGCACAGCGCAATGCTGCACAAAGGAAAGCAAACAGGATGAGGGCAGAAGCGAGGAAATCACGCCCTCCATCTTCAGGTAAGGTTCATAGGCCAAAGGTCATAAGGGTGTACTGACGTGAGGTCAGGTTTAAACCCCAACAATTAATTCCCTTCAGTTTATGGAGTGCCAACTGTACTAAATACCTTAAAACAGGAAATGATTGAATAGAGAAAATGGACCTGTCACTGGATGAGGCTTTTAAATAGAAAATGGAGATTAGTATCTTAATGAAGATCCCTTGAAAAAGGTATCTAAATTGCTTTATATAATTTCATGACTCGATTCATTTTAGGATATTCCAACACAACAAATTATGGAGAGATTGATTGTTGCACATCATAAATCTATGGACTAAGTAAGGCCAGATTTGACTTGATCTACATTGAGAATACAGTTAATTATGCCTCTGTTACGAAGTAGCCGGAGGCATTATGTTTTTGGGTTGTCCGTCCGTACGTACGTACGTCCCGTTCTTGTGATCGCGTTATCTAAAGAACCGATTGATGGATTCCTGCCAAACTTTGGTCATGTATGTATCTTGCAGAGCCAATGAACTGATTAGATTTAGGGGTCATGAGGTCAAAGGCCACAGCACACATTATGTATGCAAAAACAGCTCGTGATCGCGTTATCTCAAGAACGGATTGATGGATTCCTGCCAAAATTAGGTCATGTATGTTACTTGCAAAGCCAATGAACTGAGTAGATTCTTGGTTCATAAGGTCAAAGGTCAAAGTTCATGGGCTCATTATGTATGCAAAAATAGCTTGGGAACGCATTCTCATTAGAACTGACAGATGAATTACTATTTAACTCAGGACATCTTGCAGAGCCAATGAACTGAGAAGATTGTAGGGTCATGAGGTCAAAGATCAAAGGGTCATATATGTATATGAGAAATTGCTTGCAATTACGATATTCTGAGAACCTGTCAATGGATTACAATTGAACTTGAATTCGAAAAATTTCTATTGTTTTGGTTTGTAAAATTGCTCTATGACGGAGGCATCATTTTCGACTGCGCGCAGTCGAATTCCATCTAGTTTTCTTTATGAAATCAATGAAGAAATTTCTGTGACGGTTTAGGCATGAAGCTTTCTGTGTGAGTCAGTTTTTTCATTGTAACAAAATCAAGAAAAGGATGAAATTTAGAAAGTTTGTATAGTAACAACAAAAAATCTCTCTTTCCTGAGGTCTTGTGGTACTCTCAATATTCTAACTTTCAAAATCTAACTTTAATGTCTGACAATCAGACATTTTCCATTTTTTAAGAAAGATAACTATGTATTTTTTTTTCTACTCTATTTTCTTTCTTACAGCCTCATCCAGTACCGGATCTAGCCCTCCAGAGGAGCGTAAGAGAAAGCTCTCGACTTCCTCATCTACCCCCTCTATCAGTGCTGCAAAGGTCAAAAGGTCAAGGTCTAGCACAGAGCAGATTCAAGGGTCAAGTGAAGAGGTCACAAGCAATCTGGGCGAAGAAGGTCGGAGGTCGAGAAATGTGAGCGAAGAGGGTCGGAGGTCAAGAAATCTGAGCGAAGAAGGTCGGAGGTCAAGAAATCTTAGTGAAGAAGGTCGGAGGTCAAGAAGGAGTACAGAGGAGGTCAAATCACCAAAGTCTACAGATGTCGATCCAAAAAGGTCAAAGTTTGCAAAGCTGTCACCAGATGCGCCTGCACCGGTGCCAGCCAGGAAAGGAGGGCACTTTTTGATGGGAGGTTTTAAGAAGAAAGAGGAAAAGAGAGAGAGGGCCGGTATCAAGGTAAATAAATCTGTTATGCTATCATTCCATTTCAAAGTTGTAGGGTTTAGTAGTCTTTCTATCAGGAATAATCACGAGCTTGTTTGGATGCTGTGAAATCCCCATTTTTACCCAAAGGAGGGAGGGGAAGGAATGGATTAACAAAACACAATTCATGCAGTACTTGAGAGATAAGCCTGACAAACTTTACTACATTCTTTTTTCTTCTTTTTTCTTCCAATGTTTTGTTTTGGAAGCTCCCAGTTATAGCAGATATAAAATAATAACTTGACAAATTTACGATGATGTTTTAATGGTGACAAATGCCCTGTAATCAAACAGAAGAGTACCATTTTGCCTAGCTGAGAATGTGATGCATACTTATTTCATTGAACAAGTTGAAGGTCAGGTAAGGACATCACAAGTGAGTTTTTATTTATTTTATAATATCTAGAAAAACTAGTCTTTTTTGTGTTTCACAATGACAACAATTTATTTTACATTATCAGAATGATCCTTCTTCCTTTTTTTTGGAACCATGTCAGCTTGCTTCAACTGAGCCCACCACTACCCCAAGGTCAAGGCATGTGGGTAGGCCCTCAGGTAGCCATCAGGGAAAAGAACTCCGATCAGCTAGCGGTTCTGCAACTCAAGGTAAAAGTCATTTCTTAATGGCTCTTGTTCTGATGTAGCCCAAATGTCATTCATTGTTGCTTTGAGAACTGATAATGAAAGTCCTAAGAAAATTCACACTAGATTTTTAGAAAAATTATTGAAAACTTGCTGGATAATAATAAAGATAATAGTAATACAAATTATGATAATCAATTAATGTTAATATTTTTTACCCAGGAAAGCATGATCAGCTTCAATGCTGTTATTCCTTAGGGCCTTGTAATTACCTAAGCAATTGCCAGGTAACCATTTAGACCTGGGTAGATAGTGGCAAATGTTGATTAAAAGTCGTGCCAAAGTGGCATCGGGTCTATTTGGAAATTTTAAAACGCATTGCCCCATATATCCATACCTGTGTTGGTGAATTCAGTGTGTGCATTGAGCAGCAAGCTTTTGTCGATTTGTACCTGTTGCTGGTTGCACTATTTATATCCCATGCAACTTACTTTGTTCTTTTTACTTATTTCTTGATTATATATTAAAGCTTACCGTACTAATCGTCAGAAATTCTGTAACAAGTGTCAAGCTTTTGTTTATAAACATGTCAACCCAGCTGAAGCTTTCAAAGCTTTCAAATAGCAGTTTTGTAATGCAAACTTTGCCCTATGGGTGAGGTGATGATTATCTACAATAAGTACTGTAAGACCTGGGGGTGTTTCACAAAGATCCTAAGTTAAACTTTAATGGAAAGTTGTAGCATCTTTGAGAATATTTTTAAAAGTTATTTTAAAAGGTATAAAATGTTGATTCAAATCATTCATATCTTCTTTTATCAAGGAGATTTCATGTTCTTGATGTAGAATTTATGAAAAGTTTAAAATAAGTTTTTGCTTTGGAATATATTTTATCCTAAGGCTACAAATGGCTCTCCATAACTTTGAAGTCCGACTTAGAGTTAAGTTCGACTTAGGATCTTTGTGAAACACCCCCTAACCTGTTATATTTTTAATGATTCAAATTCATATTGCTTATTTACATATATAAGTTTACACTGGCAAACAAGACTTAAAACTGCATGGAAAGAATGAATTTATAACAAGACCTGATTACCTAAAAAAAACAAGCATATTCGTGTCTCATACATATAAGTGAAAAGCCCAAGTCGAAGTAATGATTATTGTCGAATGAGAATTTGTTCATGTAATATAAATCCTTAGTTCGGTAGAAAAACATATATGAATCGGTACTCTTTACCCGAAACTCTAGCTCCTACTGTGCAAGAAAGAACAAGCACTGCCCCTCAAGCATCTGTAGAGGGCAGCAGTCAAATTCCAGACAAAAGTATGTTGATGAAATAAGAGTGGTCTTGGTAGACCCACATAGGTGTTGAGATGAAGTTATATGTGCCTGTCTTTCCTTAACCTCTAACCTGCAGATTATTTTTCTTTTCTTTTTGATATCTGGGCATTTATTTCTGTTAAAGCCCCTCTGCAATAGTTTGGCCAGGAGGGATTATACTTTCCTGCATGGTCACTGACAGGTGGTTATCTCATCAAATCAGCTCTCAATTAACATTAAAAAAAGGGGACCATGGGTTACCAATGGTCACTGATTAGGCATTGTTTGCTATATAGAAGGCGCAAGTAGCTAAAACCAGTGCAGAGGGGCTTAAAGTGGTTTCGCATAAATGTTTTCTTCTCATTTTAGTATTGAAAAATCAGTGAATGTTTAACCCTCATAGTGCAAATTCTTATTGAAATTAGTGTAACTGAAGTTGTCACGAATTTGTACGGGATATTCTTTATTTTATAATTTACATTAAACATTTGCATTTCATATAACATAACAGAATCTAAATGTGTTGATAGTAAACTACTAAAAGGAAGGGATTAACAGCGGAGAGATATCGATCAATAACTACCAGTAAATTTTAGAACGTGTTAAGAATAAAAAATAAACTTCTTTGTAAATTGTTTGCCCATTTCTGTTCAGATAATGACCTAAGCCAAATTGTCTAACATAACAAAAAAGCATACCGGTACTTTTAAGAACATTAAGATAATACTCATCTTGCCTAGCATTGTGAAGGCTGAAGGGGGTTTCTAACTAGTCAGTAGCAAATTGACTTTATCATTTTCTGCCCATTGCTTCTGTCAATATGGCTAAAAATGTTTTAGAAATGTACTGTGTTAAGAATATTTGTGACCTAGCATGCTGTTAAATCAAACACCGTTATGATTTGGTAGAGTACTATTCAGTTTGAATTGCATGGCTGTCCGATAAAAACTAGTTTCCTGCAACTTCTCCCTGCATAAATAATGTATGTAAAGCATTGTGTATAGTGCAATATTATTAGTTCTTTTTTGCTCATTAAATTGTCTCTTTTGGTACTTTTTAATGTCAGGTATCCTAAAATATTTGTTGCCTCTATTGCTCTAAGTAAATGTGCCTGCTCTTAAAAAGTTACCTTGTGCATTTTGTGACACTTGTGGGGAAAAAGCATTTCATTTCTAAAGATTGCATTATTTTGTCATAAATTTGTATATCATCTGTTTGGAGCAACATTAAAGGTACTATGTCCCTTTTGCAGCCAACCTCAAATTCTGTAGAACTTTGCAGGAACTATGAATATGTCATGTATGTCCTATCTGTGAAATTTAAACGTTAGCAGTGTCCTCATGTTCAAATTATGCAAGGAAACCCGATAACTTGCTAGACTTTACTGTCAGACACTATTGAGTGACTGACTGGCTTTTTTTCTTCTTTGGTAATAACATACATGAAAAGAGTTGTAAAGGGAACATGAGCATTTGTCTACATCAATAACCCACTTCTTGTGATGGCCAAGATTAAACTGATTGAATCTTTGCGCAGCATAAAACGTATGACCATTCGGTACAATTGTCTGAAAATCAAGACTATTACTTTTGGGCTCTATAGCCCTAAAGTTGATTTGACAACTAATTAATTTCCCACTTGAAGACATTTTCAAGCCCCACCTTATTTAGGGAAGTTCTAAATAAGTATTATCTTTCAAATGCAGTTGGAATTTAACTTTTTCATTTTTTTGGCCTGCAAATGGGACATAGTACCTTTAAGTCATCCACTTGTACATTGCGTGAATGCTTTTGTGGCTTCTAACAGATGATGTTTTCTGTCATTTGTTTCATGTATTAAATACATTTTCAGAAATAATTATGATTTTGGAAGTGACCAGCATTTAAACCAAAAAAAATCTCAATTTTCTCATATACATGTACATGTTTGCAATTGGATATTACAGACTGTATTTTTATGAAATACAAATTATTATGTATGGTAACAATAGCACAATCAATTGCATATCATCTGCTCTTCCACTTCCATTAATAAGTCTGAAAAATTCCACAGCCATTTGCTGATGTTTAGCCTACAATGTTTTGCAATCACCACATTGCTACAATCATCACCATTGCTACACTCACAATTTGCAATAATTTCTGTCATGGTTTCCAATGTATTATCTGTCTGTAATGTACTACCTCTTTGTTACAATGTGGATTTCATTGACTTATCCATTCTCATAATTTGTTGAAATTCTACTAATTACCCTTTTTTAGTGACGATATTCTAATTATTCTTGAAAGATTAAACTACTTCATAAGATGTCAACCTGAGCCATTGCATATAGTAACCATTCGTTTCCTGTATTAGCATACAAGAATGCGGTAATTCAGAAGTCAGTCGGTAAAATTATCAGTGAAATTGCTAGTTGTCATTGTTCAAGTGCTGTCAAAATTTTGATAATGTTATTGAACGAGACTCAAGGATGGATGTACAGTCAAACCTGCTTTCGTGACCACCTGTCTACAAAGACCTCATTTTCATTTCCCTTGAAAGTGTTTTTTCATTGAAACATGTACTAAAGGAACCTGTCTACAAAGATCACTTTTTGTGTTTCCCTTGGGCGGGCACTATAGATAGGTTTGACTGTATTAGAATTGACATTTACCCTATTTCCTACCACCTTTGTTTTTCACCATTAGGTAAAGCTCCAGTACCTGTTCCACCGGCTGCAGCAGGAGCTACCCCTACCCCACCAGCGAGAGGTAGACCAGGTAAATAACTTTATATTCTTTTTATTTTCATCATTATTTTCTGTTATTAGTTCCATTGTTTTTTTTAACCTCTCAAGGGGGGGCTCTGTTTTAGCCAAATAAATATAAGTCGAGAGCCTTTTCATGAATGAAATACCGGAAGAATGTAATACCGAAAGTATAGTATTCACAATTTTATACTTTACTATACTTCATGACAAGAATTATGAAGTTGCACAGCTTGGTTGATTTGTTTTCTCTCATGAATTGCTTATTTCATTCAACCTTTTTCTCAATGTCAAATTTTACCAAGGCTAAACTTTATGTAGTGATTGTAGTTAAGATGCATCCAGTGGGGTTCATGTATTTTATGAACATTGACAGAGGTGCAAACCAGTACGATTAAATCGTATTTAATACGATAATAAGAGTGAAATACGATAATACTATATCACCTCTTAAAATACGATTCTTCATCTTTCAACAACAAAAAAAGGAAACTCCATAAAAACCATGGAATCGCATAGAAACATATACAAGTAAACCCGCAACCCCAACAAAAACTTTACAATTTTCTCATTAAATTTGAATGAAAGAGCAAACATTTTACTTGAACGTTCTTACCAGTAAAACAATTTACTGAAATTTTACTGGCCCAGGGCCAATGGGCCAGTGGTAATGTTGATTTTTCTCTCCAAAATCTGATTTTTAAAGATACTCAGTCTGTTTTTTTGTGTGTCAAGAGGTTGGCATCTCTGCATTGATATGTTTGGCAGAAGTGTGTCTTGATTAGACAGCTAGTTGTTGGTTTCATGACTTAACAAGTAAAACCTCCCTTAGAATACAGGTGCGTATACCATTTAGTGCACAGCATGCATGCATGCATGTAGTTAGCATTTATAAAATCCAGATTCACTGTTGGTCATGTTTGCAGACGATGCAATCAATACTGTTTTCATTATTCTGTCCTTTGTCTCCTCTAAAAAAAAAAATGTTCAGGTCATGTGATTATTCCTCTGGTGGAACACATCTCAATGGACGAGCGTCTTGAGGTGGCTAAGAATCTGGAGAAACTACGAGCTATCGCTTCAAAGGAACCTTGTAAGTACACATCCAATTGACCCAAGAGCCATTTAGAACAACAATAATGATTATAGTAATATTCTGTGTTTAAATAGCGCTTTATACATCAACAATGTCTCTGGTCGACAGAATACAAGAAATTGTGAAACAAGTCATTGTGAGGTTTTGTCTTTAATATTTACTAGATTGAAAAGGGAGAAAACAAATAGGAAATTGAAAATGGGTTGTACCAGATTTAATATGATTACAAATCTATCACACAGTCATAGCTGAAAATGGATTATGATGATTAAATTGATATGCATTTTGTTTGTTTTCTTGTATTTTTTGCAGTGTTTGCCAATACTCAAATTGGCCACCTGAAGGATCCAACAAAATGTAAGTACAGTCAGACTAGCTGCTCCATTTATTGATTATCTTTTTTTGTGTCCATCTTGGTAGTTATGATATTGCTTTACCCTCCTAGGCTTACTCTAAAGTATTTCCCTAATTTAATTTTGTTGTTGTTATGCCTCTGTTCTTTGAAGATATCAAATGTCCATCCATTCATTTGTATTTATGAAAAGGCTTGCTTAAACTTTCCCAATATATTAAAGATAAAGTTGAGTACTTGTCATTCGATTGCATTATGAAAGAAACGGTGTGGAATCGATCATAAAAGGTTGATCATCTAGCATAAGTATAGGTGTGTACTGCAAGGTTCTGGAATCATCAAAATCATAATTAATTTGGCCCAGTCTTAGTAAAGTAACAAGCACTGTACACAGAAAGATGTATATGGGACTACACAAATAATGTCGGGGCTACTTACCTTGATTTCCTTTCTTTCTATGCTCATTACTCAGCCAGTATACATTTTCTACCAAAATTGTTTAGCAAATGACATTAATTTGTAATAATAATAAAAATAATAGTGGCTACTTGTATAGCGCACAGGTCCATCTTTCGGTGCTCATACAGAATGGCCCGAATTCACAAAGCAAGGTTTGAGCTCAGACCAAGGTTTGAGCTCAGACCAAGGTTTGAGCTCAAACCTCCTTTTGTTTCGCCAAACCTCCTTTTGTTCTTTACAAACCAGATTTGTAAAAAATGTGTAAAACGCGTCATATGACGTACGAAAACCAAGGTTTGTCGACAAACCTCCTTTGTGAATTCGGGCCTGTAAATTTGTTTGATTCTGTGAGAATTTTTTTTTTTTTTTACCAGAACTCAATTTTATCTTTAAACTTTCTCACTATATTAAACTGGTTCTGTACAATTTTCTCTTGCTTTGAAACCACACAGTCATTGCACCTAAAGAGTTAATCGTGGACTTGGATCATAACAAATTCAAGTGTGAGGTTTCCGGCTGTACCAAGTCCTTCCGGAAGGCCAGTCTCTTGGAGTCCCATATGAAGTACTACCACACGGAGCTGGGAGCAGAGTCTGCAGGTCCAGCGAATGACAAGGATAAAGACAAGTCTGCAGTTAGGCCAAGGAAAAGGAACTATTCGGGTATGGTCTTTGTTCATAACCTCTCTTGGTCCATTAGGTGCCGGAGAAGTCTTTATTTGTTGTTGCATTGTTTTGCATAAGAGTGTTTCCATGGTAACAAATTCCACAATGCATATTCCTTTGATTAGAAGGAAAATAAAATGCTATCCTTTGTGGAAACACACATCTAGCTCAAGTAGTAATAATGACGGTATATCATATTGAAACAGTAGAATAGTTAAGGTTATGTACAAAATGTTTGTTCTTTTCTTCTTTTTTCTTCCATGATCCAGTTTGTGTATTAACTTGTACCCATACATAAGAAATATGGAATACTGAACTGATATGTGTTGTGGAAAAACCTGAATCCTGTACAAAATATTGAGTGCTTTATTAAATAGGATGTTTGTTTGGTTAGAGGTATGATGATTATTTTGTTTTGGGGCTTTACTCTTTGTTTTATTTTTTTTCTACCCGTCAACAGCTACCCAGGCAACCTCGTCAAAAATTAGAAGGGATTCTGGGAATTCCAGCTCAGCAGCCGGCCCAACCTCCCCATCTTCTCCTCCTGCCAGATTGGTTGTCAAGCGATCATCGGCTCCAGACACGATCACCTCCCCCACCGCCACAGCAGCGAAGAAACCAGAGACACCGGTCATGATGAAATCACCCCGATCCCCACCGCCGATCAAGAGCCCAAAGTCTCCTCCAGCCCAGCTGATGAAGTCGCCAAAGAGTCCTCCTCCTGCACAGCTGCTGATGAAGTCACCAAAGTCTCCTCCTTTGACCCAACTGATGAAGTCGCCGAAGAGTCCACCGCCCCAGGTCACCAAGATCCCCAAGTCTCCATCCGCGACATCGCCCTCTGGCTCGACCAAAGACATCAAGTCTCTTAAGGAGATGAAACCTCCCAAGGAGGCTAAGTCACCAAAGGAACCAAGTTCAGCTAAATCACCAAGGGCGCTACAGACGATGAAGACAGAGAAGAAGGTGAAAGACGAAGAGACGAGTGAGTCACCGGGAGCAACCGGTAGGGTGAGACACGAGAGTAAGTCGGACAAAAGCTCCAAGGAAGACAAGAAGGGTTCATCGAGTGAGGGTGGTGGAGAAACAAGTAAAAAGGATTCAACAACAACGAAGGGAGGTCTGTTGATGACAAGTGATGTTAAAAAGACAGAGAAGACATCTCCATCATCTTCAAAATCAACGACAGGGAGCATCATCACACCGTCCATTGTTCCGGTGGTCCGAGCAGACAAGTCCAAGGCCGAGGCGGGAGGTGTGGTCAAGCGAGAGGGCGTACCAAAGATGGACAAGCTCAAACACAAGAAACACAAGGACAAACATAAAAAGCACAAGGACAAGAAGAAGAAGAAAAAGAAGAAGAAGGAAAAGGAGAAGAAGAAGAAAAAAAAGAAGAGGCAGAAAGATGGAGGGAAGATGGGAGTCACCAA
Source organism: Strongylocentrotus droebachiensis (assembly GCA_035222895.1). Lineage (NCBI taxonomy): Eukaryota > Metazoa > Echinodermata > Echinoidea > Camarodonta > Strongylocentrotidae > Strongylocentrotus > Strongylocentrotus droebachiensis. Next base: position 170,669 of record JAVYIG010000515.1, read on the forward strand.
GGGGCACAAGTACAAGGATATTGATGAGTACATCCTGGAGAAAAAGAAGAAGGAATTCCAATTTGAAAGTAAGTTGGCTGATCTGTGAAGATAGTTATGTGATATTCATACATGACTGACAAATTGTTCTTACACAAGTAGCAAAATTGTATGTGATAAAAAGAGCTTTCATTTGCTTGAAGACTGGAAGCTCTCTATTGATTTTATGTATGTGGAACAAAAATGTGTATCTCTCTGTATTATTTTCATTTATATCATAAACTGTGTTGTCAAACTTGGAACAATACAAAACACTATGAACATGCAGTTAACAACAGAATTATTGTTGTTGTTGTTGTGGATTTTTTTGTGGATTTTTTTGTAACTCAAGAGTGATAGGTGGACTGGTTGAATTGGGGCCTTTGATGAATACTTTTAGATGTAAGCTTTAATATGTCACATTTTCTTGAAACATAAATCGGGATAAAGAGTTTCTCACATACTTAACAAAATTACAAAACTTGGTAAGGGTACAAATAATATAGTTGTGCATCAAGTAGCAATTATTCCCTGGTCAATTTCCTACATTAAACAAAGTCTAATTACGGTAACTAGCTATTATTATTATTATTACTATTATTATTATTATTATTATTATTATTATTACCTCACCCTAACCCTACACCTTCCCCAAAGCACAACCGCAACCATAACTGTAACCCTATATTTTGTAATGAGATATAGCCTGAAGCTAGTGTCCAATCACCTTCAATTTCATTCAAGTAAACTTCCTCAATACAAAACTAATTCAAACCTGCCTTAGTGACCACCTGTCTACAAAGACCACATTTTTGTTTCCCTTAAAAATGGTTTCTCATTGAAACATGTACTAAAGGAACCTGTCTACAAAGACCACTTTTTGTGTTTCCCTTGGGTGGTCGCTACAGACAGGTTCGACTGTATAATCTTTACAATTCTGTGATTTTCTTTCTCTCAGTGCCTCTCCCTGTATCCCAGTTCAAGGAGAACTACAGTCGACATCCAGCCCCCATCTTGAAGTCTCAGCTCCTCAGGAGTGTGGAGAGAATAGATGCAGGTCACGGGAGAGGGGCTGGTGAGGGGGAGATAGTCAGGTGTATCTGCTACCGGAAGACGGAGGAGGGCTTCATGATCCAGGTAGATTTTGACATTTTGTTTTGCTAATCTTGCTCATTCTCCTTTATTTTTTATTTTTTTGTAGTTTTAGTCCGACTCTCTCTCTCTCTCTCTCTATCTCGCTTTCTTTTTATGTATCCTTTGTTGAGGAACTTTCACCCACTGACATTTCTTTATCCTAAACTGCTTCTCTGTCTCTGTCTTCCCTCTCTCTCTCTCTATCTCTCTCTCTCACTCTCTGTCTCTCTCTCTCTCTCTTTCTGTTTTTGTCTCTTTGCCTTTCACTTCATTAAGCTAACAAAAATGTTAATTGGTTTGACTGACTCTGCTCAGCGTCAGAAGGGTGTAACTCATTTAATTTATTACAGGTAAATGCGCTTATGGTTATCTATGGTCAATATTATTATTGCTTTTAAGGCACATGATATTTATGAATGATTTGACATTGATTATATCTGTGTTTGCAATTAAAGGCATCGTTTAACATTGTTAAATCTGAGATGCATTGCCCTACATGTTATCAGTGTCTGCGATATGGTGCAATACTGAAGCCCTAAAAAAATTGCGCTTCAAAATGATCATGAAGTGCCTCAAAAAAGTAAAAATCTTTGTGTGACCGGTGTTACCATACTCATTTTCCCCATTAGATTGTAGTGTTATGAAAACCGTTAGGAAAAAGAAAAATGGAAATTCAATTTGCAATCATAAATATATTAATAATCAGACAGGGATTCCTGACTGACCTAAAGGTTTATAATTATAATTGCAACATGAGCTAAATCCAGGATTTTGTTTGAGAATCTGAGGCAATGTTACTGAGTCACTTTAAAAGCAAACTGCTTTAATATCTTTCATCAATCCGCTTCCTTTCCCCAGTGTGAACGCTGTCTCTGCTGGCAGCATAGTAGCTGTGTCGGACTAACCAAGTCAACTGTACCTGATCAGTATGTCTGTCTCATCTGCTTCAATCCACGAGGTAAGGAACATATGAATTCAACCATGCCTAGTGGTCCATGAGCTATCCCACTTTTAGATACCCCATAGAATTAATAATAATAATAATATGGATATTTACATAGCTCCGGTATCCGCCAGGCTTTTACGCTCATGGCGCTTTACATATATTACCCTGGTCGCAGCCGAGCTGCCAAAGTAACTAGTGCTCAAGCATATCAGGTACCCATTCACACCTGGGTGGAGAGTGGCAAATGTAGATTAACGTCTTGCTAAAGGACATTAGTGCTTCGGAGGGACTTGAACCCCGTACATTGTAATCTGCAGTTGGGCGACTTATCCACTAGACCACAACACCTCTACTGCCCTTATAAATCGTGTTCAGATTAAACAAATGATTGTAATCCCTGCACATTCTAAAAGGTGAGGGACAAGGCCATTTAACTTTGCCTGAAAGCCTTTGTGATCATGTTCAGAATGCCATATGCCTGAGTTGCTTTGCCATTGGTCAAATACAGTGAAACCTGTCAATAAAGACCACCCTAGGGAGACAAGAAAAGTGGTCTATATAGGCAGGTGGTCTTTAAATACAGGTTCCTTTAGTAAATGTTTCAATGAGAAAACCTTTTCAAGGGAAACAAAAAATGTGGTCTTTCTATACAGGTGGTCACTAAAGCAGGTTAAAAGTGCTAGTTCCATTAGAAACTCATTTTCATTTTTGTACTCTGTATTTTTATAACAGACCAGAGAGTGAGTGCCAAATACCGATACGGTCAGACGTGGCTTGATGACGGGAATCTGGCATCTTTCTCATTCGCTCCCAAGGAACATGTGAAGGAGGCGTCTCATAATCTTGCAGCGACCAACCGGCTCATCGGTGAGATGCACACCATCAATGAGGTCCTACGTGGACTCCGGGAGAAGCTGCATATTCTTCAGTGAGTGTGGATAGCAAGGCTTTTATATTCTTCTATATCTCTATATTCACAGTAAACAGGGATTTTGTCATTATACTTTACGTACCAATAATGCAGAGCTGCCAACTAGTACGGATTTCCCGTAATTGGTACGGAAATTAACGACCATTACGGAATTACGGAATGTTGTCTCAAATTACAGATTTTTTTTTTTTTTTTTGTTTTTTTTTTGTTTTTTTTTTAATATAAATATGATCGCTGAGAAAGACGGAAAAGTATCAAGTATTCTCTTAATAGGAGCCATTTTTCATGGAAAACTGTGTTGTGATGACCTGAAACTCAATATTTAACAACTTTGTGTGAGTAAAGTCACCAAAAATTTTAGATAATCATGCGTCCGCGCAGTGTTGGCGTGCCATTTTTTTTAGATTCATAGCGCAGCATAGGAAATTACTGATTTATACCTAAAATTACTGATTTTGAGCCTTGTGATTACTGATTTTCTGTTCTGGAGGTTGGCAGCTCTGATAATGCTTGATGATATAAAGATTATTGTTCAGTCAAGTAGAGATACTCTGCATGTCGATGTTGTGTACCTTAGACAGAGCTACCAACTAATACGGATTTCCGGTAATTGGTACGGAAATTACCGATCATTAAGGATTTTTTTTTTGGGGGGGGAGGGGGCTGGGGCGTAAATTTGATTTATCATAGCGAGTGCTGTGCAGTATGGCGGCCATCCAACACTCGCTGAGAAAGACAGAAAAGTATCAAGTATTCTCTTAAAAATCAATATTTAGCAACTTTGTGTGAGTAAAATCACCAAAATTTTCAGATAATCATGCGCGCAAGCTTTCGCGCAGTGTTGGCTTGCCATTTTTTATAGATTCATAGCGCTGCATAGGAAATTACTGATTTATTCCAAAAATTACTGATTTTGAGCCTTGTGATTACTGATTTTCTGTTCTGGAGGTTGGCAGCTCTGCTTAGAAGCCATTGTCTGTTTGGAGCAGTATCTTATATATTTTAACACAGAGTTTTAACCCTTGTAGTTCCGATTAAATAATATCTGAACTGGTTATTTTGGAGACTAAGAATCATCTGTTTTCTCCTAAAAGCCTTTTATAGGACTTTGAAACCTGACAAGAGAGAATCAGTTGAATTTTGTAAACTCCCTTTAAATACTCTTGTTTGAAAATAGAATTATTTGACCATTTAGATGATATATTCAAAGCATGATCCTACTTTTCTCTCACAGAACTGATGATCATCCTGCCATGAAACTCTGGGCTAGATCATGGATGAAGCCCAAGGTACCTGAGAAACCTAAGCCCAAACCAGCTCCACTCGTCATACCTAGTCTAGAGTCCAGTCTGAGTCCCACCCTAGACTCTAGCTTATCAGAGTTTAAAGACACACTGAGTATCGATGGAAGCCTGGATCCGGAGGCTAGCTTGACGCCACACCAGACAGAGCAGATTGCTATCATCATGGCCATGAGCGGTGACCTGGAGATGGCCACGTTGGCAAACCTAGCGCTTCCTTGCGAGGTTGGGCTTGACTCCTCTGCGTCCTCCATGATCGATGGAAGCCTCCTGAAGGAAGACCAGAACCTAGGGGATGTGGAGATGGGTGGGCTGTCCAGTGTAGGGCAAGGAGAAGTAGTAGACGTGGGGATTGGAGTGCTGGACAGTGTTGTAGGTGGGATGGAGGTCAAGAACGCACCAGGACTCACAACAGGAAACGAAGCTCCAACCGTTGCGACACCAGGAATCGATGCAGCATCTTCAGCATATAATGCTGGTAGTGTTGGTGACGTACTCTTAGCTAACATTCCAAAGGCACCAGTGATACAGAAGAGCCGAAGTGAAGACTTTGATCCTCCCACGGTTAAGTTTGTAATGTCTTCAGGCACTGAAAGGTCACCGGCAAAAGAGCCTGCGATTGTAGACATCAGTGACATTCCATCGACATCTGCTGGCCCCAGCCAGGAGCAGCTGGAGGCAGCCGGTATGATGCGGTTTCAGCCGCTCACTCACAGTGGCAGGAGAGAAGAGACACGCAGACCACCGAGCCCCCCGCCTCAGGATGAAAGCAGTCTAGATACAGAGAGTTCAATGGAAGTGGATATAGAAGATGCAAAGCCTGATCGAAGCAAGGAAGTGTTAATAAGCAGGACTGCAGAAGCAGAAACTAAGGAGGACGTAGAGAGTATGGACACTGTTCCTATCAAGGAGACTTCAATCACAAAGTCTCCTGTAGAAGGTGACACCTCAGTAGTACCTGATCCTCAAGTAGATGGTGACTCAGTTGTTCCCACAGCGAAACCTGAAGGAACCAGTCATCAATCAACAGTAAGTGAGACTGCTCCAGAATCAGTAGCTACAAATGAACAAGATGATGGGAAGCGGAAAGAAGAGGCCAGTCCAGTAAATGTAAATATCGCAAGTACAGAAACTGACCAGGAGACAGAGAAGGAGGATCGCTCAGCAAAACCAGACATTGCATCTCTAGCGGATAAAGCACCTGAAGATATGGCAATGGATACTGTGAGTGATGTGCAATCAGAAGATAGTGGGGCAAGAGTTCCAACGGATCACATCGATCCCACTCCTGACACCATGGACGTACAAAAACACATACAAAATGTTACCACACCTGATGATGTTGCCCAGGACACCCCACCTGCCGAGACACGGACGGTTAAAGATTCTTTGAAAGAAGGGCGAGATGACACTGTACCCGCTGACTCTGTTCTGGAATCAGGCATCCCATCAAGCACCAGCTCAAGTGTTACACCTTCTGCTATGGAGGGAATCGAGCCAAGTATGGCAGCGAATCGTGCTGGTGATGATGTGGCTCTTGTTCCTTCGATCTCCTTAGATCAGCCCCATCCTACTCCTGACACCAGTGTCCAAGTAGATCCAGGGACAGTAGACACCCCAGTCGCATCATCGGATCCTTTCAACAAAGGAACAGCGATGACCGCTGCTGATGATCAAGGAGGGTTGGTCGTTCCACAGACTGTTGGGCCAGCTGGGGATGGTCAAGCACTCGCCACACCCGATGTCAGCATCCTTGGTCCAGTAGGGATGAGCGGAGATGCACCACCTGTCCCAATGGAGGTCGAAGACCAACCATCAACATCGGGTTTCACCAACCAACCAATCCCATCTGGAGTGAATCTGGGTGGGAGTGGTGTGTGGACACCTGTTAAGGTAGGATATCATAGTGCTCTTTAGTCCAGCATAAATTTAATGAACAGTTGGGTCAAAATCTGAATGGAAACAAATTCAAATCCATCTTGTCCTTCATATACAGTCAAACCTGCTTTAGGAACCCTCTGTCTACAAAGGCCACATTTATTGTTTCCCTTGAAAATGGTTTCTCATTGAATCATGCACTAAAGGAACCTGTCTACAAAGACCACCTGTCTACAAAGGCCACTTTTTGTGTTTCCCTTGGGTGGTCGCTATAAACAGGTTTGACTGTATTGGACTTCTAATAATTATCATATTTGGATTGAAAAAGTACTTTTTCCTGAGGATACTAAGTGCTTAATACTAGTATTTTCTTGACTTTAGCTGAGCTTTCGCCTAGCGTACAGGTACTCAAGGATTCCAGGAATTTCTTCCTGCCAGGTCCCCATTACTTTGTGTGAGTGTAATAATAGGAAATACACATGTTTGTACTGTAAAGGCAGCTCTATGATCAAATTTAAAATCTTTTATTTTGTCTAGAAATCTGTGAAAATGTGCATTATCAGAAAATACCTAAATTTTGACCTTTATCCTTGTTATAATGATAATAATATATTCAGCTTTTATATAGCGCTTAATACATCAACTATGTGTCTAAGCGCTTTACAGATATATTATAACCCCGGTCACCGGATTCAGGCTTACCCGCACCCAATGTATGCACATTCTCCACTACCTGGGGAGCATTCCAGCCAGGCATCATTTTTACAAGCTCATCTAACCAAATTAACTTTCACATCCTACCGGGTAGAAAGTATATATGATACATTTATACTTTCCACCCTGATGTTTATAGAATGTGCCAGAGGCGCCGATGCCACCCACTCAGAAGAAGAGTCCAGCCAAGAAGGAGGAGGTGATAGAGATCAAGGGGTCACTCCGGATCATCAAGGTTCCTCTGAGCGTATGCAAGAAGAACCTCAAGGAACACATTGAGCACCTGGAAGCTGAGCTAGATAAGAGGATGGACATCATAGAGGAGGAGGCTAATGGTAAGTGATGGTGTTGTCGGTGGTAGGAGTGGTGGTGTTGGTGGTGATAGTGGTGGTGGTGGTGGTGGTAGAGGTGGTATTAAAAGTAGTGGTGGTGGTTCTGATGATGGTCGTGAAAGTGGTGGTGGTGGAGGTAATAATGGTTATAGGGGATGTAGTATTAAAGGTGGTGGTGGTGGTGATATATGTGGTGGTTGTGATGATGGTGGTTATGGTGGTAGTGGTGATGGTAATGATGATATGTGGTGATGGTGTTTAGGATATTGGTAGTGGTGGTGATGATGACGGTGATGATGATGGTGTTGCTGGTGACGACGATGGTTAATGATGCTGGTGATGGCAGAATTAAAGGGAATAGGAGGGCATCAGGAGAGGAGAGAGGGAGGGAGAGGGATGATAAATATTAAGAATAATTTGTGTTTGTGTGTAAGTGTGGGGGGAGGAAGGGGTCTTTGTGTGTATTGTTTTAAGGTATTGGCCTTTGCAATAAAGTATTCATGATGGTAGGGTTTTGGGTATAGATGATTATGTAATGGTGATGGTGATGAGGAGGAGGAGGATGTTGATGGAGCCTTTAAGATGCAGTAGTTACTGTGATTATAGGAAGTTTGTTGGAGTGTTCATGATTGTGAGAATAATGAAGTTACCGTAAATAACGTTGTATAAACCGCCCTCGTGTATTAACCGCACCCCTCTTTTTCGCCCTTAAAAAAACAGTAGGGACCTAGGATAGAACCTTGTGGTACACCATGTAATAGAAGAAAAATTGGAGGAATTATTATTATAAACTACATATTGAGATCTATCAGAAAGATTACTTTCAAACCAAGATGACAGACAAATTTGAGTGTTGTTCTAGTTTCCGAGTGGTGAGTCAACACACCGATTACCGAGCTGGGAGACATTGCCAGGCATAGCGCCAGGTGGAGGGGCATAAATTGAAACTTTAAAAAAAAAAAAAAAAATTTTTTCGGCGGCAAAAAAGTGCGGTTTATACACCGTTATATACGGTAACTGTAATTTCGCTACGCTCGCTTCACAAAAACCAAATTCCGGCAGCTCTGTAATGATGGCGATTACACTAATGTTCATAATATGGACAACAATGAAAATATTGTAATCCCAGTTTATACACTGATATCATACCTGCCAACATTCAAAAATTAAGATTTAGGAATTTCTAGCAGGGTTCGCACGGCCTTACCATGGCCATGTATGCAGCAGCAGTGTAACTGGCAATACGCGGTAAATCTGTACCCCCCAAAAAAGAGCAAAATTTAGCCTTTACAAAAAAGAATCTCGAAAAAATCAGAATATTCAAAATTTTTAGGTCCTAAAATATTCCGGATAATTCAGAAGGGTTGGCAGGTATGCAATATTCATGATGGGAAAATTGATGATTAAGAATTGCCAAGTTTCACATTTGCAATCACACACAAGTACAATCAATACCAACATTATTTGATCAAACATTGCACTTGAATTTGTTTCCTTTATTCACAGCTCTTGAGCAGCAGTTTGCAGAGTTACCCGGTTTGAGTCCTGATATCCGAGGTCTAGCTACCATGAATGATACTTTCCTCAAGACCAAGCTACAAACCCTTCTTGGTGACTTGGAGCGCATCAGTAACATTGTAGCATTGTGAGAAGAAAGGTTCACCTGTCCTTAATTTCTCTGTGACAGCCTCTCTTATTTTTTGGTTGTCATCAAAAGATATTAAGTGTGATTTAGACTGGGACACAACTCTTCTTGGTGACTTGTAGTACAACTAAGTGCATTAACAAATTGTAGCTTTACAAGAAGATGTGCTCACCAGTCTCTAATTTATTCTCTCTATTTCATGGGTTTGATATCAACCTTGGAAATAATCCCTTCTTAATGACTTACTACTCAGATACTACATTAGCACAGTGTTGAGAAAGGTTTACCAGTCAAAGCTCTTTGAGTTTCAAACCTGCATGACAACTTTGCTTTTACAAATGATACCTTAACATGCGCTTGTATATTTTTTCAGTCACAGATATATTTCATGTATTCAGCTAATTGTAATTAGATATCCACTTGTACTATATCTACCAAAACCACTTTAAAGGTACTATGTCCCTTTTGCAGCCAACCTCAAATTCTGTAGAACTTTGCAGGAATTATGAATATGTCATGTATGTCCTATCTGTGAAATTTAAACGTTAGCAGTGTCCTCATATTCAAATTATGCAAGGAAACCCGTAATTGCTAGACTTCACTGTCAGACACTATCGAGTGACTGACTGGCTTTTTTCTTCTTTGGTAATAACATACATGAAAAGAGTTGTAAAGGGTACATGAGCATTTGTCTACATCAATAACCCACTTCTTGTGATGGCCAAGATTAAACTGATTGAATCTTTGCGCAGCATAAAACGTATGACTATTCGGTACAATTGTCTGAAAATCAAGACTATTACTTTTGGGCTCTATAGCCCTAAAGTCGAATTGACAACTAATAGTCGTTATTTTCCCATTTGAAGACATTTTCAAGCCCCACCTTTTTTAGGGAAGTTCTAAATTAGTATTATCTTTCAAATGCAGTTGGAATTTAACTTTTTCATTTTTTTGGCCTGCAAATGGGACATAGTACCTTTAAGAATATGCAGATGTCATACAAGGTGCAAATACTTTTTGTTTCACTTGAACCTTTAAATTGGTTTAACTGATAGCTTTCATCAGTTTGTCTGTAGTAGCGCTCAATAAGAATCAATTATTATTATTATTATTATTAAGCAAAGTACTGAAATTTGGAAAGCTTACTATGCTGTTGTGTAGTTGCATTCTTTTAAACTTGTTTTATTTTGTTTTAAATTGTATGTGTTTTGGATGTGGCTGTAATCTAGCCCATATGTAGTGTTATGATATATATAATATTGTAAATAAAGATGTAAATAGAAATATGATAAATGTTGAAGCTGTTTATTTGCTATATGTGCCTTCCCATTTTGGCTGCAGTATCAACAGTGATTATATCATAAAACATGGACCCAATTATTTGCGGTTTGTTACCAAAAGCAGCGAGATTGTTAAGAAGAAAAAAAAAAGTTCTCTCCCATGCAGTATGCTGTTATGAAACACATTTATCTTTTATTCAGAAATGCCAGTTATTTTCATTGTGATGAATCCCCATATACATGTACAACATACGCGGTACATTAAGTGAATTTTTTGTTTTGTTTGACCAAGTTAGAGGGTGAAAAAAGAAAAAGAGCATTGTATGACTTGTATAAAGCTTTCAGAGTAAACCCATTCCTTCATACATTGCACATGCACTCGCGACGGGGAATATATTTCATGTATCGGTCGGTACTCGTCATAATAACATCATACACTACATGTACATGGATAGTTGTGAATTTCTTCTTGTTTTATGACTCGCATTGGACTTTGTGCGCATTTTGAAATGAAACGGTATTCTGTGATGTTGCACAAAAAGAATGTAACTTTGTGGTCTTCATTTGAAATTCTAAATCTTGACCAATGTTATCATTTTATGCGCTACAGGTGGATGTAACTTAACTTCCAATGCATCAACAGTAGGATCAAATGCAAGTTTGTCATAAATGTCTCGCTAATTTCAGCTAGTCAAAATGCAACAGTGAAAGACACAGCTGAAATCTGCCATTGTATGTGTATGTTATTAGACATATAACTTATCTAAGGCTCGCTCAGATATGTGTAAAGTGTAATACGCTTCACATTTTTGCATTTTATATCACAGAGCTCGGTGAATAGTACACTCGCAGGTCCTCTGTTGCACTTGCACCTTTTTTTTGGCGGCGGTTTACTGTGCTATCTTTTTAGTTCTTGTTATATCAACAAATAAATTATTCTCTTGAGCATCCATATGTTGGGAGTGCAAACTATCCAATCAGAAACAATGACTCAATTTATTCCTCAGATTATGATTGTGTAGACATATGACATTTTGTTAAGTAGTACACCAAGAAGTATTTTGTAATGCCAGTACTGCCCCTGTTTTACCTTTTAAATTATCTTGATATTATGCTTAATGTTGAAAATTAAGTTTTTCAAAGAGAATGATTTGTAGCCACAAGCCAAGCTTGAGTCTGGTGATCAAATTTCTTTTCAAGAAACACTTAATTGATCATGCACAAGATTTGTTGTTGTTTCTTCAACCAGCAAGATATAAACAAAAACTCCATGGAAATCATATGCATTTGCATGTGCACTGCAAAGCCCAACTTGATTGTACCATGTGTTATGCATGTGGGTTTTGATAGGACAATCAGTATATTTAAGTTACATTTAATTATGTGGGTAATTTTTTTTCAAATGTTAACGGAAATAAAGCTTTGGAGTTCAAGCTTGAAAAAAGAATAAAGAACATTTTTTTTTCCATTTTTTTAATTGGATATTAATTTTATTTCAATCTTTTTGTGAAACATATACATGTACCATGTGATAAAATCATTGAAAATGCCTTTCATGTGATCAGCTATATCATCAATGTCTTGCAAACACAGAGTTCTATTGGCTTTTGTTATAAAAAATAAAAATTATGAAAACTCAAGAAAAGGGGCACTTGTTTTCATTTGTGATTCACTGTGTTATGTTTAATATTTGAGATCTCAAAATTGAAAATGTATCTTTTTAGAAGATTGTGAATGATGAAAGCAAAGTAAAGAGAGAGAGATAAATGCATATATATATATATTGAGAGAGAGAGAGAGAACAAGAAAAAGAGAAAATGAGAGAGAATGACAAAGAGAGAAAGAGAGAGGGTAAGGATATAAATATCAGAATACTGTTGTGTGCCACTTAAATAGCAAAATAAAGGTGATGTAATCAACCGTAGCCAATGCTGACAGTTATATATTGTAATATCCAACGGCTCTTTTTCTCTCTCACTTACACATTCGGTACGTTGAAATACATTAAAATAATCGCATTAAACTGCAGTGATTCTATGAATATAATTTAATAGATATCTTTGAATCAAGTCTTATAAAACATCTATATTGCAAATGCTCAGATTATCATCATACAGATTCTTTTCAATCATCCTAAAATTTCATCAAAATATCAAGAACTTGCACATAAAAATATGTCTTCTAACACCACAATTGACCAGATTACCTGAACAGTCATAAAAAACATGATCTGAATGAGACAACTATCCTAATCTTTCAAATCCTACAGAAATGCGATACTTGGAAAACTAGCTTGACACATTTATTTTTTGACTGTCACAGTTTTATGTCCTCATCAACTCGAGTTTGCCAAATAACCCGCTATTTTCAGACTTGAGATATTATCCCGAAGCTTGAAATTGCGTCTTCACCAGACCGATATGCTCATCACAAACTAGCTCGGACGGGCGCAAATTAGCCCGCTATTTCCAAAATAGCGGTATATTTGGAAACAAGACCAAGATTTCTCAGGATATTTTCTTGACCAAATATCCCGCTAATTGCAACTGCTGGCTGATGGAGATGCAAATTAACTGGTTAAGTTGCGATCAGAACATCTAAAATAGCGGGTTGTTTGGCAAACTCGAGCTGATGAAAACAGGCCTATGTTGACCTGATTAGCATGAATAAAGAGAGCATATCTCATTCATGCAGAGCTACAAGTGTGTTCAGTCTGTGCTATTGTATATGAACTAACTCCCCTCTGGCTCCAACCAGACAATATGGTAGAGATTGTTTCATGCACTCAAGGAGTTCATGCACTGATTATTCCGAAACTGTAAACCACAATACACAACCAAATCCCAAATTGCCATTTTTATATCTTACATTAAAGATTATGCCTGCCTTCATATCGTACAAGTTAAGTACAAACATACCTGTGAATTAATTGCATTTTGAAAGATAGAATAAATGAAGAATATTTGTAATTTTTGGTATAAATTGACATTTGACAATTTTTCATGTTCAAAATAACAACAAAATTTAAGTATCTAAAGAAAGACCAAAAGAGCACAAAAGCTCATTGAAATTGCATATTAATCTGAATATTGTGATAGTTGATAATATAGATTTCCCTGGGTAAACTTCAGGTACTGGAAATGATGTCATGCAGTAGAGAATGGTAGAAAATTTCAAATCCTTGAGCGCCTTAAAGGAATCATTTAACAATGTTAAATCTGAGATACACGGTCCTGCATGTAATCAGTGTCTGTGATATGGTGTAATATTGAAGCCCTAAAAAAATTGCGCTTCAAAATGATCAAGAAGTGCCTAAAAAAAGTAAAAATCTTTGAGTTTTACCATACTCATTTTCCCCAATAGACTGTAGTGTTATGAAAACTGTTTGGCTAACGGTTTTCAAAATTTGTAATTCCAATCATAAATATCTGGATAATCATACAAGCGATCAGCTTGTAAAATTCATGGGGTTCCTGACTGACTTAAAGGTTAATAACTATCATTGCAGCATGAGCTAAATCCAGAATTTTGTTTCAGAATCTGAGACAAAGTTACCGGATCCCTTTAACTCTTAAGCTGCCACCCATACAATGCACCCAGTGCCACGGTGCTAATCTCCTGTGTGCCAAGTTAATTTTAAGGTTGGTTCAAGTGCGTGTTATTTAAATCTTTACAAAAAACAAATCGCTGAATTACTCGAGAAAATCCAATCTGACTGTTGTATACAAAGACGCGTAATCCAAAGCCGATAATCTGATGCACGCGATGGTACTTTCAATAGCGCTGTAAAAGCACTCAGCACGGTGCAATGGGCATGAACAATGACTGTTATTACATATGCTTGCTAGCGTGCACAAAGCAGTCACACGGTAGCGCGCTCGCGTGCACAGAGCACTATAACAATAGCGCGCTAGCAGCCTCATGGCAAGATATGAGTTAATAGCAGCCATGTTGAAGCAGGGTAATGATACTGGAACATTAGGAATGTTGAGTCTGAAAGGCATGAATGCCGTACAAGAACCCACTGTAATTAGTTTTCAAAGAAGATGATGGATGCTTAGAATATACAGTTCAAGTTATAATGAATAACTGAATAATCTTTAATAACATGAATTTGATTTTGAATATCCACACATCAGTATGCATATATATATATATAGGCAGTAGATCGCACAATACATCTTGCCATAAGTACATGCAATTTGAACCCGCAAGAACAAACAGAATATTTTAAGTACATCCTATCCTAAAAACATTAAACTGATTATTTAAAAAAAATTAAGTAAGGGTAAAATTGTCTTTCTTTGGATAAAAGTGCAAATATATCTTAATCTTTAATTTCATAAGAGGATTGCAATCCAATCATTTTTTGTTGAAGACTGAGGATCATGCATAAAGCAAGTAACACCTCTTCTGTTAACATAATTGTCAAGCCCATTTGAACATGTATGTGGAAAATGTGCTATAGTTCATTTCATTATATTTGTCATATAAAAATATTAAATAATTTAACCTCTATATTACTACACTTTGACAAAGAGAATCAAACGTTACTTGGAACAGTTTAAAATCTACAGGGTAAATGTATAAAAAACAGAAATTATTAACAACTTGAGTATAAATGTGCAATTGATAGGCAAACGAAAAAAGTTGAGAGACATTCAAAATAGTTGTTTTCTAATTTTTTTTGTCCTCGGTATGTATATTTAGACAAAAATGTGAGTCCTCGAATATGTAATAACATATTGATGTGTAATATAAGTCCTTGATTTACACCATCAATGTGTACGTGCGTGTGTACATGTGTGTGTGTGTAAGTGTGTGTGTAAGGTATCAATGTATTCTAAGCACTAACTTATGATTATGACATTACGACACCACTCTGCCCAGTGTTCGATAAACCGCTGTTTACACTATTACTGGTGTCGTACTGGCAGTATGGGAGGCCGTCTGTGTCCTTCTTGTCGCCGGGACGTTGACATGGCTTGGCCTGGAGCTCTGGATTGGCCCAGGGCTGAAGCTCTCCTGTTCCCATCAACAGGTAGGTGACGGCTCCGAACATGTAAACACCACAACATACCCAGAATGCAATCTGCCACTGTTTGATGTCGTACTGGGGGAGGGAGGGGGGGGGGGGTTGGGGAGGGAAGAAAAAATGAGAAGGTAAAATGAAAGCAACAACTTTTTCTCCCTTTTTTCCATGGGTAATAGAGATGTAGTTCAGAACCCTGTGAATTTCAATATGCAAATTATCATTACCGGATTCATCATACTGGTAATTCAAGAAAACATACTTATAAAACTATTAAATGATAACTTAAAAATACAGCAATTATTTTCTTTAAATCTGGCCCTCTCTCCTCTTCCATTTTAATATGAATGTCAAAGTGATAGATCTACATTTCAACACAACTGTTGCTTTTCAAACATTTCCAGGTTTTCATATTAACCAAAGACTTACATTTTTTCCTACTTTCATTTGTGATACTTCCCTTCTTTTATGTAAGAGCTTCCATAAACACTAGTGTATATTAAACAGGGTACAAATGAAACCCAAGTTCGACATAGCTTCTGTGTGTGAGGTTTCTGTTATTCTATATATTCTACTAACTCCTTATTGTGTTCACCCTTAGATTAACAATACATTTTTAAGGTTAATTGTATACATACTAGCAGTATACAAATTAATTTTAAAGGTGATTGGTACACTTCAAGTTAGAAGTTTAAAGCCCCACTGCACTACTTCTAGCTACTTGCGCCCTCTATATAGCAACCAATGCCTAATCGGTGACCATTGGTCCCCCATGGTCCCCTTTTTCTTATGTTAATTGAGAGCTGATTTGATGAGACAACCACCTGTCAGTGACCACGCAGGGAGGTCTAATCCCTCCTGGCCAAACTAGTGCAGAGGGGCTTTAATGCAAAGCGCCGATTACATACCTGGTTTGTGACATAGAGCCCCACCATAGAGGGCCCCAGGATCCCTGGGATGGTTCCGATGGTATTGGTGATGCCCATGAGAAGCCCTCCGTACGCCGGTGCTATGTCCAGGTGGTTGACGTTGAAGCCGGACATGGCAAACCCTCCTGTACCTACGGCCAGAGTTAGCATTGCCACGGCCAGAACATGGTTGCAACCGATGTACCCGGTTATCACTAGGAATACAGCTGGTAATACAAGGCCTGCAAAAAGAAGTTATGAATATCGCTGTTTTTTAAGATGGGTCGAATAACTGATAAAATGTGGGACAAGCAAGGCATGGAAAGACAGCTTGATCCAATGGCCGGATATAAGAATGCAACAGCCAAAAAATGGTTTCATCTGCAGGACCCTAAAAAAAGATCTACAACAAGAAATAAAGAACATTTCCATTTAAAGATTGGCCTAGTGAAGAGCTATGCATAGGCCACCATAACACATAAAATATAGGAAACAAAATTAAGCAAGGGTAACACACCCTGTTCCCATGGCCAGATTTAAGAATTCTACGGCCAAAACATGGTTGCATCCAATGTAACCGGTTATTACTAGGAATACAGCATATAAAACAAGACCTGCAAGAACATCTTGACTGAACAGAGGGGAAAGTGATTGCACATATCAGGGATCGAATGTGGAAGAGAGAGAGGGAGAGAGAGAGAGAGGGAGAGAGAGAGGGAGGGGGAGAGGGAGGGGGAGAGAAAGGGAGAGAGAGATCTAGAGAGAGAGAGAGAGGGGTAGAGAGAGAGGGAGAGAGAGAGAGAGTGGGAGAGACAGATGGAGAGGTGCACCAAACATTAAACCTAACTATAAACTGAACCAATATGTACAACCCAACTGTAACACTAACTCTCTACATAATATCATGATCTGCTATTAACAATAAAGCATGTCCAATACCCATCTTACCTAAAGTATTGAATAATTTCCTTGTATTGGTTGTTGAAAGTATATAGCGCCCTCTAAGGAAGTCAGCCACCTGACCGCCGGCATTGATCGTGATCCACATTACTAGATAAGGCACTGCTGACAAAAATCCACTCTGTAAAGAAAAAACAAAATGTAATTTAAAGGGAAATGGTATTAAACTAGACTAATGAGAATCAACTGGAAACAAATTATAAATCAAAATGTCCACACTTTTTTACGAGTAGGAGTTTGAGTCAACCAGAAAAATTCGCACATATTGTGCTTTGAGCAAAATTACACACATGACTGCACAATTATATTTTAATATCTTTTGGTTTGTAAAAAGCTTCCAAGTGGCATTGCAATACTGTTTCAGTATCTCATGAAATTTGGTGCATAAACAAAACAAGAATGAATATGTATTTTAATAAGCAAAGGGTAAGGCAGTGGAATTACAGAAGCATGTCTTGCTAAACCGAGACAGAATTTTTGCCCCCTTTCTTTCTCCATGATTAAAGTGCAAGTTGATTGAAAAAAATTATGGTATGATGGTGAAAAGGTGAAAAGAAAAGTTCAGCTAATGGGCTTCACAAAATTAATGATAATGACGATAAAAGGGAAGTCAATCCTGATATGAAGTTGGTTGTAATATAAGTTACAAGATAATTATAAGATGATTACATTGTATTATGATACATACTAAAATCAACATCGTCCCTTTAAAACCTCAGTGTAGTAAGTTCTCATGGGGAATTTGACACCATTCAGGTGTATATCTAAAAACAGGTGTTGTCAATCACCACGAGAGAGGACTTCACTTTTACACCCACAGGTCTTGTGTAATGCACTGTTGCCATGTGCGCTGCGCCAGAAGTAATTCAAATCATAAGAAAACTCCCCTCACCCTTGAGATATGAAGGCAAGCTGGAGTATCTTCTGTTGGGACGACTCACTAGGCCTGTCCTCATCAGCTCGAGATTGCCAAATACCCTGCTATTTCTGATTTGGGAAATAAGCCTGAAGTTACAAATCGCGTCTTCATCAGCTCAAAACTCAAAATTAGAGCTTGAGAAATTAGCTTGAGATATTTTGCTCAGCGTTTGCGCATAGTGCGAGTCTTCGGGCTGGTGAGGATGCACCAGATAAATAACAGAATATTTTGCAAATTAGCCCAAAATATCATGGGATGATTATCTCGACCAAATATCCCGCCAATTGCAACCTTTGGCTGATGAAGACGCAAATTAGCTGGATAATTTGCAATCGGGATAGCGGGTTATTTGGCAATCTCGAGCTGATGAAAACAGCCCTACTGGTTCGTTACCTGAGAGACCTGTGCACACATTAATTCAATCAAATCTGGGGTCTTATGATGCAATACACATGGACACCGACTAGTACTGTATGTAGCTTTAAACAAAGAATTAGCTTTGAAAACTTACTTGTGATATATCGAAGCCCAGTCCAAATTTCAAATAAGAAGGCAGATTGGTGAGCAACGTGTAGAAACCAAAATTGTTTGAAAAATGAGAGAGGCTGATCGCTAATAGCCTCACTGATGTCAACATCTTGAACCATGGAACTTTCAGACTCTGGTTATAA
Organism: Strongylocentrotus droebachiensis; assembly: GCA_035222895.1. NCBI lineage: Eukaryota > Metazoa > Echinodermata > Echinoidea > Camarodonta > Strongylocentrotidae > Strongylocentrotus > Strongylocentrotus droebachiensis. Next base: position 189,338 of record JAVYIG010000515.1, read on the forward strand.
ATATAAAAAAACAGGTTGGTAGAGAGTCATAAATCATTATCAATTATTATTATTATTGTCATCATTGTTCTTGTTGTTGCTTTTGTTAATAGTAGAAGTAGTAGTATATTGTGATCATCACCATCTTCATCATTATCATCATCATCATCATCAACACCATCATCACCATCATCATTATCATCATCATCATCATCCTCATTATCATCATCATCATCATTATCATCATCACATCATCACATCATCAACATCATCATCACATCATCACCATCATCATCATCATCATCATCATCATCATTATCATCATCATCACCATTATCAGTAATATCATCATCATCATCATCATCATCATCATCATCATCATCAACATCATCATCATCATCATCATCACCATCATCATCATCATCACCATCATCATCATCGTTATTATCATTATCATCATTACTATTTTGCACATTATATACCTTATTGAATACATGCATACCTTATCTCTTGGCTTGATTGCTTTCTGCAGAAACTGGAGTTCTTCAGGTGAAATCCTTGGGTGCTTTTCCGGTTTATCATGCACCAATGCAATCCATAAAATAAACCATACCACTCCACAAACACCTGCAAAGAAGATGAAGGATAAAAACACCAGTTAAAAGATAGAAAGCTGTAAGGCCATAACTTCAGTTTACCCCAATATGCAATATGAATGATTAATAAGAATTATTTTAAGTTAGAAGTTGTCATGATTGAAGTAGTGATGCTATTTATTATGCTTTTTATTGTGATTTAGCTTTGTTTTTAAATAAACAAAACATATTTACATATATTATCATATCAGTCCAAAATAAACATATCCTGTACAACCCATTCTGCCTTTTCCCCTCTAACCCTCTCACATTAGGTCCTATATTCTCATTAGAGAAGGAGATTTCCCCATGTCAAATTTAAACAAATGCCATGCCTTACCTACAGTCTGCCCTCAATAACCACAACCCCATCTAATCTTGGTTCTAGTCTTTCAAACCATTGACAAACTTTGGTAGAGCATCAAGAAAGCCTGGCCCACCTTTCAATCTTACTCATCTGCAGTGCCCCCTCCCCCATCCCCTACAGCTTCCTTCTCCCCTTTCCTCCCGGTCGATAAACTGCAGACATCAGAGACCAATGATCAACCTCCTCCAAGAAGGTCTGGCCACACCTAGTCCCCATCCCGCCCCATCCCTAATCTTCTCATCATTTCTTCATTCTTATCACAGACGGCGAAGACAGATGACCAGCCACCCAGAAAGTCTCTAAAACTTCACCCCTAGCCTCCCTCCTCTTCTCCCCCCTCCCCCTTTCCACCCACTTATCATTTCTTCATTCTTACCAAAGACATAGAAGACTGATGGCCAGCCACCAAGGAAATCAGAATTACAGAGTACACCCGAGATGGGCAATGCCAACACTGTACCGAAATGGGAACCTACAAAAGAAAACAAGACAAACGATTCAAATTCTTACAAATCGTAATTACAAAATGATTCAGTTTAAAAAAAAAAGAGTTAGTCCATTTAAGCACTCTGACCCCCCAAAAAATAGTGCACAGTGACAAAAGGAGAAATTTTTCACAAATTTCTATGAATGGATTTCTAGATTGTTCTTAAACTTGGCGCATCAATTAAGTATCTCCTGTTCTTTGTTGCAACAGCTCGATGCAACAGCTTACTCAATTTTCAAGTTATGGGAGATCACTAATGTCCATTTGGCAAGACATTAATCTACATTTGCCATACTCCACCCAGGTGAAGTAAATGGGTACCCAGTAGGAAGACATTCCTTGAATGCTTGAGCACAATTTAATGGTAGCTTGGCCAAAGCCGGGGTAATGATATGATTGCAGGGCCCTCAGGGAGAACAGTATGAATACTGATGAGGCTACCCTGGGTAAACAAGTTATATTATTATCATCAAAATAAGACCATGAGCTACAGTTGTAAAGAAACAAAAAAAACTACTAAAACAAACTCAAGATCAGGCAAACACAGGTCTACAAAGCACTGCCAAAATACCTCTTTTAGATTGTTTGGTGCTTCCAAACTTTTAGGTTACATGGAAGAAAATATGAAGACTTGAATATGAGATATCCATATTCTCAGACCATTGTTCTTACTGCTGCACCTCTTTTAACTATTGCACTGTTTTAAACTTTCTGTTCAAATTTCTCTGGAGTCTGACTTCAAATCTTACCTGCATATGTAAATGTAAGAAGACGGCTCCTTTCAACGGGTGGCGCCCAGTTGGCCCACATAGCATTCATAGCGGGGAAAGTAACACCCTGAAGAAAAGGGTAAGGATTTTGTTAATAGTAATGTGGAGTATTGGTCAGTACCCTTGAGTTACGTGAAACTAGTTCAGTGCTAACCCAAGTTTATTGAAAAGCTAATTGACCTGTAAATTAAGGGCACATGAGAAAGACAAAATATAAAACAAGAATAAAATATAACATATTAATTTTGACATTTTAGCTCAACTAATATCAGAGGTGCTACACACTAAATTGTCAGATGGGCAACTCAATTTGCCACTCAACTGATTATGAATTTACAAGCAAAACATGTTCTATATGAACAAAAAACATGGACCAACACAATGTTTGTGAATCCAAGTTGATGCTTATGAAAAGACATATAGACTAAAACAGTGTTTGTGAATCCAAGCTGACCTTATTTAAACCCACCATTTACAATCTAGTTAGCAAGTTTTATCTAAGTTAAGTAGCCACTAACCTTTCTTTAGCTCCCTGCTACTATGTGCTGACAACCAGGTACATTTAACCTTTTTTTTTCTTTCTTCATGTTCTTTTTGAGAAGTTACAAACTAATTACAAATATCATGATAATAAACAAATTATATGATTAATTCATCATCCAGGTAAAATACTAACATTGTAGTACTATCATAAAATAATCCAGAGGAATGATTGCCACATAAGCTATTAAGCTGGTGTGGTAATCCTTTATAAAACATAATGATTCTTATATTGCAAGCTTTTGCCTTACCTCTCCTATGCCTGCGATGACCCTGACTACGATGAGCCAAGGAAGACCCGCCCTGGCGGCGATGGGAGTCAGGAGGGTAAAGATGGCCGTACAGAGCACCCCTGACCCAAAGAGCCACTTGGCCCCCATCAGGTCCCCTAAGAATCCCCCAGGTATCTGGGTCAGGATGTAGCCATAGAAGAAAGAAGCGAGGATCTGCTCCTTGGTGTTTGAATCCCAATTAAACTCCCCTTCCTGTTATGAAGAAAAATGAGGAGGAGCAGAAGAAGAAGGAGGAGGAGAAGAAGAAGAAGGAGGAGAAGAAGAAGAATGAGTAGAAAGAGGTGAAGAAGAAGAAGAAAGGACAAAGGAGGAGAAAAAGAAAAGGAAGAAAAATGAGGAGGAGAAGAAGGAGGAGAAGAAGAAGAATGAGTATATAAAGAGATGATGAAGAAGAAGAAGAAGAAGAATAAAGTCAAAATAAAGATTTAAAGTGTACCAATCCCCAAAAGGAGGAGGAGGAGGAGACGAAGAAAGCACAAAGTAAGGATTAAAAGTGTATCACTCACCAAAACATGTTTTGTTCTTGATGTAAGAGGTTCTATGTTGCTATACTGTAGTCAAACTATGAGCTTCAAACATTTTTCAACAAAGAGATATATTGCGGTTTGAAATATAGTCCCAGTGAATTTTTAAATGTCTTGTAGAGTAGACATCTTAAAGCATGGGCTTTAAGAATATAAAGAAAAAGACTTTCATACGCAGATCTACATCTTTTAAATCTGTGACCATTCACTCCACAATTGCTATAACTGCGATCATCATGATTTATGTGATCAATCTCTATCATCATAGTTTCAGTGATCAATTGCAATTTTTTGCAATTTTTTTTTTGTTCTTGCAAAGTCTAGTGTAGGGCTCAAGTCTAGGGTAGGTTGGTTTATGCCAAAACCATAATTCATTCTATTATTTTTGTTAACTCTTGTTTTTCCATTTCATTTTTGGTTCAAAGAATTCTTAATTTTACCTTCTGTGTGGTGTTTGACTGTGATACATTGACTGGGCAGCTGATCTGGGTACTGTTGACTGTGGTTGTACTGTTCACCATGTCAGCTAAGGCCACACTGAGGTTCACCCTCATGGCATACACATTCACAAACCCCAAGAATGCCAGGAACGCAAGGGCGTGGCGAGCAGATATGAGTCCGGGAACTGGGATTTAAAAAAATCAGGAGAAATTGATGATGATGATGAATGAGGACGATAAGGATGATAAGGATGATGAGGATGATGATGGTGATAATGATAATAATATATTTAAAATAATAACAATAATAATAATGATGATAATAATGATAATAATAATAAAAGTACAAATAATGAAAATAACAATAACGATAATAATAATAACAATATCATGATGTATAAAAACTAAAAACAGAAACAAATAATCCATGATATAATTTATTTTGTATGTACCGGTATTCAAACTTTGTTTCCTCTGTATTTGTAAGTCCTATAATTTGTACAGGGCTTATTAGGAAAACACATTTATTACTGAGAGAGTTTACCCTGTTTAAATAAATAAAAAATAAAATAAAAAATATAATAATTAATCTGTTTTTTGTATAGCACATATCACTCTATGACATAACATTTGCTTTGGAAGAGTTTGGGAAATTATTACTCCGGCTTTCACTATGGCTACCGTTATCAGCGCACTGTGCATATCAAGAAATAATCCTAACCCATTCACCTCACCTGGGTTGAGTGTGGCAAATGTAGCTTACTGTCCTGCCTAAGGTCATAGAGCAAACAATGAGATGTCTTTGGAGACCAACTAGTCAATTATCAAACAGAAAGTACTGCTAATCTAAATAGCCACTGCTTGGCTAAATCATACACACATTCACAATGTTAATTTAACAACCTTGTACAAAATACAGCATAGGTCACATTTTTCAATGGAGCTACATATATGTACATGTAATGTATCTATTATACAATGGATGGAGTGAATTTGCAGCACAGGTCACTACATGGAACATGATATTGTAGGGTTGCGGTTCTAACACTAATTCCTAGCACTCTTAACACAGAGGCAGCCCAGCAGACATGTTGTAGGATTGATAACTACTGGCCAACTGACCAGGTTTTAATGTGTCAAAGCATAACAGCATGCTATGGAGCATTCCACATACATTCCATGCAAAGTAGAAGAAACCAATAAATATTCATAAAGTCCCATACAAGTATAAATCAGCATCACAAAGTATTCTTGAATATTCAAACATAAACAAAGGGTATATATTGAATATTCATAGTATATGTAAATTATACTATAAGCTTGACTGCATCAGGTGAACATTGAAACCAATGAGAGAGAGAGAGAGATAGACAGATGAAAGGATGGTGGATGAAAAGGGTGAATGTGAATGAGGGATGACCTATTAATATGAAAGGGATGAATCATGGATATGAGGGGGAGTTTCAGAAGTTCAAAATAAATCCCTACAAACTAGTCTTCCTCTTACAAAAAAATGTCCTCATTTTATAAGGCATTCTCTTTTCTTTGATTACCTAAATATATAACACATTAAACATCTATCGAAATGATACTTCTATCTTTCCTCTTGTAAACAGAGAATCACTATCAATATAATATCCCTTTTTTTTTTCCTTTTAAAGAAAATAAAATCCTCCCTACCCGTAAACATATAAATGTATAATTTTACAAAACGAATGAATTTCACTCGTATATAGATGAATTATGACTAACGACTCAAATGTACAGAGTATTGGCCCAACATACATGTATAAGCTGAAGAAAGAAAAAAAATCTGTAAAAAACACATGATTTTATATACATCTGAGCTTTCTCGCTTCTAAACTGTTTCACGTTTATCTCGGGGAAACACTTCCAGATTCCAATGGTAAAATCAAACAACTATAAATACGGTGTATTTACCTTTCCTAATCCTAACAAAATACTCTTTCTTTTAAATGCTGTTTCCTTTGCTTCTAAAGTCAAACAAAGTTTCAAATTTGTTATACCTTCACGCACTATCTTGAGCGAAACAATAAGGGAATCAAATCATTAGAGGTGAATACCTTTAAAAAAAAACATTCTCGTACCTTCGAAAAATGAATAATCGTATCACTTAATAAAAATACCTCCAAAAACCTTTGAAGAAAAAAAAAAATATATATTCTTGTACCTTCGAAAAATGAAAAATCCTATCACTTGAAAATAGAAATTTTTCTGTTTATAGAAGTTACATGAGTATATTTAATTACATAATATCCATAACACATGATTATCACACTATCGCAATATCCAAACATATTGTATCACATGCAGTCATTTAAAGTTTTCTACAGCATCCTTGCTTTGATGAGCAAAATGACTCCTGAAAAGAATAAAACATTTCCAACTGAGATTGAGCCAGCGCCTGCTTTGTCACTTGTAGCTAGCAAAGATTAAATCCACAAAAAAAAAAAACATTATCAGTTCAAACATCCCGTACCCTTCAATAACATTGTACCTCTGAATATTACATAATGCATGAGAAGTGGTCACATTCAAATGTAATATTTTTCCTTTCTTTTTGTCAAAAATATTTGGATCGACCATACAAAATACAAACACATCCTCACACAAAGACTATAAACAATCACAATTTCTTTTTTTTTCCGTCTTTTTTTTTTTTTTTTTTTAACCAACTACCAAAATAATGATATTTCTCTCTTGACAATCAACAACTTTCCATTTACTTTGTCAAGACGCATGCAAAATTAAGAAAATCCATATTTTTTCTTGGTTTTGTCTTAACTTCAAGAATTCCCAATGCTATGAATACAAATAAAGAAAAATATTCCAATTTGGCATTTCCATCACCAGATGTAAAAACGTATCTTGCAAAAGTTGCAATATATGAACACGAACAATATACCAATCTATTTTGGATCTTTCTCCAAATTGTTAACAATCAACGGTCCATATGATGTACAGTGTATCAATCATTAATTACACACACATAAATTTAACTCCCATGTAGCAGTTCTGTAATTAAACAAAAATTCGCGAGAAATGCAGAAAGAATTACAGTCCATTTCAATTCTTATCTGACTAACGCCCGAAATTCTCAGTCCATAATTCTGATGTTCTGACCCGTACAGAACTCATGAAATTCACAGTCCATTCAATATCAAAACCGCTCAAAATTGTTGCTGAGTCCATAGAGTCGGAACAGTCCAGTTTAGCATTTAAAGCTCAAATGAGTTTGAATGTCTCTGTCATTCATGACCACTAAATATTGTAATTTTCCATAACCGAAAGTTGACAGTTGAAACGTTCTTTCCTTCTGACGGAAATGTCGACTTCAGACCAATGAAATGTCCAATACTACGCAATATCGAAAAATAGTCACATTTGGTAATCGCTATACTTCTGCGGTTTGTGGACGCGTCTACCAGAGCGAGTTTGAGTTAACTGCGTTGTGGTGTCCTCTTGCGTAGTGGTGTCTTCTTGCGTCGTGGTATCCTCTCGCATAGTGCGGGGTGTACGTTGGTTTGCTGATGCACCAGCTGATGGTTGAGTGGTGTGTTGCTGGTCGTTGACCTCGGGGTTGACATCAGGGTAGACATCGGGGTTGACATCGGGGTTGACATCGGGGTTTTCTCTAGAGGGCCCTGGTCTATAGAAATGGTCTGGGGAGTTGACCTGTCGCTCTCGAGTCTGTCGCTGCATGGATTGAGTTGATGACTGACCATTAGACGCCTCTGACCAAGATGGCTGGTCAGAATTGCCTAACTCAGAGTGGATTGGTTGTTGACCTGCTGGAACCTGGAGGTCTTCTGGCGGCCGGAACTGATTAGCTTGTGTTGGAGTGTTAGTTGACCATGGCATCTCTATTGAAGAGTGAGATGCCAAATGAGATGGAGGAGGTACGCCAGGCCTTGCCTGATTACTCGAAGGAGGACTTGAGGAAGGAGGGATAACTTCAGGTCTTTTCTGACTACCTGAAGGAGGACGTGAAGTTGAAGGTCCTTTCCCTTGTAGAAAAGCTCTAGATCTGAAGAGTTTGAGTCTGTTGTGATGAACCAGTTTCTTTGCACCTTCATTATGAATGTCGGCTATCAGATAGTTAAGTTTATCTGGTGAGGATGAGACGATGATGAAAGGTCCCTTCCAGTTGGGCTCCAGTTTGCGTCTAGCATTGACGGGATTGTGTAACCAAACTAGATCTCCTGGTGCATACTTGATGATCCTAGTTGAGGCATCATAGTCCTTTTTCTGCCTGAGTTGAGCTTGTTCTGCCTTCTGTCTGGTATGTCGGAAAGCCTGTCTTAGCCGGGAACACACATCAGTGACATACTCTTGAGGAGAATCGTATGACTGAGTCATGATAGGACAAGTGACACTAGCTGGGGTCCTTGCTTCACGACCATGCATGATGAAATAGGGTGTCATGCCAGTGCTTGTATGGACACTGGTGTTGTAGGCTAGCTGCAATTGATGTATGTGCTTGTCCCAGTCACCTCCTTGGTCTGCTATGTACTTAGCAAGTTGTTCTTTGATAACTCTGTTCGCTCTTTCAACGATGCCAGCTCCCTGTGGGTGGTAAGGGGATGATCGAGATTTGCGAATGCCGAGCCTCTTGCAGAGATCCTGGACTAGTCTGGATTCAAACTGTCTTCCTTGGTCTGTATGTAGTGACTCAGGAACTCCATGCTCCTTGATGTATTCTTCGAATAAGTGTCCAGCCACAGTCTGGGCGGTCTGGTCTCGCATGGGGTAAATGTTGGTGTATTTACTAAAGTGATCAACAACAACCAAAATATAGTGGTACCCGCTTCTTGAAGTAGGCAGCTCGGCTATATCAGCGAAAACCATTTGAAGAGGGTGATCGGTCTTTATGCTCTGGAGTGGAGCTTGGTGCTTAGGACTTGGAGATCTAATCGACTCACAAGCAGGACAAGTTCTGCAGTAGTCGGTTATATCCTTGTGCATGAATGGCCAAAAGCACATAGATTCAGCCCTGTGTAGTGTGCGTTGAACTCCGAAGTGTCCAGAGGATGGATTACCATGTATCTCTTGCAGGACTTGAGGGATAAGAGATTCTGGCACAACTACCTGAAGAGAGGACGAACCTGAGTTGTCTTGTCGTCGTCGGTATAAGAGATCATTCTCAAGTACAAAACGAGGGAGTTGCCATAGGAGACGTCGTAGCCGAGGTGATTGTCGTCGAACTTCTCTCACTGTTGGATGACGTACTTCCTTGATGTACTTGATTAAACTCTGAATGTCTTTGTCGTGTCGCTGATGATACTGTAAATCAGCATGATGGCTAGCGAGGATAAAGTTCTCGGGAGCTTTATCAGCCATAGAGTTGGATGACTTTGGAATGGTTGATTCTTGGTCTGGTTGAGTTGTAGAGGAGCGTGTGTTCACCATACCAACAGGGTGTGTTACATCTTCTGGCATACGTGACATTGCATCAGCGTTTTGATGTGCAGTGCCCTTCTTGTGAGTTATGGTGAAAGAATATGCATTCAACTCAACAATCCATCGTGCTCTCCGTCCTGTCGCATCGTCTTGGATAGGTACACTATTGTAGCCCAACAGAGGGCGATGATCAGTGAGAATGTTAAATTCTTGGCCCCTAAGATAATGTCTGAAATGGCGGATTGACGAGATAACTGCCCACAGTTCCCTATCGTAGGTAGACCATCTACGCTGGGACTCAGTAAGCTTCCGACTGTAGAAAGCAACCACTCGGTCATTACCATCTTGCAACTGAGAGAGTACGGCTCCAATAGCATCTTGTGAAGCATCAGTGGCTAAGCTAAACCTGTTGTTGAAGTCTGGGTACGCAAGGATTGGTGGGCTTGTGAGAGACGACTTCAGCTGGTTGAAGGCTTCCTCACAATCATCAGTCCAGATGAATTTCTTGCCTTTATGAGTCAAGTCAGTGAGTGGAGACGCTACTTGAGCAAAACTTGGCATAAAGCGACGATAGTAGGAGGCAAGTCCTAGAAATGCTCTCACTTGGGTTGGAGTCTTAGGTCGAGGCCAGGATGAGACTTTCTTGGTGTTGACTGGATCGGGGCGAACTCCAGTAGTACTGATCACATGTCCCAGATAGGTTACTTCCTTTCGAAAGAATTGGCATTTCGAAGGTTTCAGCTTGAGATTGGCTTCTCGGAATCGTTGTAAGACTTACCTGAGATTGTGTAGGTGATCTTGAAATGTCTTGCCGAGTATAATGCAATCATCTAAGTAGATAAGACATGTTGACCAATGGAGACCATGGAGGACGGCTTCCATTACTCGCTGGAACGTCATTGGCGCGTTGACTAAACCAAATGGCATTACCTTAAACTGATAGAGGCCAGTTCCAGTTGTAAATGCGGTCTTCTCCTTGTCTTTCGGATCCAAAGGGATCTGCCAATAGCCTGAAGATAGGTCAATTACACTGAAGTAGGACGAGGAGGACAAAGCATCGATAGAATCGTCCTGTCGTGGAATCGGATGCGAATCCCGTACCGTAACAGCATTCAAAGCTCTGTAGTCAACACAAAACCTGTAAGTCTTGTCCTTCTTTCGCACCATAACGATGGGGCTTGCCCATGGACTAAAACTTTCCTCGATGATGTCTCGACGAAGTAGCTCATCAACCTGGTTCTGGATCTCGACTCTCATAGTCGGTGAAGTCCTGTATGCCCTTTTACGAGTTGGTGTCTCTGTTGATGTAGTGATGTCATGGTAGGCGAGTTTAGTCTGTCCAATATCCTCGGATGTGCTGCTGAAAACATCAGAGTATGAATTGAGTAGACTTTCAGCACACTCATACTCGGTCTTGGACAGACTAGAAGTAGGAAGCATCGACGAAGCTTGAAAAGACGAACTTTTCTGTGTGTCAGCTACAATACTGTCGATGATTTCATATTCTTCCTCACTGTCTCCAGTAGTAGAATAGAATTGCCCAAGGGTGGTGTCTGCAGATAACTGTACTGTCTCAGATGAAGGGTTGATCAGCCTGAGTAAGATGATACCATCTTGCGGTCGAGATAGAGACCTTGCACCTGCTACATGGAGATGTTCATGGATGGAAGGCTCAAAGATTCCATCGTAGTCTTGTGGAATCACATCAGGCTGAGGGGGAATAAGTCGACCTTGGACATGTACCTCACTCATTCCAGGAAGAGTCGCCTTTCCTATCAGCGAAACATTGCACTTAAGTGGTACTTGATATTGACGACGGTCGACCAGTGGAATACTCATACCAGGCATAGTGAATGTCGTAGTAGATAGAGTGGCATCATGTTTGAACATGAAATCCCAACCAAGGACGAAAGGATGAGTTATGTTCCTTGCAACATTGAACATATGTCTGGTTGTTTTGTTACCAAGATGAATGGTGGGAGAGGTTGTGCCAATGATGTCAATGCCTTCTCTGGTTATCGTTGAAGCCAGAGTTCTTGACTTCTGTAATATACTTCGCTGGCCTTCTGGGATGGAGTAGTAGAAATCTGCACTCATCAGTGATATAAATGAACCACTGTCAATAAAAGCCAAAATATATGAGTTGTCAACGATTGCTGGAATATATGGTGGCGGAGGTGAAGGAGACGAATAATCATTAACGGCCGAAGTAGATGGAGAATGAGATTTGTTTTCAGTTTGAGTCTGTTTGGTCAAGAGTGGTGAAGTTGATGAGTGACTCTCCTCACCAACTACCAGTAGTTTCCCTGGTCATCGAAACGAACCTTCCTGTGCTGTTCACCGTTCAACTGATGATAAGGGGTATCTCTTGTACCAGATGCGTGGCGGTCGTCAGAACGTGAAAACTGCCAGTTAGCTTGGTTTGAGTATCTTGACTGTTGTGGGCCAGCAGATCTACCATCATCGTATGCATTACGCCTGGGTGGGGTTGACCCGCGAAGTGTGCGATGATGTGTAGGGCTCTGAGTGCGGTGGTGACGTAGGGGGCTGGGCGACCTGAAACGTCGTTGATGTGGTTGGTATGGGCTAGGCGATCGAGATGGTTGGCGCCAATGATCATCTGAATATCGGCGACTCGACCGAGACGGGTGGTCATAAGGACTTGGTGATCTCGACGGTTGGAGACGACGATCAGAGAATTGAGGTCTAGGTGTAGAGTTGCGTTTCTCCAACTTGAGTTCTAGCTCATCTAAACGCTGTAAAACCTTCTCAAGCGTCGCCGAGGTGGCATCCCTCTTCGGAGAAGTTGACGCAATGGTAAAGTCTGTTGCCACTGATGGTTGCCCCAACCGATTCGCTCTTTCCACTCGCACCGCCACATCCAGCGCCTCGCTAAACGACGTCGCACCCATCTCGTGTATTCTTATCTGCAGGGGTTTGTCAATACCGGCGAGAAATCTGCGAAATTTCTCTCCATCCTTTCCTGCAGTGTCATAATTAGGGAAAGCTTCCTCCACTAGTGTCGTAATTGCTGCCGCAAAAACTTCCAAAACCTCATTCTGTTGCCGCTTCCGAGCATCGATACATGACTTGAACGTGGTCAAATAATTAGTATTCCCAAAAACAGCAGAAAGTTTCTTTCTAACCACACTGTAGTCTTGTTGTTCTGTGCTGGGAATACTCCCGCTAGTCTGGATGGGAGGATGAGATGCAGTTTTCTTTCTGTCTGAGGAAGAACTTCAACCGCTACTTCCAGCCTTCGTACCCACTGCCCAAAATTCCTACCGTCTTCTCCAGTGAAGACCTCAGGGAGGTCTAGACGAAATGTACTCATGATACCTAAAATCCGTAATACGTGAAAGTCAGTCTTGAATTGCAAGCATTGGTAAACCTGAAATTGCAAGAACACATCTAACCCACTATGAAATGTGTTGAGTCCATACAGGTTTCACACTAAAAAACATGGATCCAAATACACTGATTCACTCAGATATTTCACTAACTTCAGAAGATGCATGTAGAAGAATTTGCGAAGGAGGAAGACTTCTACTGAAGCAGGATGAAAAATAACATTGGCAGGAGCACAGTAGAAACAGCGCCTTTCGAAAAGGGTGAACTAAATTACCTGAAGTAGGAAGCAAATTCACGAAGCAGGGCGTAACTGTATCAATCGAAGCAGGATGAAAAGACAACCAAAACCTTGACTATCAGCCGCCGCTGGATGAAGCTGCCTGAAGCTCTGGGGAAGAAGAGGCGAGAAAAACACCGCTGCCACCAATGTAGGGTTGCGGTTCTAACACTAATTCCTAGCACTCTTAACACAGAGGCAGCCCAGCAGACATGTTGTAGGATTGATAACTACTGGCCAACTGACCAGGTTTTAATGTGTCAAAGCATAACAGCATGCTATGGAGCATTCCACATACATTCCATGCAAAGTAGAAGAAACCAATAAATATTCATAAAGTCCCATACAAGTATAAATCAGCATCACAAAGTATCTTGAATATTCAAACATAAACAAAGGGTATATATTGAATATTCATAGTATATGTAAATTATACTATAAGCTTGACTGCATCAGGTGAACATTGAAACCAATGAGAGAGAGAGAGAGATAGACAGATGAAAGGATGGTGGATGAAAAGGGTGAATGTGAATGAGGGATGACCTATTAATATGAAAGGGATGAATCATGGATATGAGGGGGAGTTTCAGAAGTTCAAAATAAATCCCTACAATATGGCAGAAATTCAGGATTAAAAATCATCTTGAAAAGTGGTAACCCAAGTTTTGCAAAGTATTACTGGCTAGTCTCTGTTGGGATATATATAAACATCTCCATGTAGGTATGTTACAATGTGTGTGCTTTCGCCAAGAAGGTTTCTGCCATGGGGCTGTTATGCACTATTGGAGACCAATTTGGATAGCCTACGTAAATGTGATCTTTTGATGGGCTGATTAGATTTTTGTTTCATGATTTCTATTGGATGAGAAGAATGACATCTAGTTATCTTTCATTTCATACTAAACTTTTTATGATTTATATTTTCGGCGGTTTGTTTTGCTGCACTGTTTCACAAGAGCCGTGTTTAGTGCCATTCTGTACCCTGATCCTACCTACAGGATTTGAAAAAAAGTATCTAGACCGATTGGTTAACATGTGAATTTGCTTTTGGTGAAATTTCAGCAAAATCTAACGATTAGAAATATGTTTTTTTGGATGAGGAATGTGAAAATGTCATGCAAAAATGACGGCCCGATTAGCGTTTTTTGTGTATTTACATACATTTTGGGATAATTTTATGTCATGAAATAGAATCTTTCGGTCACATTTGAGATCACAACTTTTGGTTTAAAAACAAAGGAAAACAAAGCAATTAAATACATGATTTCTGGGCGTTTAAAATTGGCATAACTTTCTTATTACTGGGGCTATTATGATGAATGAGGCATCAAATAAAAGGTCTTATCAAGTTCTGTCGAATGGCATAAAGCAGGAGCTTGAATTCTGAGATTTAATTTTTTTGTAACATCCCTACTCCATGTCTTGGTGGTGGTTATTTTACCTGACTGCTAAGAAAGCATAAATGCTTGTAAGTAAGCAACCAGACGGCCGACGGCTTTAGGTCCTCTCTGAGGGACCTGGTAATGAGGATTAATGCCTTACCAAAGGGCACTAGCGCATCGCCTTGGTTTTTAACCCGGGTCACCGGACTACGAGACCACTGCTCTAGACTGAGCTATCACGCCTCCTCATGTAATGTAAGTAATGTTAGAAAACATAGTTCTCACATAGATTTTGGTGTTTATTTTCTTAAAACAAATAAATTATTGTACCAGATAAACAAGCCCCACATCATGAAACAAAAAGTAAGAAAAAGTATATCCACGATCTTTTTTCTAAAGTCCTCTTTTATTGTCATTCCCTTCCTCTCTAGCCTAGATCTACTGCTTCTTGTTTTATTACCCTTACCTTTACCCAAGATTCTAGAAGAATGCTGTGTTCTCAGCAGTCGGGCTTCAAATTCAATTTCATTTTCTTCCTTCTCGTAGTTGGGTGTCTTCATCTTGGTAAGTTTGTTTGGCTCAGTTCTGTGTCGGGTATTCTACTCATACATGTCATATGGGGAGCAGAAACACTTGTCTGTCCATACTCTAGTCTATCCAGTCTGGCTTTCACCGTTCAGGAAGTGTGTTCCGGTCATTGTTGATGACTCGTCTTCCTCTTCCTTTTTTTTAAATTTTCTTCCCTTCAGAAACCTCTCTTCACCCATTCATCTTCCTCTCTTCTAATCTCTTTTGAAATCTACTTCCCCTTATAGATCTTCTTCCTCTCTTCTTCATCATCGTCTGCTCTCCTACATGTACCTCTCTATCTCATGATTCTTGATTGAATAACATTAACATGAAGGTGCATTGAATTTATAATTATAAACAAACTTTTGTTACCTTTTGGAGCGACTAGGAACTCCTCTTTTTTCTTCAATTCTTCTGATTCATCTGTACTACTTATGAGAGGACGATGCTCCACAGAATCGTGTAAACCGTCATCATTTTCACACATATTCCCAGACATCTTGAGAGGCTGAGAGTGAGAGGTTCTGAATTAGTCCGAGACTGATACTTAGCTGATCTCATTTTTGTTGTTCAGAATTTGAATGAATTTACCGACGACTAATTTGGCCACTATCTACGGTATCCTTGACATAACAAATTATGGCGATTCTTACCCAAATTTATAAGATGCAAATAAAGATATGAACGGCGACTAACGAAGAAAAATAAGGTGCATTCCATCAATTCTCTGTATAAACTTATATACATTTTCTTTTAATTACCTGTTTCTATGGAGTTTTCAAAATTATGGGAAAAGTGTCGAGGTGCAACAAATAATTATTAAATTTCTATTAGTCCCATTTAGCATACAATCGAATTGCATTTGCACGTAAAATGAATACGATCCACTGATCTCTACCCAATTATCTATTGGGTAGAGATCAGTGATACGATCGCGTTCCAAGTCAGGTGACCGTTTTCTCTATTTCCCAAAAATTGGTCGCCAATTTCAGTCGTGTCAACAGCTGTGAAAGTCGATCATGTGATTAACTGCTTTGTCAACACAGGCCGACTAATAAATGTGTGTGTGTGTGACATGTGAGGGGGGGGGGGGGGGGGCTTAAGGGGCTGGTGCCCCCTCAAAACAAAAACAAATATAATAAGTTCCATTCCCCCCATATGCAAACAAAAAAGAAGAAAAAAAGAGGGGGAACTAATAAGGGAAAATTTAAGGAAAGCAATAAAGAACAAAATGAACTAAAGGGGGGGGGGGGCGGGGAGCCTCCAATTTTTACGTTGCTTTGGCACACAACAAAATTTAATTTTAAAAAAATTGAGGGGGGGGGTAACCCACCCCCCCCCCCCCTCCGCATAGTCTTAATTGCACAAAACGATCGAATGTTTCCAACTTTGTCCATTAGTTCTATGAATGCTAGAAAAAATAAACTTGCATAAAATCGGGATGGCTGAATTTCCGGCTTAGTATTTCCCCTCCAACAGAATTTCCTCATAAGCCAACAAATACAGACTCCTTGACGGAAGGCATGAACAATATCATGTTATATTATGTGCTATATATTTTTTTTTATTACTCTGAAGCACTCGGTCGCTAGTATATACGCTCTTTCGCTAGATAAACTTTAACTTCAAAATCAAGAGCTGTATGATACAGGGGGGGATCCAGCCGGCGGCGAGGGAGGGGGCCCAAGAGGGGGCCCAATATGTGAGTAAATAGATAGCGGCGACTTAGCCGACAGGCCGAATAAGCGGGGGTGCGGGGGCGGGGGGGGGGGGGGGGGGTAGGGAACACTATTTGGGGGGCTCAACTGGGGAGGGGGCGAAGTAAGGAGCTCTATTTTTTAAAATAACTTTTTTTCCGGGGGGGCACCTTTTTTTTGTTAAAGGTAAGATTAACGCTACCACCTTTGGATCCGCCCCTGGTATGATACATGTACATAATAGACAACGATTGCTCATGAGGGACCTTAAATCCACAGGCATTGCTTTCAACCAAGGTCACCTCAGGGTTAGGAGTAAAAAATTGAGGGGGGGGGGTTAACCCCCAAAACACCCACCCCCCCCCCCCCCCCCCCCCCCCCCAGCGTACGCGCCTGATCGTAAGTCGTAACTCGTAACCATATATTTGTTGTTGTTAATTATTCACAATAACTTGTAAAGATATATTTCTATAATCCGAATCAAATTCTGTACATGGAAATGGGATCATAGTCTTTCTCTCTCTTTCTTCTTCTTCTTCTTCTTTTTTTCTTCTTCTCCTTCTTCTTCTCCTTCTTCTTCTTCTTCTTCTTCTCCTTCTTCTTCTCCTTCTTCTTCTTCTTCTTCTTCTTCTTTTTCTTCTTTTTTTTTTCTTCTTCTTCTCCTTCTCCTTCTTCTTCTTCTTATCTTCCTGCTCCTGTACTTCTTCCAGCTCGCCTTCTCCCTTTCTCTTCTTCGTTTTCTGATCTGTCATACGCGTTTCCATGATTTGTTTGTCGGATTGATCGGTTTTTATGTTTTTCTTTTGTATTTATTTTTGTTTATACCAGGCAAGTCTCAGATCAAGAAACGCCGCAGTTTTTTTTTGTCCCGAGCTCTTTTTCATTTTATTTTTTGTTTGAACTGAATTTATTGAGATGAAACCAATTTACGAGTCACAATTATGAAGGGAAAAACAATCGGGCTTGATCATGGTCATGTTTTTCGACGTGGATATGAACTAATAGACAACTATTTCATTTAAAATATGTATTCAAAATATAAAACAGGAAAGTAAAAAGAAAAAATCAACTAAAAACGTGGCATGCAATGGAATACAAGTATTTTCATCCTCATTCTCTTGTTTTTCGTTCTATGTAATTTCACTTTCATTTAATTTTCATTTCTAACCGTCAGAGAGAAATACAAAATCGTAACATTCTTCCATTAAAAGCGTATAATCGTAATTGCAATCTCTAATATATTTGACTACTTAATGTTTATCAGTATAAACCGGCTTCAAATCTAATTTAAATTAAAACAAAAATATTTGAGAACAATACTGTATACCACTTTGTCTGAAGAATATGATTGACATTGTTTAATATTTCTTCACTGATCTTTTTAAAAATCAATATTTATTATTATTATCATTTTTTTGTATTTAATGTTTTATTTTGTATTGTCTGTTTAAAAAAAATATATGGGTTCTTTGAAAAGTAAGCTCACCAACATTTGTATTAGGAAATGATTTGAAAATAACCCAGTGAAAGAGAAAAAAACACTCTAAGATAATTATGCTCCTCCTCCTCAAAACATGAAAGTGCTCAACTGTATGACATGAGTTTTACATTAAAAAAACATGAAAGAAATTAAAGAATATAGACAATGATGGGGCCCGGTAATGGGGTCAGTCCTTCCCAGTCTTTGCTATTTGTAAGAAACTTTTTTGTCTAATATTTTCCCATTCAATTCCTCTAAGATCTAGCTCTATCTTCAATTTGTATGCCTCCCTCATGTGTTAGGAATCGGATCAGATTGGTCATTGGCACCATCGAGTTAAACATCGCTGGATGGATTGTGTCACAGAATGGACAATCTGACGAACCGCCATATTGGTTTATCGGATGTGCCCTCATCTCGCGACTGAAAACACATCGAATATAAAAACAGGCCATACGGTATGCAGGAGGGGGGGGGGGGGGGGGGGAGGTGGCTCTAGGCCCCCCGTGTGAAGAAAGGGGATGGGGTGTGGGAGGGGGAAAAACTGATAATTATAGATTGAGATACGCCCATATGGGGATCTCAGTAGATCAATTATTTATTTATTCAAAATGGTTTGATTCATTTAAAAACATTTGCGGCCCAAGAGCTGAATTGCAGTTATTTTTTTAAAAAGTATACATTAGTGACAAAGTAAAATTAAAGGTAAAACTTTGGTCATTGTCTGCCCCTTATACTTATAATAGTGTGTATTCTGTAAGGACAAATTGCGATGAAATTTAGAAATATTCACCTCTTTTTTTTATTGTATGAGAGATGCATAGAATAGACAATTTCCCCTTGAATTGATTGTGTTAGGGCAAACCCCTCACTATGTTGTCAAATCATTATGAACATTATAAAAAAGAAGATGAAAATGAAAATAATTAATGTTGGTCAAGGAGAACCAGAACGTCAGTTTGGACCATTCCAGACAATTATTTCTGTTCAGACTGGATGAGCATTGATAATTGTCCCGGGGGGGGGGGGGGGGGGTACTCACATATAAGACATACAGGGGTGTGCCGCTCTATAATGGGTAATTTTTTTTTCATAAAAAGTCCCTTAACATGGGTCCCACTTTTAATAAAAATATCATTAAAAATCGGTCCGTATTTTAAAAATTTGAAAAACTTTCTGGTGTTTGCCAAACACCTGAAAAACATCTGATATTTTTTTTAAATGGGTCTTTTTTAGAGAAAAATGACCCAAAATGACCTCTAATAATGGGTATGGGTTTTGAGGCTTGAGCGGCACACCCCTGTCCAAACCAAATCTGAGTATCCCCCCTGGGATAATTGTACACCGAAACCTGTATATGAAGACCGCTAAAGGTCAAGGGTCAGAAGAAAAGTGGTCTTTATAGGAAGGTGGTCTCTATGTACAGGTTCTGTTGAGCTACTGTATGCCTTGATCAAATAGGAATTGAATTTATATGCATGGCTAGAAGAAATTCCGAAACAAAGCATACAAGTGCTAGATTAAACTGAGCTTGTTAAAATTATGAAACATTTTTCAAATGGGTTGCAATTGGCAAACGTTATGATTAAAAAAAACCCATAGAAATGGGCAGGATTCCTCGACTTGTGGGAGCAACAAGATGGCGGTGTATGCTCCCGACAGAGTCGATGTGCTGGCGCTGCACTGATCCTTCCATGTTAACAGTTCGGTGGGCGGCTGCCTGTGACGTCACTTGGGCGGACATCTTTGCAAGAGCGAATTAGCTTCTACTGGATCTTCACATATCGCGGAAAAAACTACGGAAACTGGGCGAAATACACAGTTGTATTTGCCCTTTGCAGCCGTGGATTTTCCTCATTTTCGGATATAATCCACATGCTGACTTCGTCTTTGGATATACAATCGGACGGAGGAGGATTTTAGATCGCCATGTTCAAGTGTATTCCGCTATTTCGGGCCTGCAACAGGCACGTCGAATACATCGACAAGAGACATTGCAACCTGCCGGGAGTACCGGACGATGTGTACCGCTATGCACGTACTCTGGAGGAGCTGCGATTGGACGCTAATCAAATCAGAGATTTACCCAGAGTAAGAACCTGTCCATTATTATCGTAGGAAATAATTCAAACATTGGATATCAAGCAATACTAGTTGCTGATGACAAAGTTTATTCTTTGAATTAATTATAAAATATTGTCCGATTTCATTTAATTTTCCAGCTCATTTTTTCATTAAAAAAAAAAAAAAAAAAAATCAAATTATTTTTATCTTCTTCTTCTTCTTCCTCCGTTGTTCTCGGAGATCTGCAGTTGTATTCTGCAAGCGTCAGTGTTGGTGCCTTTCGTCTCCAGCTGTTGACATTGTAGTTACAAACATTCAAGTGGGAGAGGAAAGGATAGAGATACGGGCAATGTGAATTTTATGGAGGAAGAGTAGAATTAGAGTGTTCAGTCTATCATATAGATTTGATGGGAGCATGAGGTGTCATGAGGTATCAAGAGTCCAAGAATCAAGTCGTCAATAAAAAAATCTATTGATTTGGTCAATACCAATACACATTAATCAGCGACTAATTCAAGATTTTTGATTATAATTTTTCATTAGCTGTCAGTTTTGTTTTTAATTTCATTTGAGCTTCGGCTTCGCACAAGATTGAAAACATGCACTCGTTTTTTATTTCCTGTCGGTCGACGTAGTGATTGTGAGTGGTTAAGTCAAGTGGTTTGCGTTTGGATTTTCTTGAATACGGTAGTTATTGTGTTAACTTTTGCATACAAAAATATTTCAAGACGTAAAGTGACAAATTTTGGCATGAATTTGTCTCGGCAAGATTATTTTGTAGACTAATTTTAATATTTAAAGCTGTGTACAACTCAAATGTCTATTGCCTATTGCCCGTATTGGATGTGTGGTTAATTGGGAACTGCAAAGGCCTAAGCAGCTGGCAAAGAAGGGTTTCATTCATGATGACAATATTTTTGTGTCATAGAGTGGAACATTTACCATCGTGAATCTGATAATTTGGTAGTGAGAAATGACTTTACTTTATCAAGAATGTCAATATTACTTGGTAAATGATTTATAAAATTGTTGATTGCATTGCTTCAGTATTCAGTAATCCACAAGGTTATAACCATTGGAAAAAACCCAACCATGCTCTAAGAAATAGAAAGACAACAAAAAATGGAGGTTGAAAAGAGGTACAGCATTTAATCTACAGCCAAAAGCTGCTACATGTAAATGTGGCTGACAAAGGAGGGGGGAAGGGATTTTTTTCTTCAGCAATATACCCACTTCATGACTCCCAAGAGTATTCTCTTGAAATTTAAGGGCAATTCACCTTTTTGGGCCTTGCTAAAGTTTTCCATTAAAAGATAATAAAATCATTGTTTGGAATCGTATCTTATAAACAGATTGAAGTAGTGATTTAAACAAATTAATTGAAGGCTTTTGTAGTAGCATTGCTCTTTGTCAATCCTGGCATCCCCATTTATGTTCAAATCTGGAATTAAGCACTGTATTATTTCAATCTAATCATAGGAGATTTGGCGCTAGTGTAGTTCCGTATCCATTTTTTTTAGCAGTTTAAAAATCCATTCTTAGCAAAGGAATTTTTGCCCAATTTTTCACTAATTTTAATCATAATCATATATTGCATTTTCCACCTGAATTTGGATCACATTCGACATCAGAAAACGTTCGTTTAGGGCTTTGATGTCGACGTTGTTGCTCAGTACCGTCTCTACGCTGTAGTCCTGCACCTCAAACTGAAGCTATCAGTACAAAATTATGCAGACTTCTCGTATGGTTTATGGTATCGCGCATACGAGAAGTCTGCATAATTTTGGACTGATAGCTTCAGTTTGAGGTGCAGGAGACGGTACTGAGCGACGACGTTGACATCGAAGGTTTCCCGATGTCGGATGTGACCAAATTTAGGTGAAAAATGCAATAGACTAGTCTATATGATTATGATTTAAATAATTAAATTAGTGAAAAATTGGGCTAAAATACATTGCTAAGAATGGATATTAAACTGCTAAAAAAATGGATACGGAACTACACTAGCGCCGGAGATTTTTCTCTTTCCCAATGACGTACACGAATGATGAGAAATGGTACAGAACTACAAATTAAAACAAATTGAAATTGAAATTGATTGACATCATGAAAACAGTGGAGTCTTCAAGAGAGGTTTACAAATTCTTCTTGCAGTGTTAGTACCTACATGTACATGTACATGCAAGGGATAAAGAAAATTTATGTTCTAGTCTTCAAGTACAGGATTCTTATCCTGTTGACTACCGAATGCTCTCAGTCCCTGAAGCTCAATACAAGAACCATTTGGTTTCCATAGTCAAAGGGTTAACAAATCAAACAAATCTTCAGTCAAGTCAAATATCAGCCTGACAAGACATGCTTTTAGTCTAACCATAAATGTTATTCCAAACTTCAGATTCTGTGTACATGATGTACTGTGATTGATTGAAAGGGTACTTAGGTACTGTGTGTGTCTGCAAAGCAAGCAAACAGTCAGAGCGACTTGCCCTTTGATGTGTGTAATAATTGAATTAGCCTTCAGTTCCTGTCCTGTATCATAGGAGAGGATAGAAGTGTGTGTGGAATCAAGTCTGTCTCTCAGTCACATGAATTCCAATGGATACATGAATGTGTACTATGTGTATGTACCCATGCAAGTGCATGCACCTTGTACAAATGTCCTGTCAGGTTCAATATGTTTCCCCATTTGTCTGTGTGGAGATGCGGGGGCCCAACCACTAAATGTTTTTGTGTTCTGTTCAGTACATGTTGTTTGTAAGGTTCCATGCTGGTTCTATGCCCAAACCACACTCTAAATTCAATCTAAAAACAGAGGAGTACCTGTACAGTAGATTGTAGATGTTTATAAAATGTGACAAGTACAGTTCTCAAAGTTTAACACATTGGCTACTGAATTCTCTCTCTCACTCATAAGCTTTATACATGGACCACCCAGTCCTCATAGGCTTTGGGTTAATTTGTTTACATGTGTATCTCACTTCTCAATTCCTTGAAAATGTAGAATGGTGCAAATTCACCCTCCCCCTATGATCTTGAATTCCTGACAAGTGCGTCATATATTGAGGGTAATTTTCTCTGCTCTGTGACTGGTGACCTTTGCTGACCTTGTGGTGCCAAATCTGTGAAAATCAGTGGTACTTCCTACAGTGTCAGTGGTGATGCATACATGTACTGCCAGTCTTACACTATAGCTGTAAAGGTGTTAACTTTTAAACAGAAAGCTGTAATTGGCTGCTCTATATATAAAGCCATTGAATATATATGCAAGTACATCTACTGTACACTGTAGATGATACTGAAATAGTTATGTGAGCCATTTTCATCTTTATTGCCTCAGAACTGAAACCAACTTCACATCATTTACTTAAACAACAGGTGCATGGTTGTACATGATCATTGCACTTGTAGGAAAAGAAGAAATCAAAGTAAATAGAGACCCCATCTATTGTACAATTGTTTGAAAATGAAGATTATATTCAGGCAAATAATATTTATGTTTTTAGTCCCATCAAGTTCTAGTGTAAGGCTGTAAGCTGACACATGAGGATGTACATGTACTACTATGCAGCTGTCAAGTGAGTGTGTACATGTAAAATGTACATGTACAGGTACAGTTGTAGGTGTACATTTGAAGAACAATTTGTGTCCAGGAGAGCTACAGGATGTAGTAAAATATAAAGGCCTACATGTACATGCTGTACAGAACAATCTCAGCATAATGCTTGTGTATTAAACTTTATAAGGTAAATAAATGACCCCCACATTATAGGTGATCAATTCAGTTTGGGATATAAAACTGAAGATGAGATTTGGCCATCGATTTGAATTGATCACAACACTGAGATACACATGTAAATGTGGCCCCTCCCCCAATATATTCTTTGTGCATACATGTACATTCATACATGTAGCCGGCCTTGATGTGAAAACGGAATGATTTCATGATGTGCACACTGTATGTACGTACCTAATGTACATACCAGTAAAAGTACATTGTACATTGTCATGTACATGTACAGTACATGTACTTGTCCTTGTAGATGGATGCTACAGTGCAGACAGACAGTTAAAATGTGTACACAACTACACATCCCCCAGGCATTCCATAACATGTCAAAAATATGAGATGATAAACAGTGTGTGCTGATTGGTATTTGAGTTCAATTTGTTCTGTGTGCATTTATTACGCTAGGGAAAAAAATTGCCGTTTGCACACACAAGTATGACACAACCACCCAGATAGATGCTTCGTTATGGAATCCAGTTCCATGATGGAAATGCATTTGAGAGTCAAAAGAAGGGTGTTGTTGACTCAGTTTGAAAGTGTACATGTACTGTATGCATCCCTCATGGCTGTCAGCGGATGACTAAAAAATTGTAGATTTTATACATGTAAATGTAGTCATGTACATAGGCCATCAACAAAAAAAAAATCATGTTCAGCGTTCCCGCCCGGTTCCTTTTTGGGGGTCGCCGCCTTTTAATTTTTTTTTATTTTTTATAATTATTTTTTTAAAGAAAAAAAACATGAAAAACATACTGCTACAATGATCTATTTCTGATTAAAAACAAACAAACAAATGCTGGTGGCCATCTTAAAAAACAGCCCGACTGTCAGGGGAAAAGTACTGAGCGGCCATTTTGAAGAAAAAAAAATAAATAAGGGCCTCCTCCTTCCTATTTTTCAAAAAGGCAGGACGCTAAACATGTTTTGTTTTTTTGTTGGCCATACATGTATCTGTAGGGTTATCATGTTTTATCATTTCTTGTGGGAGGTCTACTTTTACATGAAAAAGAATGAGGAAGGAGAGGGGGGAGGAGAGATGGAAGAGAGAGAGAGAGAGAGAGAGAGGGGGGGGGGGGGGGGGAGGAGAGATGGAAGAGAGAGAGAGAGAAGAAAGAGAAACAATAATTGAAAGAGCACCAGTGAAAGTGATACTATAAAGGTTATCGGCCTCCATGTTTATTATGAGCATGTTCGTAAAAGAAGAAGCTAATGTACAGATGGTCTTGCTGTAATGGATACTTATTAATTCTTCGCATCCAGTAATTAGCAGACCTCACTCGCTGCCCCCTTGTTTGTTTACATCATGAATTATGCATGAATTATACAGAACTTTATTAAAGAAAATGGCTTGTTTGCTTTCAATGTAGGGGAACAATGCAAATATTTACATGTGTGTATGAATCTAATATATGGATATGGAAACTTCATCAACACTCATGATTCAGGTAGTGAATTGTATCTTTTACATTTGGTGGTGAAGCACAAACTATTAAAAGGAGTTTGTTTCTTGAGCCAAGCGTAAACAAAATTCACCACCATTTCGTCCACAGCTTTTGTACAGGTCCTTCACTGTAAGAGATGGTCAACAGTCTTGACTACAGTGTATAGTGTAGACTTCATGAATGACATGAGTTTGTTCAGGACTTGAAAGTAGCTTTCTACTAGTGTCTGATATTATCTCAAATCTGGATTCAGACTCTATGCAAAACAAATATTTGTAAATGAATTTTAGAGGAATTTAACAAAATGTCCTTTTCATGGGACAGCACTCCATTACTGATTTGTTCCAAAAGTGTATTTTATCCAGAGTTTCAAACTTGTACAGGTGTAGCACATAGGAGCATATGTATCATGTCTTCTCATTTTCTTAAGTGTTTGGCATGGATAATGCACAATGCATTAGGGCTACATGTACGTCTAATTGTGAACAAAATATTGGCAGTGCAGACTTTATTATTATTACGCACAGGTACATGTACATGAAGCTGTCTCTAGCTGATAAAGACCTGCCAGTCTGGTTGCACACGCAAATCTAATGTGATGGTATTGAAAACATTATTTTTTCAATCGTACGCAGCTTCATAGTCAGGAAATGACTCAGGATTACTCTGCATTTTTCTTTTTTTCTCAATTTTTTTGCTACATTGAACTATTTTCCCCATTAAAGACAACAGTCGCCTCATTATACTGCGACAAGCAAACCAACGTTTTCCAACTACTTGTACAATATCCAGTACTTTTTTTCCTGTGTTATTGTTTTTTCCCATTACCATAGAGTCACTGTACATGTACATGTGTATATTTGAATTGCCATGCACTCAGTAAATGCAGAATCGCTTTAAGCATATATGGACATTTGTTTTCATAATCAAAGAAATATGTGAATGTATTTGTAATCAGGGTACAGTGTCTGTGGGTGTATACTGGAGATGATGAGTTGACCATTTGTGACTCACGAATCAATCACTCTGTAAAAATTGATATTTGCGTGGTGTGAGAAGGGAGATTTTTTACATGCATAAGTGAAAGTACTTGTTTACAGTACTACAAATGTACATGCATACATCTACATGTACATGTGCAATATTAAAGGTAAAGACCAGTAATGGTCATGCGATTGCATTGTGAAAGAAACGTTGTGGAATCGATCAGAAAAGGTCGATCATCTAGCATCTAGCATCTGCAAGGTTCTGGAATCATCAAAATGATAAGAAATTTGGCTCATTCTTCGTAAAGTTACAAGCACTATACACAGAAAGATGTATATGGGACTACCCTATCTCTCTCACCAGACCATGAGAGAAATAAATTTACCAAATATATGAATTAGTAGGCGGTTTCCCGGCAAATTTTTATCATCATGTATTAGTCAAAACATATTCTTTCACATGATTGGTAATGAGAGCTTCCATTTCATTTTTTGAAATTGGGGCGTTGCCAATACTGGTCTTTACCTTTAAGTGCAAGATGTGGTTTGATTAGCAAGTGGCGCTTGTAAAATGGCGACTGGCTGGAATGCTCCCCAGGGAGTGGAGAATGTGCATACCTTGTGTGCGGGTAAGCCTGAATCCGATGACTGGGGTAATAATATGTTGTAAAGCGCTGTGATACACATGTATGTCTGTAAGAGCGCTATATAAATGCCAATATTATTATTATTAAGATACAAATGTACATGTACATGTACAGTATTGTGCTTTTTTATAGATAATGCAAGGCAATCCGTTGTATATTTAATTAATTTTAATATACACCCATGCACCTCCACTGCTAGAGTGTTTTTTCCTCAAATTTAAGACTTTGTAGAAATACATGTGTACAGTTGTACACACGTACATGTATCACAATCACAACTGTTGTATTAAAAAGATATGTGCCTACGTGTACATGTACATGTACATGTACATACATGTATAGTTCTCATGTACACCGCCTTGTAAAATTGGGTTATTCCGAAGAAGCAAAGCAGAACTGAAACTTGTAGGCTTGAAGAATGATTAGCTAAAAATAGTGAATAAAGAATGATTAATTATAACGTGCTGTATCGACTGAACACTACGTACCAATATCCTATCACCATAATATTCTTTCTATTGTGCTACAGTGTAGACATGGGACTTTTTGTGAGTCATAATTAACTTGTCTTTTGGTTCTTAAAATAACCCCCCCCCCCCCCCCCCCATGGAAATTCTGTTTTTGAAGTGTTGTAACCGCCCTCTTGAATCCTGTTAGTACATGTACATGTTCATCAATTCTACATGTGTTTCATATGTTTCTCTTTATCTCTGTCAATTTAAAGCATATTGAAGTACATGTAGTTCTTATAAATAGCATACATTTAATTTTAATAGTACACATTTAATTTTAATAGTACAGGTATGTATTTAGCATTGAAGCCTTATATAATCATAGAAAAAGATAAGAAATATATGTAGTGCTAAGAATATATGTCGATTTGTCATTCTTTATCCTTGGTTTCTGATTCTGCATAATATCTACATTAAATTTTCAGATGTATTATTTGGCTAACATGTTGTTGGATTTTACCACTCCAGAATTATAGGCGTACTTCACGTACAAGTATATGTACAAATGTATGCACACATGATTGGACTAATTGCTTGGGCCTGCCAATGAGGCCAACTAAAGTGCATGATTTTCAACCATGCATTTCTTGCCACAAGTGTGAGCCTGCACGCCACTGCAGATCGATGCCCTTTCTTCACCCCCATATTTGTATTATCGTGCAACCAAGTTGAGCCCTCAGCCAGCGATTTGAAATGGAAGAATTTGTTCCCCAAAAGCCTGTAGGCGTTCAAGCTGAAGAACATGTATGCATGCATGATCCCCATGGTTCGCAACGTACCCTCGGAACATTATTTGATTGGAGTTTCAGGTTTGCCTGACACCCCATCCCTATTGGTTGTGATCCAAGGGAAATCATAGGTTGTCCTCATCGGTGTGTACACTTGCCTTTCGGCTGTCGTTGCAATTGCAGCGCAACCTGGTACCCCACTGCTTCGATAAAAAGCAACCTGTTTTCTCTCTCGGGAGGCACGGGCCTGGATGTCGAAACAAATGTAGGTGTACATTCAATTAAAATTTGTCTGGCAATGGTGTATCGATGGTGGAGCTACAGCTGAAATCTGTGTCGTGTGTCTTCATCTTCTATCCGATGAGAAGGATTTACCTTTTTGGTGTGAGGGGTTGTCTACAAATGTATGGTATAAATTAGATGTTACACTGTAATTCAATTAGTTTTATTAAACCATTTAAAATAAAAAACGGTATACAAATCGAGCGTGTGTGAACATTATTGATACAAAAATAGTCAGGGTGCCTCTAAATTAATGGGGCCCCAATACATAAATAAATATACATACATGTAGAATAAACGTGAGATGCAAAACAAACTTAGTTAAAAAAAACACATTAAAACACATACAGTTAAAGGGAAATAGGAAAAGGTGAAATAAGAAAACATAGGGAGGAGAGATGAAATTAAATGTTTATATGGCATACACATGTAGGTAGTTATTATTGAACGTTTAGTTTTAAATGAATTAACATTAGTGCTGGAAATTACATCAGAAGGGAAGGAATTCCATATTCGAGGACCAGCAGATTTAAATGCAATAAGAGTTGACTGATTGAGTGCTAGTGGAAAATGGAATTTAGAGTGGGAACAGGTATTATATTGATGGTATCTTTATTATACTGAAATAAATTTATTATATTAAGAGGTGCTAAATTATGTTTCACTTAATGTACATCAGGATCCAATTTGAATTTTATGAATATAAAAAATCTGAAAATGAGCGAATAGAAGGTATTTAAGCAATAAAGAGTAAAACATCACTACATACTTGTGGGAAATTGTGGAATTGCATACATGTACATATGTATGTATGAAAAAAAAAAAAGTCTACATTGTAACGGCACAAGTTAAACTTTCAGGCTGATGATTGTATGCATGTACTACATGTACACATAGGCTCCACTTGAGGCCTGGTAAGCATACATTGTACGCTTGTCATTTTTTGGACTGCGTGTATCAGCACAAGACTG
Organism: Strongylocentrotus droebachiensis; assembly: GCA_035222895.1. Taxonomy (NCBI): domain Eukaryota; kingdom Metazoa; phylum Echinodermata; class Echinoidea; order Camarodonta; family Strongylocentrotidae; genus Strongylocentrotus; species Strongylocentrotus droebachiensis. The sequence continues at coordinate 218,970 of JAVYIG010000515.1, forward strand.
ATGAGAATTTGTGGTTGGAAGCAGACCACAAAAAGAAGCCTCGGTTATCCAATCATGTGTACATGTTGAAGATACTGAACATTTAATAGGCACTTTTTTAAACATACACATCTACTGTACATCAGGATTAAATCAGGAATAAAAGCTTCATTAAAAGACTAACTTACATTGTACATGTTGCAATTCAATTGGATTGATGAGCTAATGACCCCTGACACTCGTAATGTTTCTGCTATTGCCTTTCTTTCCAATCCTTGATGTGCACTGTTCCATGTTGACGACCCCAAACAATACTCAGGAATGGGGAAGGAATTTAGAAATGTCATTTCTGAACTCAACCTGGGTGTTTACAATAATAATTGCTATTCCTGTACGTACGCACTGGTAGCAAATTGTGATCAGTCTAAATATAAATCCTATAGCAGTGTCCATGCATAGAAATTCAAGCTGTACTGTAAAGCAGTAACAACTTTAAAAAGACAAATATTTGTAACTTCTATTTACATACTACATTTACATGTTCATGTCAATGTACAGTAGGTGCATGTACAGAATACAATTAGATCAAAAAGTTTTCTAATATTCAAATTTATGGATGTTCCTTTCGCTGGGAACTAATGACCAGTTAAACCGTTATTAATGAATGAACTACGGTACTTAAGACTCTTGTCTGCATACATATGCTGCCATGTTAAGAAATCCTCAGGCAGGCACCTTTGTTTGAAATGTATGCATTAAATTTGGATGTTTTGGTAAATCATTGAATTGACATGTGTACATGTACATGCATATTTTCAAATACGTACATATAATTATAAATTGAAAGCAAATTTTCAAATGCAATAAAACCGCAAAGGATGGACAATCTGTCGCAATATGGACATTTTGAAAAGAGATGTCGCACAAACTTTATAAATACACAAATTTGCAGCCTGTACGTGTACATGTATTAAAATGAATGTCTGAAATTCAGGCTTCAGGCTTTCTAAATGATTACATTTTGCATGGCATCAAGGCCAAGGTCACCACTTTATTTCAAGTGCAGTTAGAAATTAGCATGAAGCCTGCAGGTAATCATACCTGCTGTATAGTGACCACCTGTCTACAATTTACAAACAACACATTTTTTGTTTCCCTTGGAATCTATCTGGTACATCCTTTGATGATTACATTTTACATGTATACATGTATATTCTCTATTCAGCAAACAAATACAGGAAATTTCCAAGGTAAAAAATTAATATGTACGGTACATGTATGTATGTAATCATGTAATGCATTTTGTAGCTTCATTTGTAACCATGTTTTCACTTTTCTTGTCATTTTACAACCAATCTGCTTCACAATTCCAAATTACTTTAAAGCCAGTTCTCTTGAAAAAGTAGTTTCATTACCCAAACTTGTGAAGCTTCAAAACCTGCATCAACATTTACTACATGGGAAAGTTAAGAATCCCATGTGGTGGTCCTACAGGCTACTTTACGCTTCTGCATTTTGCAAAGGCGCAGTTTGGGGAGATCGGTTGATATTAAATTTGGGCGATTATGAGAGAACGATAGAAGGGTATTGCGGCCCATTGAGGCGTGAGAGTTGATATGGTTGATAAGTGAAGTGGCTCGGCAGTGATGAGATTTACCAGGAGGGCGCCAGGTGGTGTGCAGCTCGTATTCGTGATGATCATGCGTCTTGATGTGAATGAGTGAAGACATTATCATTAAAGAGAAAAATACTTCCTTTACTAAGAATTATTACAGGTTGACGGCCAAGTGATATTAGAAATTTGATGATGTTGACAAGATTTCTCTTCTCTTTTTGCATATTCATCCTTTAATGTAGGCATTATAGAATTGGCAAATATGTGGTCCTTCATATTTGGTGTATTTTAACTTATAAATGCATGTGATGGCAAAAGTGTCTCAATTCAAGTATTTGTCATTATGCTATTTTAGAAGTAAAATAACCTAGTCAAGTCAATTCAATTAAATTCTCTCTTTGTGTTTCTCTTGCAGCATTTTTTCCGCTTGACCAATCTTCGCATCCTTGGACTCAGCGACAATGAACTTGAGAGACTGCCAGCGGAGATTGGCAATTTCATGAATCTCTTGGAGCTAGATGTCAGCCGCAATGGTAAGCTTTGAAACAAAATCATTGAGTGGTGAAGGGGGGGGGGGGGGGGTCGGGATAGGGACAGGCCCATATCCACGATTTTCTAAATGCAGTGTCCTAATTGAAAACTAGGTTGTCAAAAAGACTGTCCTTGTACAGTAATAATAGAGATTAAAAAGATATGGGCATCTTTTTGGATGTCCAACCCCAGACACCTTTTTTTTTTTTTTTTTTAGCAGATGTTTCTGCATTTATTGATAAATCAAATACAAAACATTCAAATAACAATAATAGTATATAATATAATTGATTTACATCAAGAGTGACAACTTAATACACACAAAATAAAATATTAAAAAAAAAAAAAGTACATAATTGAAAGCTTGAAAGTATGGAGGTAAGTAAAAATAATCAAGATAAATGCAGAGGCCAACTATCATAAGCTAAGAAGCTTGAGGCGATAGCAGCCGGGAAGGGGGGGGGGGGTACATGGCGCTGTTTTTAGGAGAATGTAGGGGAATAGAGAGTCACATATAAAGATTTTGTTCAGAAAATATCTGAATAAAAAGTGGAAAGAAATTAAGAAAAAAGAAAAAAGAAGAAAAATGTGCAAGTGTGTGCAAGTGGGTGTGTGCAGGTGAAGTAAGTGTTCGATTCGTATTGTTAATGAACTGGTCATCTAAAATTAATTTAAGTAAACAATCAAAACCTCTGAGACCCTTATGATGTTTTTGAATATGTAGATATTAAATATTTTTTCATCGATGCTTTGAATGAATAAAGAGTTGCAGAGTGTTTAATATTGTCAGGTAAAGCATTCCAAATGTCTGGACCATGATGTCTTATCGATTTATAGGCCATAATAATTTTGGGGTTTGTTAAGTGGAAATCGGATGAGTGTCGTGTGGGATAAGAATGTATATCACTATTGTAAACAAAAATATTTCGAAATGCCAAAGGTATAGTATTTATCCAACATTTATACATAAAGATTGCAGTTTGAAAACTGTGAATGTCAGCGATTTTTAATGTTTTTAGTTTACAAAATATTGGATCAGTATGGGCTAAATAATGTGAATGTGTACAAAGACGAAGTGCTTTCTTTTGGAGACGATATATTAACATAATTTTCATCTTACTACTATTGCCCCAAACTATGTTACAATAAGATATGTATGACAAAATGAAGGAATTGTAAAGCATAAATAGTGACTTTTGTGATAGATAATATTTTAATTTATATAAAATGCCTATGCTTCTCGAGACTAGCATGCAAATGTTGTTAATATGACTATTCCAAGTTAGGTTTGAATCAATCATTACACCTAAGAATTTTGTAACTTCTTTTTCAATTATGGGCATGTTATCTATAAAAATATCATAATGAAGTACATGTTTAGAGTGTATGTTTTTGAAATAAATACAATTAGTCTTATTAATATTTAAAGAGAGTTTATTGGATTTGAACCAAGATGATAATTTATTTAGTTCTAAATTGAGGGTTGTAATGAGAATGTTTAAGTCTTTATGCGAATAAAATACGTTGGTATCGTCTGCGAACAGAACATATGTTAGGAGTGGTGATGCATTAACAATATCATTCATATATACTAAAAACAGTAGGGGACCTAATATGGAGCCTTGTGGTACTCCGCATTCTATGGTGGAAATATTAGATGTTGTAGATTTAAACATAACATATTGATGTCTATTACGCAAATAGTCTTCAAACCAAGAAAGTACAATCCCTCTAACTCCATATGCTTTTAATTTATGTATTAATATACGATGGTCCATGGTATCGAATGCTTTCGATAAGTCCATAAAAACACCTACAGTGTGTTCTTTTTTAGAAAGGGAATCAGTTATTTTGTCACATAATTGTAGAATAGCATAATCAGTAGAGTGGTTCTTTCTAAATCCATATTGATTAGGAATTAAAAAGTTATTGATATCTAAGAAAGAATATAATCGTTTATATACTATTTTCTCTAATATCTTTGAAATGCTTGGTAGTAAAGAAATTGGTCGGTAGTTTGAAACTTTAGAGTGATCATCCTTTTTATATATCGGAATTATTTTTGCAACTTTTAGTGGGTCGGGAAAAACCCCTTGGGAAAGAGATAAATTAAAGATATGTGATAACGGGGAAGCTATGAAGTCTAAAGAGGGGGCATGTCTACATGTAAAAAAGCGAGTTTGAGTTTTTGGTAATTCCAAAAAATGAGCTTCTCACATAAATTTACGAAGTAGACTTTGAACATTTAACAGTGCAAAGGAATGATATCAATCAAACAAATTGATAACTGTTTTTTTTTTCATGGCTGAGTAGCGAGAAAAAAATGTGGCATTTTCCTCTGGAATGAAATTGGAATGCGCGTTTCTCATTAAACATATGAGTCATGGAAACATGGCAAAATGTATTAAGTAGGTAAAGTGCAAATCCGCAGACACAAGTTCCTGGAAGTGTTATGACAGAGTTAAAATGTCATTATAAAATCATTCGTCAGCCCAGAAAATTGCCAAGAACAGGATGTACAAAGTGCAAAGTAAATGAACAAGATGACAAAAATATGTTTACTTACTCTAGACATGGTTATCATATTGCTATGTCAATATTTATTGTAGGCTGACTCGACCTAGTGTCTCGCTGAACCGAACTGAATGCATGAATTATGGAGATATTCTTGGATAATTTGCACTTCACCCTAATCTGATAGCGATATGCCTCTTCTTGATGCTAATGACAAAAATATATTTAACATGTTTTTTTGTCTTCAATTGGAAATAGTTTACAGCAGTACTGTTTGTTTGAGATGTGTCAGGGCCTGACACTAACAGCCACCTAGGACACACGGGTGCCCCACCTCTTAAGTTTGCCCCCCCACCATTCAATAGTTTTTAACAAGGCTTCATGTACATAGACTGTATATAAATCACAAACAACTGAACGAGGAGAGTAATGTCAGAATTTTCTATTTATCAATTTCTGAAATAAATTTGGCTTTTATTTTTTATTTTACTAGTCTTAGAATTTTTGTTGTCTTTCACTTCAGAAAAAACAACTTCAAAATACTCTTCTGATGGGCATGACGAAAATTCACCAATATAGCAAGGGAAATTTGATATCTATCAGGAAATTCTGATAATCATGACCAGAAATGAATGAAATAACTTCCTGTTATTTTGTTTTTTACTTTGTAGTTATTTTAAGATCCATCACCCTGTATATGGAGAGCTCCCGTAGAAACGGACACAAGTTTAGGAGCAATATCTTGTGATTCAGAATCACAATTTTGATAGAAGTGTGAACTTTTTAGGCAATTTAATTGGAAAACCTAATCTGGAAGTGATGATTGCTAGTGATAGTAGCTACATGTTTATGAAATTTACCTTGGAAGAAATGTTAGGATTTCTTTTTCTGTGCATTTTGAGCTGAAATAGGCTACCAAGTACATCTATTTACTTCCTACATGTACAATGTACATGTACAGTGTACTACTGTAAAAGTGTTTTTTTTTCTTTGTTAGCCTGTTTTCATAGCATACTTTTTTAAAGTTTTTTTTAAAATAAGTTTTATTTGCAATTCATATCGTCACAAAAGATAATCTCAAAATAAATACATATTTCTCTTTAATGATACAAAGACATGACTGAATGAAAGCATGCTTTCTTGATGAATGTTACTCTTTATAGCCTCAGAAGCTTGTCAAAGGTTTACCTTACCCAGCAACACTCAATAAATGTAGAATCTTGATTGGTAACAGAAATTCAATTATTTGGAAAGGCTGATTGAAGTACCTGTCACCAAGACAGTCGAAAAGAAGTGAAGTTGTTGAAACGAAGCTTGTCTTAATGTAAATGCATTTCAGAAATTACCTTTTCCCCCAAATTGGCAAAGGATTTCACACATTAGATAAGTCCTTGTCTGTTGGTAATAAAAGTGCAGTTATGAATCCTGCCATTGGATTAATACTGTGTGGGCAATTATGATAGCAGACATTGTCGTCAAGACGTGTCAACTTATTCATGGAAATGAAAGGCCTACTGGCTTCAAGGGATAAGCTTGGCTTCTAGACCAAATTAGGTTTTTTCTTCTTTCTCAATAAAAATGAGTGTAATTATATTTGTGAAAACCCTTAATGTTTAATTTTGCAGGCCCTACATGTATACATGAATATGTTGGCCTACATCATAAATGAATACATGTAGTAGTAATTTAATACAGCAAAGCATTCATTATCCACATCAGAAAACGCAATAATGTAGCCACTGTGTAGTAGGCTACATGCACATCCATTCTTTTAGTCAGTATGACAAGGACTAATGTACAATAAATTACCAGTAGGCCAAGAGATTTACTTTTCTATTTTGCCTATTTGCAGATACCATAATTCCCCTTTTTATTTTTGTCAACCAAATTCAGTTTCACAGATTACATTGAAAAGGTGCTCCTGATCATGAAATTGTTCATAAACTGTTGAAGTTCAATACATTTATTCTTTGAACACATTGCGAAAGGATTTAAGAATTTGATTTATTCAGGATTCAGGCTGGAATGCATCTGCAATCATAATCGATGAGGCACAGTGCATACAGTTCTATGTCCATGATGTTCAGGTGTCCCTTTAACAGAGCTTTGCCAGTGGTTTCCCTGAAAGTGACAGTCCAGCGTAACTCAGAGTGATGTTTGGGCACTCTGGGATGCACCTTTTGGAGGAAAGGAGGAGGAAGCGTGGGTGCAGGATGAGGTTTACCAGAATCGATCCTGGCGTGTGTGTAAACAGGGTTCTCGCCTCCTCCTCCCTGTCAGAGACTGCGAGTGTAAACAAGGCTATCTGCTTCCTCCCTAAAAAGCCACATTCGTGATGCGTAAACATTGAATTTCCGGATCGGCACACGGGAGGCCTGTTTTCATCAGCTCGAGATTGCCAAATATCCCGCTATTTGAACTATCCCGATCGCAAATTATCTAGTTAATTTGCGTCTTCATCAGCCGGAGGTTGCAATTAGTGGGGTATTTGGTGGAGATAATCATCCCAAGATATCTTGGGCTAGTTTGCAAAATATCCAGCCTTTTGTCCGGTGTGTCTTCACCAGCCCGAAGACTCGCACTACATGTATGCGCGAACGCTGAGCAAAATATCTTGAGTTAATTTCTTGAGCTCAATTTTCTAGTTTCGAGGTCAAGTCTGGAGCTGATAAAGACGTGATTTTTAACTTCGGGATTATTTCCGAAATCAGAATAGCGGGCTATTTGGCAATCTGGGCCCCGTTCCTAGAAACCGTCATAAGTCTAACTTCTTGACTATCCCATTGAAACGTGTGTTATAGAATTAACATGCGTTTCAATGGGATAGTCAAGAAGTTAGACTTATGACGGCTTCTAGGAACGGGCCCCTGGAGCTGATGAGGACAGGCCTAGGGTCGGTCAAGGGGTTTTCAACCAAACTGGTGCCATTGTCTGGACGCAAAAGGCTCTTGACATTTACGTGATTGAACTACAAGTTCTGATAATACTTCTCTATTACACCGTATGTGTTGGGGAAGAGGATTCAAGTTTAACAAATTAAAAATCAAATAATGATGAAAAAATAATCTTGCAGAATCCTTTAGAATTTACACAGAGTGATGAGTACAGTCAAACCTACACTGTTTCTTAGTTGTCACCTCTCTATTTCTCATTAGTTCAATCGTAGTTATCTCCGGCGCTATATTATTATTATTATTAACCATATTATTATTAATGTACATAGTACATACATGTATGTTTCCCTGCAAAAAGAAATGTGTGTTATAGAACTGTTTGAAAAGCTCCCTGTCTACAGCAACAATTTTTTCTGTTTTCCTTGGATTGACTTTAATAATAGACAAGTTTGACTGTACATTCATTGAAAATTTAATAGCCAATTTGAACTTTGAACCAGTTTGTAGCTCTATTTCTCTTCAGTGTGCATGACTACATGTAGATGCATCAGGTACATTGCAGTTCGCTATGAGATTATCCAGTGAAACGAATAGCGAAACGTTCTACAAATGATTAAATGGGCCTAGTTCCTATTTATGATCAAAGTTTGACCTGAAACTGAAAGCAGCACTACAATAATATATATACGCTATTTCCGTCTGTCACCCGGGATTACTGTAAAACCTTCCTAAACCCAAACCATTGTACGTTGCACAATAATCCAGTGACTAATCTAGGCTGAATGCTGCGAATTGATAATTCAGCCTTCTAATACCTTGTGTGACCTATAGATGTCAGTGGATATATGAGTTATCATGACTCGTTTACTGAAAATCTATGAAGCGCTCCCTTTTTATACAAATGAGTTTTACATTGTGTTCACTGAGAGCTCTTTTTAAGAGAAATTTTCTTACAAAAGTGAGATCTTCCATGGAGAATTCTCATAGAATTCTTCTCTAGAGCCGTTTTGACATTTTAGATTTTGCATGTCAGCGCTTAATTGGCCCTCTCGTGTGTGTATTATTTCACAGATGACAAATCCAAATCAAGATACTAATATTATGAAGATTAAAAAACATAATTCAGCCTGACCTACATACAATATAAAATTGTCACCTGAGTCGCATCAATTAATCCAACTGTTCACCGAACGTTGTCAACAAGCCTTTATTTAAGGTCATCTTCTTACCATTTAAGATCACCCTGGAGAGATGTAACTGAGGACGAGACAAACAACAGTGCTATATTTGAACATTTGATCAACTATTCAGTTAATAACTTGCATGCATATTGTATTTTCCATGAACCTACCTACACATATTTAACATAATAACTCATTTGTATTCTTCCAAATCTGTTTAATATTGAATTGTTCACATAGATAGAAACCTGCATCTTGTTGATTTGATTGTGCCTGCGCAGTTGATCGATTGTATCAGAGCAGAAATATCAGTAAAAAGTTCAAGCCCACAGGTTGTCTTGGCACTGTAGCACCGCGCCCACCCACACTGTAGTCTGTACATGCAGACTCTAATTTGACACTTTCTGTCAGTCTCTAGCCGTGTCCAGACATTCTGTTAGGCCTAAAAAAAAAGATGTTGTATTGCCCTTTGCGACCGACCCAAAAATCTTGAAATCTACGGTCTGCTTTTAAAAAAAGTTTTTTTAAAGGCCTTTTGCACATACGACCGACAAAAGATTAGGCCTGCACTCTCTCTTTCAATTGCCCTGCTTTCATTGTGATTAACATGTACACCCAGTGCATCAATCTTTAATTGTTATGATCCTCTAACCAGCCTTTCTCTCTCTCATCTTTCATCTTTCTTGATGAGGGAGCTCTAGGATTCTTTCACCAGAGACAAGTGATACAGCATGTGTCAGGGTGTTTTGCATTTTCATATTTTCACTCAACCCTAAAGGATGAAGCCTCGTTAGAATTCATGACAAAATGTATTTATGCATTGTTACTATCTACCCATTAGCTACTGAATTCTCATATTCCCCATAGGTTTAATCTTTTGACCCAGATTGCTAGGAATTCCGCATTATACCTGAGCGATACCTAGCAAGATACACTTTTATTTCACTATTCTGAGAATGACTGGAATATCTATAGAGTATTTCTTCTAGAGAAATGAAAACAAAATGTTTCATAAATACCATATGTTTAATCGAAATCTTGCAAGAATTTCAATTGACATGTTTACACTTTTGTTGACTTCTATTTACCTGTACATTGAAGAAGGATGTTGAAGCATTGTGCAGAATTTATTCAGACTGTTTTGTACCTAATACTAGACAGTAAAAGAACTGAAAGAGAGAAAGGATGACTCTGAAAAGGAATAAATAATCGGTAGGACAGGAATCGTATTCCCGAGGAATACTGCGTCTGTCTACCCTGGTCGATATATTTGACGTAAAAGCTTCCTCAAACATTGCATTCCATTACACCAAAGTGCGATGCAGTGATTCTCTCCCCTGTATAAAAGTAAAGTGGAATAATTTGAACAGTCCATACATGAACATGCACATGCGGGACCGAGTGAGCATAAATATTGCTATGTTGTTAACGCAATGATACCTGTGCACGGACTCTCTAGGGGATGTTGACATCGCGGTCTTCGTTAGGAAGGGAAAACCCGTAATTGAATTCCTAAATTGCATTAACAGTGTAATAAAGATGAAAGCTTTGGATTTCATAGTATCTATGCCTGTGCTCCCATTGCGTCCCTTGTAATTTGCATCAGGCTGCTTTCTTGCTCCTGTAGAGAGGCGGTTATGATATTTTTTGGGTGCAATATTGAATAAAAGGATGCTTCCTATTAAAGGCGTTATCTATTACATTGAAGTTATTATTTTTACTGCTAAGCTATCTCTATAGTAAGTAACTTGGGTAATGGGTATGTCTTAGAAGTTTGTTTAATAAAAACAATAATGGCTTTACTAGAAATTTGTAAAATGTAATTTTTGTCATCAAAGCAGTCTCTTTTACATTCTGGATTCCTTGAATACATTTCATAAAAATAGGTGTGGGCATCATAATAAGCAATTTACTGCAGGGTGCTACAAGAATTTTTTTCACCACTTGCCCTGTCGGGCAAGTGGGTTTTCAATTTACTTGCCCAAACAATATTTCCACTTGCCCAAACAATATTTCCACTTGCCCAAAACTCAAAAATATCATGCCAAAATTTGTAAATTCTTACTAAATAATAATATTGAAGATATTTTACGATAAATCTCGGATAAGTATGCGAAAACTAGACTAAACAACGTCGCTAAAACCATGAAAACAAAACAACAACGGCTTATATTCTGGGGGTCTCGATACTATTATCAAAATGACTCGCTCGGTCGGATCTTGAGACCGCAGTAATAAATTGAAAACGAGACAAAAACATTCATCTGATTTATATGAGCAGCGAGTTTTAAATAATATGTTCACAATCATTAACAGTCATTATGAATAAATATCAAACATTTGACTTTTTGTACTTACTAGAAAATCCCTGTTGTTTATTCCATTCCGAATCGCACGTGTTCATTTCCCTAGAATAATGACGTCATATTTGGCGTGATTCAACCAATCGGCAATCAGAGAATAGCAAAGGCCTGTCGGTGCGGCCTGCAGAGCTAGAGAGAGAGAGCGCGAATAAGCTCGCAGCTGGTACGATCGCGCTAGCTGTCTCTAGCTAGCTCACGGCCGGCCGTGCGTGGAGGCGGAGCGGCATTCATGGCTTGAAGTGTCACTGTTGCATGCGCGCTGAGCTAGCTGAGCTGGCTAGCTGTCTGTGAAGTTTTTTCGAAATCGGAACGATCGCTTTTTTGCTTCTGGATTTTGACGACGGGTAAGAAGTTGACGGGTGAATGGTAGAGTTCTTGGACACTAGGAAATTACTGTAAAAGTATCACTTGCCCGAATCGGGCAAGTGATAATTTGATTTACTTGCCCGACGGCTCAATTTGGTTGCCCCGGGACGTCGGGCAAGCGGGTTTGTCGCGCCCTGTACTGAAGATGTTAAATGACTTATTTTCTGTTAAAACAATCTGACTGCAAATTGATACACACAGTATTTGCGAAACTGAAAAGAATGTATATATTGCTAAGTTTGTTTTATAGTTCATTGCTCAGGATATTTTCCTGAAAATTCAGGAAATTTTTCCCTTGTCCTACTCCTAGGATGTATGGTTGGTTTCATGATTTTTTTTATTAGCATTTTTTTTTACTAAAAGAAACAAAGCTTTGTTACTGTGAGGTACTTTCCATGCTGCTGCAATGAATGCCTTCTTTATTTGTAGATGGAATAATGGAAAAATTATTTAGAGCATTCCATTGTGAACTGTCACGTTCATGACATTCTTGTGATTGGGAAAGGTTAGAGGTCAAGTGGAATTTCATGCTACAAATTTATTCCGCACTTACCCCAGGAGTGGAATTCTTTTTTTTCTGCTGGAGCTATGTTTGTGATAAGTTTATGATTCTCTACATCATGTACTAAGTTTCAACTGCAATCAAATAACAACTGCATGGCTGAAGATACATTCAAGCTTCTTTTTGTCATGATAGACAAATCTCATTCACTCACAATTAAAACAGATAGGATTTGAATATTTTTAAAAATGATTAAGAAATTATCAAACAGTTGCAAATCTTTATAAATACAGGTCTAGTTTGAATCTGTGTTTTTAAAATGAAGTGCCATAGAACTACCAGAACATGAATATTAAGCAACTCCTACATGTAGGTTCAAGACAACTGTTAGAAAAAGCCAAGGGCTCATATTCATGAAACTTTACAAAGCCTAGTTGTCCACTAACTATGTAATGTTCATGTTTGTAATACAGGCTATGTAATTCTTTGACAGCTAACTTACTGTAGTAAGGTGTTAAGAATTTGGGCCCTGAATTTCAATAACTAAGTGAGTTTAAGTACACAACATTTCTAATAAACTTCTTTAAAAATACTATTTTCTATGGCTATGGAACCATTTCTGACTGCCAGTTCGTAAATGCTCCCCATGAGACAAATTTTGAGAGTGAGGGAGTGAGAAAGAGAGATACACACACCCACATGATTAGTAATGAGATCTATTTTGGGAAGTTAACTACACTGTAAGAGTCTTTGAAGAGGCAGAAATGAAGAAAACCAAATTAGATTACAATCGTTAACCCAGCTTCAAAGTTTCTACAAAACAGACTCGTGTAAAACGCTCTTTAATTTATATGTCCATGCTTACTGAGTTACAAGAAAAAAAAAAAAAAGGGAGTACTTGTAGTATACATGAAACTGGTTCTGTTTCATATTGTGCCAAATTATAATTCAACTGATACATTTTATATTTATTCCCATCCAGATCATTTTATCACATGCACAGTTTCTGTTTTTATCATGGCTGTTTTCTTTCAGCTTGTAAGCCTCATTTTCAAGAGCATTTTTTTCCTTCTCTGAAAAGCAAAATACTTAGTTTAACCTTTGAATCCAAATATATGATTTTTAGTTATTCAATAATAATAACATAGGCTTCTATATTGCATGTCACCTTCCGAGGAAATATCAATGCACTTAACAATAATAAAACAACACAATGACAGATAACCACTACTTCATGAACTCATACTTTTTGTCATACACTTACCACTGTTACTCACAATGTCAGCCCACATAAGAATCTGAATTTTATTTGTGATCGTTCTGATCTGAACAGTTACTGTATATGCTGCAGTGTGCATGTAATAGAGAAGATGGCCTGCCATTGGACTTGGCAGCATTACAGTTGTATTAACATTACACTTGTAATAATAGATCCATCATGTTTAATTACCCATGATCCAATGGGGGTAGATTACACGAAGACCTGCCTGGTCGTGTGTATACTGGTGTACAAAATGTAGTCTCAAGTTCAAACCGGAAATTTCACAAAAAGGTCATCACTGAGTTGCCATTAAGTGATGTCCACTGTATATATTGACAAAATCCTGAAATGATGATGATTTTACAATTTGTTACATTTGTAACTCAATAGATGATATAATTATTATTAACCAGGTCATTGGATTCAGTTGCTTTCCTGCACCTTGTGTGCACCATCTCCACTCTAAAACAGGTACTCTAGATAATGTGATAATAACACATGTCTTATATTTTGACCATAAATATATATACAGGTATATACACTGTATTTATTGGGTACCGCAGATGTAATTCTTTTCATCATTGAGTCAATTTAAAGAACTTGAGTTAAAAATCAATGCATTGCATCAAAATTAATAATTAAAGCCTTTTTATAAAGGGATTTTTGTCGTAATGGCATTGAAAAGGAAGAGAACGACATGTGTAAAATGTACTGTACTTGTTCAATAAGTACAGATAACTTTCAGTTTCAGTATATTGTCACACTTTATATGCAGTCTTACACGTGTAAAGATATGCCAGCCTACATTGTATACATTATGTAGAAGTGATACTGTTTGTATGCATGCCAAATCAGTCTAATAATCCTTAATGAATGATTCATAATACAGTGGATGTAAACGCCTTGTATCACACTCCTACATGTGGAGATCATATGACCTCACACTTGCAGCAGAAGAACTTGAACACAACTCTTGAGTTTTTAGAAAGTTGAACAATTATTTGTGGGCTCTTCATTATTTTTATATATATGTTAAAGTTGAAGAAAACTCCATAAGAAAGAAAATGTCTCCTGGAAAAGGATAGATCTTTAAATTACCTTTTAATTTTATGCTTAAAATTTGGCAAGAAATAGCTACAGTTCGTGTACTGAAATGAATGCAACAGGTTTGTGTAGTCCCACATGCACATTTCTGTGTGCATATGAGTTCCAGCGAGACAATCAATTGCTTATCATTTGTAAAAACCTCACAATATAAACCAATTCGTAAGTGCTACATAATCAACTCGTGCCTATCACTTGCTGACAGTTTCTTTCGCATTGCAATTGCATGACCAGAACTCTACTTGATCTTTGTACGTGGAAGCCTGCTGTTCATCATAATATGGACGTCCTGTACATGTATCCAATAAAAGGTCTTTCAGTCAGTCTGCAGTGGCTTTGTTATTACATGTAAGCCTTTTTCATGGATTGAAACTGACATGGATCATAAAGAACCACTCTCTGTGTCTTGTTTTGTATTGCAAGGTAGTGCCTGCAGTTATTTGCCTCAAGGTTAGGTTTGATTGAAGTTTCTGAGAAAGTTGAAAGCATCCACAAGCTGAAAAGTCAATTTGAATTTGATGCAAATTTGTATCTTTTGGTAATACATTGATAAAACGTTAAAAATGAAGCAAGATATTTTTTGGGCATGGTAAAAATATATTCTTTAAACAAACAATTGGCTCTTCAGATATCATCAGATTGAGGCTAGTTGGTGATGCTAGCAGTGCCTGCAAAGGGATTCCCGAATAAACCAATCACTGTACATCAATATTTTATAATCAAGTCTGAATAAGTGAATACAGCATATAATCTATTTAGCTCCATATTTATTATAAATAGGAATATGTGTGAATACATGTAGGTTAAAAAGGCATTTATTTTTGCCCACTTTCTATGAACTATACTACTTTCTTTGTAATGATTTGAATATATTCAGTAGAATCGTAGATATGCCTTAGAAACGATGACCTCAGAATGCATCCCTGTTGTACAATTCACCTAGATCTGGAGGACAGTGGCAACATAATTATGTTACCCGTAAAGCTGGATTGATTTCACCCGGTCCCTGCATCGCATTCTATCACCCTAGCGGACACTAGTCTACATTCTCAGACTGTGTGGTTGCTGTTCTTGAAAAGGGCTGTATTACACTTGGTCCTGCGAAAAAATTCTCAGTGATAATTCCTTACACAAACCAAATTCCTAACTTGTGTATCGTATGTGTATAATTCCAACTGAGGTGATGTTTCGTCTTGTTGAAAAAATGTTTTGCACATCGATTCACTTCCCATTTTAATAGTTTGCATTAAATGTGGGTGGTTGATGAAGAAATGAGTCAAATGACATTTTAGGAGAGCAAGCTAATTTTAGATTTCTTTCAAAGTACTCGCTCAATACACAGGGGAGCACTTCCCCCCTGCTTTACACATGTATGCTTTCAATTCCAAATTACTTGATGAGCCCCACTTAAATGTATCTTAGTTAAGTTTCGTCTTTGATCTTTGTATAATTGCCTCTTTACCATAATACCCCCACACACCCCACCCACCCCCTCCCACACACTTCTATCCTTTTCTCCTCTGTTTTGTTCATGTTATTGCCTCTCACTTGATTAAAGTTCCCCACCCACCCCACTCTCCCACACCTATTCTTTCTAGTTACAACATTGTAACATAATAATACGAAGACGTTTACCATGACCCAAATTTGTGAATTACGTACATGTAGTATTAGTAAACATAATATATAGATTTTCAATGTGAATACTGTATCCATGACCCAAAAGGAGAGCCCCCATTCAACAAGAAGAATGGAGTTCCTTGTATTAGCATACTACCCCATTTTCACACAAGAGTCGTATCAGTTTAAGAAAAGTAATATGAAGGAAACATGTACAGAAATGGTGTAGTGAAAGGTGCATTCACATTGGGAATGATCTCGTACACCTGTACATGTATAAGGAAATGTTGTACATAAAGAACATCTAGGTAGTTTGATTGGGAATGTAATGTCATGTTCAATTATCATACTCCATTATAGTAAATTTTGTTATGGAGTCCAAAACGTCTAAGTTCATTGCACATTTGAGTCAGAATTTAGGACGTGTGTTAACGGAGCTTCTGTTAGTGTTGAACTCTGCTTTATTATGTACATGTATGGTAGCCAACCAGTTATTGCACAAAACACCTTGTCTATGTATGGGATGATAGATGTATACAGAATTCTACATGTACATATTGTTTGTACGCCATTCTGGCATGGAATATGAACCCAGGTGATGCCCCAGTTTGTTACTCAACATGCTAGCAAGAGATTACCTGTTCACAGCTGAATGCCCCAAGGGAAATAACTCAGTGGACACAGGTAGAATAAATTGTTCTCCACCTCGATCTAGTCTCACAGAAAGAAGCCAGCTTTCTTCTCGCTCAGCCCATCCCAGAAAAAGTATTGTCTTTCAAAGGGCTGTATGGGTGGATCTTCCTCCACAAATGGCTAATGTTTACATTTTTATTCCACCTTAGTGCATTTAGAGACAGGGTAATAATAATAATATTAATACTACATCATTTGTAATGCGCCATTGAATCTAATGAACTATTCTGAGCCGCAGAGGGAGATTATTACCGTGGCATTGGCATGACTGCCATTACGGCAGGGTACATTCATCTAGGTTTGCAAAAACTTGAATACTTGTAGGAAGGTCTACTGTTTTGAGTAAATAATCGCATAATGATATTTAATGCCAGGAGAAGAAAATTGAACTCTGTAAAGATGATTTTACTCACCTACACCCATAAATGAGTTGGGGGGCCTTTTACTTATGGCACAATTAAGCTTGTTCTTGCATTCTGGTCAAAGCCCCAATTTTGCTCATAAATAGCGCCACATGCAAATTACAGAATTACTTTTACAGTTTACTGGCATAGAGTAGGAAAGTGAAAAATGAATTGAGGAAGTAGTGGGAGACTTCAAATTATTATGCAAAGCTTTGTTTGAGTCACTAGTGGATTGATTAGCATGAGTGACTAGGAAAGAGCATGAAGTCGTTGAAACGTGTTTATCTCGTCTTAATTATGAAAAAACTGGACAGCTTTGATACAACAGACTACATGTACATGATTTCTATTCCTGTTGCCGTATTTCCGGCTCTTATTGCTTTGCTAATCGTATTAAATCAAAATTTCACACTCACAGGTAACAAATACCTTGAGGGGTAAATGGAATTCAGAGGTCACCTGGAGGGTGTTTCACAAAGCCTTTTTTTTCAATGACAAATATCAGTGACAAATCTGCTGATAACCAATCAGAAGCAAGGATTGCAGTAGCTTATAACAAAAACTGTCATTTGTCACTGATGACAAGTTTTGTGAAACGGGGCCCAGGTATTGGTAGAGTTATTCCACATCTTCTGTAGATAGCAGTTGGGAGATTTTATAGAGGATAGTGATATTCATTATTTTCTTTCAATACAACCAATAGCTTCTATTAAAAGTCTCTTCTTTGAACATAGGTTACACTGCCAATTTTGACTACAAAAGAGTCCAAAGCAGCACCAAACTGACCCAATTATTTGCCACTTGGGAGGGGGGGGGGGGTGGAAGTCTGCTGTCTGACTGTTGTTGGTCTGATTGATGTGACAAGGGTATTACTATGATCTCAAAGTCATAGTGACACCTCTGTGCTAGAGAGCCTGAAGCAATTCCGTGCAATATGTCACATATGACGTGATATGACATTTATCCTTTCATTTCATCAAAAAATAAAAATAATTTGATATGGCCATTGACTAATGGTTCCCTCTGGTATAGGTGATATAATTAATTGGCCATATCCAGTCATTTTTGTTAAAACTCTTGGATGAAATAAATGGAAAATAGACATGTCATATGAAACAAATTGCATGGAATCAACCCGGTGCACTTTCCAAATATCCTTAGAATCACCAAGTTGATGAAAATTTCTAGAAGTGGTTTCTTTCACTGCTACTTAACTCGAGATGGCCCCTTGATCGTCATGCTATCCATTCTTTCTCATCCCATGCAACAGATACAATATCTCTCTTATTGCAACAATCTCAAAATCAAATTGACCTTATAGAGTAGCTGAAGTGCTCTTCAAATATTGACAGATTATGCTGCTCGATGCAATATTCGACAGCTGGTTAAAGAGATAGTAATGGAGATGAATGTTTCAGTCAGATTGTTGCATTTTTGACAGTTCACTGCTATTGTCACTCACCGAAATACCTTATTTATATCTTATTTGTTGTTGATCAGATAATGTAATTACACTACCTGTGCAATTATGTGAATTCATGATCAAACTTGTGTGTATCGTTTTCACTTTGGTCTGTGTTGAAATGTGGAACTATTATGATCAAAATTGTAACTACATGTACTATGGTTTGGGGTAGTTTGAAAGGGTTTGTATGCTACTCTCAATATTTCAGAATGTAGCACAGAAAATCAAACCAGGCAAGCCATAATAGTGCTGCAGTATAGATTATCTTTTCGGGAAACGGGTACACAGGATATTATCGGGGATATTAGAATTGACTTTGTATCTCAAGTTGTCATGCATACGGCAGATCCTGTTTTATATAGTAGTATGATTTATAAATGAGTGACCCCAAATCTGCTTCAGTGACATTTGATCTATTAAAGCTTCATTCTGTCAGAGATGTGAGTTTAGGTTTAGGGTTAGGGTTAGGGTCGCACACTTCCACCCATGTTTTAGGATAGGTTAAGGATTCAGATTATTATATGACTCTACAGCAAAGCATTACGAGGTACCTGCATTATGCAAAGCTCCTCCCTCACACACACAACATTCCCAGGTAAAAGATTGAATTCACTCCTGTCCTTACTCCACGCAATATCCCCCCCAGTTTGTTGATTTGGCCGAATTACCAGGGGGACTGACGTGGTCGTTCGGAAGAAATGTCGCGGGCTCCAACTGCGCGCTTTCACCCTTGATTGCCTGTTGTTTTGCTGAGTCGGGGATGCGTGTCCTAATCGTCGGTTCAGATTATATCAGCGCACTGTCTTTATAGTAGGGCTTATATAGCAGGAATGGGCAGAGTGTCTGTGGGGTGTATTTGCAGTCAATCTACTTCATTAATTTGGTCACGCTTCATTGAGCAAGCAATCATTTTATTCAGATAGACCAACATACTCTCTCTTTGGAGTTTATGGCCCTTTCTTGTGTAGGGAACGAAAACAACTACTTCCATCTGACTTCTTTTTCATTTCTTTCATTTCTTTCATTTCTTTCATTTCTTTCATATCCCTGTCTATTCAGATAGACCAACATACTCTCTCTTTGGAGTTTATGGCCCTTTCTTGTGTAGGGAACGAAAAAAACAACTACTGCCATCCAAGTTCTTTTTCTTTTCTTTCATATCCCTGTTTATCCCCACTATCACTGGGGGGGGGGGGGGGGAGGGGGGATTTCTGTATTTTGGAAATAATCACTTTTGAAGTTTTGAAATGATTATCAAAATGTGTAGAGTTGTTTAAATGGTTAATGTATAGAGCAATGTGTGCAGTGCTTCAAATTGCTAGGAAAAGTGCGACATTGTATATGAATAAGGATTGGATCCATATCAAAGCATTTTGGAAACAACCTTTTCACTTCACTCATAACCTGAAATATCAAGAAATAAAAAGCAATGATGGCCTCTCTTTCAACCTTACCTTCAATGTAGGCTACCTTTACATTATTATTTGAGATAATTTCTACTTGCGAATTTATCTGACGAGATCAAATTCATCATGAATCCCTAATTCTTGACAAGCCATGTAATTCAACTAAAGAATGACTCCCAACTATTTATATTTTTTCCCCTTCTAAGTGTTTTCTCCCTTCTCCATTCACCTCCAACTTTATTATTCACTACACCTTTAAAATCATCATTGGAGGTATATTCGACTTGCGACTGTATCCAATTCATCAAAGGCCATACAATGAATGTGATAGAATTATTCCCCATTTCTTGACAAGCCATTTAAGTTGGCTGAAAAACGACTCTCCTACTATACAATTTTGTTTTCCCCAGAAGAATCTTCAACCTTCATCCTTCTGCTTCGAATATTCACCATACCTTTAAAATTATCATTGGCGCTATTTTTCACTTGCTATTTTCCACTTGCGACTGTATCCAATTCATCAGCAGACACACAATGGATGTGATAGAATTGATCCCCATTTCTAGACAAGCCATATAGGTTGACTGAAGAATGAACTTTCCTCATATATATTCGCTCTTCTCTATATGGAAGAATCTTCTGCCTCAAGTAAATTGAAGACGGAGATCAATTTCATCCAGGCCTGCCCTGCCTGGTGTCCATGTCCGTGTTCTGGGGGTATGTCGAGCGAGCATCACTCAACATACAGTAATCTTCCCATGCACAATGAAAATTCATTTCCCACTGGCCCTTATTCTAATTTTCGGTAGGGAGGGGGGGGGGGGGGGGGGGTTGGAGGGGAGGGGAGGAGAGGCGAGGCAAGGATTGGGGAGTGAAGAAGCGGTGCAGTGACTGGCTTTACATGACACCCTCTTGTAAGATGCTACATGTATGTCCATTACTCAATCGTGGAAATTCAGGAATTTGTTTAATACTGGATATAATTAATTTAGCAAACAAATTGGGGGGGGGGGGGGTTTAATGCTTGCTCTAACTTATCTTAAACATGGTAATAACATTTTAGCTAGAGAAAATCTGTCAGTAAACCATGCTGAATTATTTGAAGTCTTTGCTCAGTACTGATATATTTATCAAACTTTATTATACAGCAGGATTTTTTGGTCAAATACGGTTTTATTTTTTAAAGAGATAGATTTGGCATCAAACAGCTAGAAAACTCTTTTTTCTGAAGTAATGTAAAATCACAAAATTTGGGTTAAGAATTCATAACACCTGCTTGCTTTATAATTCAGCTGTCGTTGCTATAATATGATTTGCAAATTCTTTCAAATCTTTGCTATTGGTGGATTGCAAATTATTGGCCTTCTAGATTTTGTGTTACAAGACATGAACAGGATCAATATTTCCTTCTACATGTATTACCTTCTAATTTTAGCTGCGTGGAAATTATTCATACATGATATGAAACAGAAACTAGCATACTAATCCCAATGCGGCTTTTGAATAAAATTAAACTACTTCAGGTATCAAGCAATGATTATACCTTGAACCTACACAGACTACATACACCGGTACATTTCTTTATTTTATGGGTGGTCGGGGGGGAAACCACCTAGATGACAAACGAACATGTAGAATGATGTCATTGCTGTAGGTTTCTCTATCATTTTCAGTAAATTTTGTTGAGATGTGGGTGGCTAGATGTCCCTTATTTAAACTTTGGGCTTACATTAATGGCTTGAATATGAAGACATGTTTATTGAACTGTGGCCCGAATACATGTAGATGTGTGTGCCCTACCCAGTCTCTTTCAACTTTTAATGGAATTCTTTCCAGCTCTTGCCATGATAAATAATAGGTTTCTCTTAGAACTTATATTTGCATGATGGTAAGACTACAAATAAAGAACAGTATGTATTGATCAAATTTAATATAAAATATGTAGGTCTAAATGCCAACTTGCCAAGTAATTAGCAGTGAATAAAAATCCATACTTAAGCGATTTCTAATATTTGTTTTTCACAGTATTTGATGTAGTTGATTGTGTACATAAGGTATAGGATAGGCCTATATGTATATGTAGGCTATGTTTTCATGTAGATGTTGGTAATTTTCAACATGTACTTTTTCAGCAGTTCTTTCTCTTTCTTTACCTACATATCAAAATAAACTATTCCTGGCATGATGAACAATGCAGATGAGCTTATAACACCCTTTTTAAAATAATAAAAATGCAGTTTATCATTATACAACTCATGATAAGAAATATAGGAAATCTATACCCTCCAGACTTAGTTTCAGGGAATAAAAACTGACTTGGCCTGAACTTCTGAATGAAGTCTACATGTAGGCTGCATGTACATGTAGGTTGTCAACAAAGCGCTGGCACAGAAGTACATGGAGTTTTCAATTGACCTCTTGTCCATGTACAAGAAAGCCAGAGGCAAAGTTGACAGAGCTGTATGTCAATGAAATTGCACTTTTGACCAAGGGGTCAGGTGCACTCCTAAGGTTATCCGCAGTGGTTTTCATTCTTTTCATGTCACATCTTTTTATATCACGTTTTTTTATATCATGTCTTTTTTTTCAACGTTAGTAGGGGCACTGATGATTACCTCTTTACACCTACAGTATGTATATGTACTATATTCTGGAGCTATTTTGTCCCATTGGTATTGTGAACAAAGTCAGTCATGTGCAGGTGTACATATACTGTACCTGTGGCCTGTGCAGTTGTCAAAGAACCAAAACGTGTAAGGTTATGACTAATAATACGTCAGAACTTTGGAGCTTCTGACTGTACTACGTTTGAAGAATATATGAATGGCAAATATTACATGACACTATTATTTAACACTCACACCTCCAAATGGATTCCAAACTGAAGATGTCTTGGCCTTTCTTCAGGAAACTGTCATAACTTGGTCAGTCTATTGTTGGTTTGGTGCCGGTCTCATTGGCATACTGGGAATTAGGCTGCAAAAGCAAAATTGATTGTTTGAATAACAGGCCTACATGGAAATAACACAAATATTTGTATACTGTACGTGTACCTGTATGTACATGCGGGGCAAATGCTCTCTCTATTCTACATCTAATGTACATGTAGTGGAGTTCTACATTGGGGTCCATGACAATTGCCACAAAACTTGCATTGTCAAAACTTTAGAGAGGCTTTCATGTGTTGTGATTAGGAGCTGTAACAAGCATTCTTACATGATACTGACATGAAAATGTATGCGTGGAACTTGTACACTGTCTATAGAATGTACAACGGATAAGCTGTGACTGTCAAACATTTCAGACAGCCATGTATATTGGTAGTAAGATCCTTCAAATGCTCTTGCTTGTCAGTGTCACCTTGTATTACAACAAGGGTGGTTACATGCATGTAGTGAATGTATATTTTGGTTTATGTTGGATGTCAATGTCTGGACAAGGTTTGAGCAATGATGTGTTGACATGTGTAGAAGGCTGTGGGTAAACACAGATGACCTCACACCTTAGGAATGCCATATACATACTGGGATCATAGTCTCAGTTCTAAACTGTACTTGAATCATTAGTGATAATATCATTACCAATGTAGGGGGATTTTGGTTTAATTTGTTACCTTTAGATTTATGAAGATATGAAATTGATTATCATCTACACGGAAAGTCCCATCTACCTGTTACTACATGAGCGTATTACCCTTAGTAATGAGGAAAATGCATGAATCGAGAATGACTACTATTGTGTTCATTATGGCTATATTGTAGGCGTACATACATACCGGTACTACATTTTGATTTTTACATTACATTCTTTGGGACTTGTGTCAACTACACATTCAGGAGTATTATTTGATAAAAGTTATTTGTCTATTGATATGTTTTTTATTACACAAACTTTCCACAAAATTTACTTTTGAATAACCACAGTCAATCAGATCAAGACATACAAAAATAAATAAATAAAACTTAGGTTACTTAATCATATGTGATCTTGTATCCTTATAATGCCTATCTAAATATCCATTTCCTTTCCTCTTTTTCTCATTTCAGATATCATGGAAATACCTGATAACATCAAATTCTGCAAGGCTCTAACGGTTGTGGATTTCAGTGGTAACCCACTGTCAAGGTGAGAAATCATTGTAACATTTAGGATTTGGGTTTACCTCTGTCCACATGGATGGGTAGATATTACAAACACCAGGGGGTGTTTCACAAAACTTGTCATCAGTGAAAAATGACAGTTTTTGTTATAAGCTACTGAAATCCTTGCTTCTGATTGGTTATCAACAGATTTGTCACTGATTTTTGTCATTTGTCATTGAATAAAGGCTTTGTGAAATGGGTCCCAGAAGGCCAATATGATACAAGTCTTTTGTTGACTTTATGACCTTTCATTAGGTCATTCTTGTAATGAAAGCATTGTTGACTATGAGTAAACAGTGCCCTTGTGACTTTGAAAAGATGAGGTTTTGATAACCTCTGATGTTTGGTTGTGGTTTACAATGATATTTGTTTTACACGCTTTCCACCTTTCAAAAAGCTAATTTTGAAACTTCATTGACTTTAATTTGATTGTAAACATGTATAAAGGCCACTCAAGTGATTTTGTTTGTGGGAGTTTTTACAATTCGAGCTGTATTTTTTGGCTGGTGAAGAAATTTAAAAGTTCAGAGTATGATTTTTTTTGTAGCAGTGACCTGCATTTTTGCTTTAAATATGACAAGTTTAGATAAAAAGAGGTTTAGCATACCGTATTTGCCGGCGTAAAGGCCGCAGTATTTTTGGAAGAGAAAATATCAAAAAGTCGGGGTGCGGCTAGCCTCTTGTCGATGCCCTCGCGCTGTTGGAGTCTCTAAATTCTGAAGAGCGAAGCGAGTCAGAGAAACCGAGGCGCTTGCGCGGAGGGCCTCTTGACAAGTGATCTGAATTTATTATGTTTTACTTTGTTTGGCGAATATTCCGACCCAGCAGAGTTCGGTGAAAGTCATCCAATCAGAGAGAGCTACTATGACGTAATATCTACCGCTCTGTGCGAATTCCCTCCGTGAGAGCGAGACTGGCCGCCTAGTTGTAGTCTGCAAGCACAAACCCTGGTCAGTCGTAAAAGAGAGTGTGCACTATAAGACTACCATATGCCACGTACTATAGCTGCTCCTGACCTATATTGGTACAACCAGTAGGTACCAGTAGATAGCTGGGCTAGGCCTCTCTCAAGGCACAATGATTTTTTGATAAAGTGTCAAATTAGGGTCTGTGCTTGCAGACTAGCCTAGTTGGGCAATCCCGAACAGACACGTACACACACACAATCGCTTCAGTCTAGACATGCATAATTCAGTAGGAAATCGGGTCTCATGAATATATAATTCAGATCACTTGTCAAGAGGCCCTCCGCGCAAGCGCCTCCAACAGTGCGAGGGCATCGACAAGAGGCTAGGGTGCGGCCTATGCGGCGAAAGAGTAGAAAAGATTTTTTAATTTATTTTTTTTAGTTTCGATTTATGGTGCTATGCCTGGCAATATCTCCCAGCTCAGTAATCAGTGTGTTGACTCACCACTCGGAAACTACAACAACACTAAAATTTGTCTGTCATCTTGGTTTGAAAGTAATCTTTCTAATATATCTCAATATGTAGTTTATAATAATAATTCCTCAATTTTTTTTTATATAACAAATGGTGTACCACAAGGTTCTATCCTAGGACCTAGTACTCTTATTGTTTTTAATTCACATTAATGATCTTACACATTCTTCTAAAAACGACATTGTTACTATTATTTGTGACAAGTTTACAAGCACAAATCAGCGCCTTTAACTGCACCTCGATGTTAAATGAAGGTCCTTCCCGCGTGGGTTTTTGGCAACAAAACAACAACAACAACAACCAAACAAAAAAACAAAAAAACAATTTTTTAATTTTTTAAACATCAACATCGGAGGTGCGGCCTATACGGCGCTGCAGCCTTATCGCCGGCAAATACGGTAGACTAGCAGTGGAATTTTATGAAGGATGTCTATGTGGGGGTTAAAGGTAAAGACCAGTATTGGAAACGCCCCAATTTCAAAAAATGAAATGGAAGCTCTTATTACCAATCATGTGAAAGAATATGTTTTGAATATTACATGACGATAACAATTTTGACGGGAAACCGCCTACTAATTGATATATTTGGTAAATTAGTATATCTATTTACTGTTGAGAGATACAAATGCATGTGTCGCGCACGTGTGTGTTGTCCCATATACATCTTTCTGTGTACAGTGCTTCTAACTTTATGAAGACTTGGTCAAATTTCTTATAATTTTGATGATTCCAGAACCTTGCAGTACATCTATGCTAGATGATCAACCTTTTCTGATCAATTTCACAACCTTTCTTTCACTGTGCAATTGCATGACCATAACTGGTCTTTAGCTTTAAGGCAACCAAAAAATTACTTTTTTTTTTACGAGGGCTCTTTTCAGATTTTCCCTTAAAAAAATAGCCCCCCTTAATTATTTTGCGGTGGCTATTTTGGAGCTCAGGGGGGCTTTTTTTTTTAAAGGTTGTATTTTTTATTAAACACGGTTTTACCTAATTAAATTCCAAGCAAAGGCAAATATAGATACAATTGTAGCGTACATATGTCATGTAGAGTATTGCAGACATTCAGATACCCAGGATTTATTCACTTTGTGTTAAACGTGTGGCTTTATGATTTACATATACATGTAACTAAAACTTGTCAAAAGGAGTGTTTTGTTTAACTTTACTTCGTTTTTCATATCCTAAGAAAATATTATCACTGACACGCGGGCTAGGAATTAATTTTTGTTATGGGTGCTACTTTTCCCCATTGCCTAAAAAAAACCAAGGGGCTACTTCCTTAAAGCCATATTGTAAGCTGTAACAATAAGTTGTGTTTTTCCTTAGCCATCATACTACTAGCAACCAAATTGGTAGGTAATATGTTATTTAGTCTTTTTTTCTGTCCCAAATTTAGTTGTTATCATGGACAATGCAATCCCATTAAAAAAAAATGTAGACTAACTCCCTTTAAAATTGTGTTATTTATAACATTTATAACCATTAAATGTGAGTAAATATGTTTACTGTTGTCCTACATACCGATGTATTTGTTATGCCGAAACATGCAAAATCATGGCCTTATATATTTTTTTTATAGACTCTAATTCTAAAGGCCAAGCCAAAGCTAGTTTCATTTCGTAGACAGAAATTGATGTCATCACTCGGCCTGGCATCGATCGTATATAAATAATTTAATTTAATTAAACAGTTGTAAGAAAAATTCTGAGGAGTAGGAACATCCTTTATATATATATATTTATTTACGGTTTTTTTATAACAAAATTCAATTTCTGTGTACGAAACTTGCTTTATACCGATTTTACAGAAAAAAATCCCGCATTGATTTTGCACGTTTCGTGATAACAAATATATCAGTATGTGGGACAACAGTAAAAATATACTCGCATTTAATGGTTTTAACTTATAAATAACACAATTTTAGAGGGAATAACATTTTTTTTAATGGGATTGCATTGTCCATGATAAAAATTAGGGCCAGAAAAAAGACTAAATAAACATATTACGTACCAATTTGGTCGCTAGCAGTTCAGCTCTCGTCACTCGCAAATACTTATTTGCTTCATACTAGGAGCGTGCGGGCGCGCGCTGGAGCTGAGCTAGTACGTTTCTGTGTATTGTGAACGTGTGCGAACTACGTATGCATTCATGCTGTGCACGAAACTACATCGGTGCCGGTGGCCTGTCCGGCCGCCGGGAGCTTAGGCGCAGGCTAGGCAGGCGGATACCGCCGTAGATCTAGCTACAGTAGGTACGACCGCCGATCCGCTGCAACTCACAAAACTTATAAAATATTGATGGAAGTTTCTAGTTTTGGAGTTGGTAGTTGGAACGGAGATTTCACTCAGACACATCAATAAATTGATTTATTAATTCCTAGGGAATATCAATTTATGGCGGGGGCGATTTTTCAAGATATATTGATTTTTTTTCGCCCTCGTCTTGATTTTTACCGTGGCGATTTCAGAGGTTTAGGGGGCGAATCGCCCGTCGCCACCGTGTATTTTTTTCGTTGCTTTAAGGGCCTGTAAATGGGAATTAACTCCCTTTGTGGGGATTTCACTGTCAAGATCAACAAATTAGGTGAAATATGTGAAATTGGCAAGGATAGTTTTGCAGAAGAATTTTTAATGCTGGAATTTCCCAATAAAAAAGGGTAATGATCCATTTGGGACCAAATTAGAAAAGCGTTGTGCCAGAACTGATTACTGGGCAAGGTTTAATATTTGTCCTTTTTGAGCCAGAGGGGTGTTGATTCTTTGTTAAAGTACATGAGTTAATGCCTTTCTTGCTGGCTCCAAGCAGAAGATATATCTTTATATGAAAGAGGTTGAATCAAATGATTTGGATTGCTCCTTGACATTGAAATTGATCTTGACTACTGGCTTAGGTTATTTAAGGTTTTAACCAAAGGCAAGAAAAAAGAAGAAAACAAACTGGGTATTTGATATAAACCCTGATTGCTTTTTGTCTTGGAGTGTTAATGACATAGACTTTTTGATTTTTGTGAAAAGGAATTATCCAGATATACCGGTACATTGTTTTTATTAAAAAAAAGACACATGTATTTGAACTTATATAAAAAGCTATTTTTTTAAAAACATTAGTCAGAAAATGTAAGCTGGCACAGTCCCATTGTATGCTTGCTGTAGGTATAATAGGTTATGGGTAAAAGCAACATGCTTTGCTCTAGCTAGTGATAATAATCTTAATTGTTCAATTTCCTAACAAAAATATTGCAATTGTACTTGCAGCAACAATCAAATTGTTTAAGTGGAAAATCATTAAATAAACAAATACAAATTAGCTTAACTTTTAGCTCAGTTTACATTCCCCACTTTTAATCAACTTGAAATAACAATTTGAATTAATTCAAAGGTTAGAATAACACTTCGCTGGAGTCAAATTGATATTTCAAGTCAAAACCAAAAGATGGGAAGGTGAAAAAGAAATTGTATGCCGAGAACTACAACATGTAGAAGAGCATTCATGCCTTTCTTCTGGCCCCTTAACATATAACATGTTTTTGGAAGGCAAAAGCCAGACCAATTTGAACTTGAGTCTGGATTTCCAGGAAAAAAAGAAAGATTTCCCCCATGTCCATCTTTTCATCCAAATTGAAAGACGTATTTTATTCAGTTGAAAGGTTGGTTGGTTTGAACCTGTTTGGAATCAAGGCTAATGGGGATTGTCCCTCTAACAGCTAAAAAGAAAAAAAAGAAAAAAATACTAAATGGAAGACATCCTGAGTGGTTCCTATTTCCATGCCCACTTTAGAGTGTATGCTGAGCATGTGCCGCTATCAAGAGCCCATTTTCTGGCAAAGTATATCAAGGGGGTTTATCTGGAGTCTGCCCCAGATCTATATGAAGCGTTTCAAAGTAGAATGAAATGCAGATCAAGATGTATATGAGTTGGACAGACGAAAGATTGTGAAAGCCTTTTTATATCGTAGGAAATAAGTAATGTGAATGAGAGGTGAGAGGGACCATTTGTTGTTAGTTTGACACAGAATTAATGCCCTTTTGGCTCCAAACAGTTGAATTAAGTTGAATGGTACTGTGTTCTTCACAAGATTTATGCCACATGTACATGATGATGTATAGAAACTCATATGATGACCATCTAGGTTGAAGGCTCTACACAAACCTTTTCACAGGAGTCCGGACTGAATTGGAACTGAATTGTTAGGGTAACTGAACAGTGGCTCGCTGTGAACATTTTGAAAATTTTAATTTTGCAGGTCTTTTGTGGCTAAGAGCCAGAAGGGTGTTACCTAGTAGCAGTCTGTATTGAGTTAACACCCTTGGGTCATTCCATGTCAAATCACCCAATGGTTTTAACCCGACCATTTTTGATTTTGATGAAACTTTGTGTTCTTGTTAAGTCTGATCTCTCAGCACCAAATCCCAAATTTTAGGTCAATCGGGTGAGGGGTTTGGGAGATACGGCCCACCAAATTTTGAGATTTTTTCAAAAATGGGGGTGGCGGGCCTACCTTTGAACCCTTGTATTTCAGGACCTAATGGGTCAATCTTCACAAAATTTGTTTTTTTGGAAAGGGTATTCAATAAGGATTCCAAATCTGCCGCCATTTTGAAAATTTGTATATGTTGGGGGTACTTTGACCTCTTGACCTAAGATTTGACCTTGAAATTGACCTTGTGGATCACGTAACCTTGACAACATTTTTCATGAAATGCAATCTCTGACATGTTCACTTAAACATATAAAAGTTTCAGAGATATAATATTTTTTGTTTAGGAGCAATAAGGATTGAAAGTATCCATACTTACAGATATTTACAATAAACCCTATTATAATGTATACAATACATGCAATATGCACAGTACAACATACATGTACATCTTCTATTTTGTTCTAGGCATATCCATTCTAAGTTCATATAGGCCTAAAGGGTTAACAGGATGTATGGCTTTAGGCCTCTGAGTCGGTTCTAGGATAATTACCCCCCCTGGAAAACTAACCCCCCGGAAATCCCCCCCCCCCCCCGAGGAAAATTACCCCCCCGAGGACTATCACACCCATAGGACAATTACCCCCAGAAAATTACCTTCTAGGACAATCTGTCCCCCCCCCCCCCGAGGACAATTACCCCCCGGACAATGACACCCTAAGACAATTACCCCCCGGACAATTACCCCCCCCTTATTCGTTAAAGGGGAAGTCCATCCTGATAATAAGTTGGTTTTAATCAAAGCAGATTTTTTTTTGGGGGAGGTAATTATCCTTGGGGGGTAATTTTCCAGGGGGGGGGGGTAATTGTCCTCGGGGGGGGGGGGGGGATAGATTGTCCTAGGAGGTAATTTTCTGGGGTTAATTGTCCTCTGGGTGTGATAGTCCTCGGGGGTAATTGTCCTCCGGGGGGGGGGGGGGGGGTAATTATCCTAGAACCCACTCAGAGGCCTAAAGTCTTACATCCTGTTAACCCTTTAGGCCTATATGAACTTGTCATTTTATTTTTATTCAAGTACTGCTGACATTTAGAATGGGTATGACTAGAACAAAAAAGCATGTGGAAGATGTATGTTGTACTGTGCATATTGCATGTATTGTATACATTATAATAGGGTTTATTGTGAATATCTGTTGTAAGTATGGCTACTTTCAATCCTTATTGCTCCTAAACAAAAAATATTATATCTCTGAAACTTTTATATGTTTAAGTGAACATGTCAGAGATTGCATTTCATGAAAAATGGTGTCAAAGTTACGTGATCCACAAGGTCAATTTCAAGGTCAAATCTTAGGTCAAGAGGTCAAAGTACCCCAACATGTACGAATTTTCAAAATGGTGGCAGATTTGGAATCCTCATTGGATACCCTTTCCAACAATACAAATTGTGTGAAGATTGACCCATTAGGTCCCGAGATACAAGGGTTCAAAGGTAGGCCCGCCACCCCCATTTTTGCAAATATCTCAAAATTTGGTTGGCCGTATCTCCCAAACCCCTCACCCAATTGACCTAAAATTTTGGATTTGGTGCTGTGAGATCACACTTAACAAGTACACTAAGTTTAATCAAAATAAAAAATGGTCGGGTTCAGATTTTCAGATTTTTTGGGTGATTTGACATGGAATGACCCCCTTATGACTCTCCACAGATGAATAATAACCTGAAATGCTACACCTTTCTGATATCTTGCTAGGGAGACTAAAGTATGATTATTGGCAAGTAAAAGTACAGGATGCATATCGTCGGCCTTATGCCAAAAGGGCCTTAACCCGATTTTGGGGGTTATTGAGTTATTAATATCACCTTGTAGATTTCATCATTCTCTTTAAAATGATGTGCTTCACTTGTTGAAATTCGATTTATTTATGAAGATAATTATGAATTTCAAAAGGGCCTTAACGCGTATCTCATCTTTTTCCTTACGCCAAAAGGGCCTTAACCTCCACGGATGATCCATTTGCGTTAGGAGGGCCTTTCTGGCAAACCAAAGGTGTTGCGAAACAAGAAAATTTCCTTATGCCAAAAGGGCGCTAACTATGCGCGCATAGTTACGCGCATAGTTACGCGTACGATAACGGCAGGTTAAGGCACTTTTGGCATAACGCCGCGTAGGTTACGCCCCTTTTGGCATAATGCCGAGTAGGTTACGGCCCTTCTGGCATAACATACGCTAACATACGCTACATTCAAGCCTTATGCCAAAAAGGCCCTAACATGTTTTTTGCACATAGCATGTACAATTCTGAATATTTTATAACAAATTTAACACATTTCATGTAAAACTTAATAACTTAACACATTTATCGAAATTGGCTTCAAAAGCAAAAAAACGACCACAAACTTTTGATTATTAGAGAGGCCAAAACCTTTAAACGCGATTATCTCGGAATGGCCAAAAGCAGTTAAGGCCCTTTTGGCATAAGGCCGACGATATGCACTTTGATTGTATTTCTTGTTGATATTAATGCAAGTACTTCATATTTGCCAGGGATAATAATGTCCGCTTGCCTTTTGAAAAAAGAGTAAACTTGTATTAGATAATTAAAGCAGTGAAGAAGCAATCTGCACAACGAATATCTTGTATATGACTGTATTTTGTGGACAAGTGTATAAAATACTCATCCAACAGTGGTGTAATCTATATGTACAGTATACTGGACAGTAATATACAGTACACCAAAGCAAAGCTTTTAGATGTCATTAATACTCCAGCCAAAAATGATCCTCTTTTACCTAAACTGAAACATGATGATGATTATTGATTGCATTCAGGCCGTCAGCAGGATCGCGTTAGCCTGCGACTATACCTCTTAAAAATAGAAAATCAATTTTTATCGATTTCATAGTCATACATAATAAGCCATAGACACAAGCAATATCTAATGACTGTATGAATGATAATAGCATCACTTTATGACAATGCCAGTTATTTAACTTGATGGGTATCTCTTTATATTTCAAATACACCTATTTTTTTACACAAAACAAAAGTAACACGCGTGGAAGTGATTCTATGTTTAGAGGGGATGTGTATACAATTACAGAAATTGACTTTATAAAATATTGTTTGAGCCCGAGGGACGTGTGTGTTATTTTGAGGCGATGCCATTTAATTAGAGAAGGCCCATTTACACAACCCATTTCGAAAAAACATTGATTTGTTTGACTACCATTTACATTACACTACTGGAAATACCCTTGAAAAATGTCTCTGGTTCCTCATTAATTTTTTGGTGAGTTGTGCGCCTGCGTGACTTTTCGCTGCTCTGCATGCGATCGCACAGGAGCGAGGATGGTCGTATGACCAAAAACTGGAATTGTACCGAAGTTTCGAGAGCAGGCATTTACACTGCAAAAATCAGTGAAATTTTGGCAGACACAATCCAGAGGTGAATTTTTCTATTTCGTTTTTCCGTCGTGTTTGCTGTTAGTTATATACATGCAACTACCGATAAACACCAAGGACCCGTTTCACAAAGCCTTTATCCAATGACAAATTACAAAAATCAGTGACAAATCTGTTGATAACCAATCAGAAGCAAGGATTTCAGTAGCTTATAACAAAAACTGTCATTTGTCACTGATGACAAGTTTTGTGAAACACCCCCCAGAATGTTAGAGAACTCAATGATTTTTGCTTGCAGTGTAAATGCAGCTAATGTCGTGTGCTGAATTTGATATTTTTGCTTGATTAGATAAAATAGATAGTGTGAGGCGAAACATGTTTGTTTATCTAGAAGTCAAGAGAAATGGATCCCTTGGCATGAATTTAAATTAAGTGATATAAAACACCAAGCAGACGAACACTACTTAATTTGCAAAAGTCAGAAACAAAAGGAATTGTACGGTTCATATCTTTGTAGTCCAATCCAAGCCTGTAGGTAAAATGTTACGAGTGAGATGAAACAAAATCTTAGTTTGAAATGGGAGATAAGTACAATATATAAATTTACATATTATTTTAGTGGATTCTAGTCTTGTTGACATTTTTCTTTTGTTATTTGTACAACATTTTGAAGTTGAACAGTCGGCAAGTAGAACAATAGAGTGGGAAGTTGTTTCTGAAGTGCTGAAAGTTATAAAGAAACATGTAGAAAGTTATCTAAGAAGTCTGTTGTTGTGGGTGTCAATCAAGTATGTGATTTCAATGTTTTTTTTATTAGTTTGAGAGAGAGAAAGAGAGGGAGGGGGGGGGGGGGGCAAAAAACTAATATTTCTCAAAATCTTTATCACAAACATCTACTTTAAAAATACAACTGCCAATTTGTATAGTGTGCAATATGATTATAAAAGAAAAAAGAATTAAAATACCTAGACTAGATTAATGCATTAGTATTATGTAGCTGCACTGTGCATAGTTGCGTAAATGTTTTGTAAGAGAAATGGACATGTTGACAGTATGTACACAATATGAAAAAACTGATTGCTTTGTGGATTTGGGAATATAATCTTCCAGATGTGTATTGACCCACTTTGCTCTTGCTCATGCTTGATAATTTGCAAGAAATAATCAAATTTAGTATGCAGGGGAAGACAACAAATTCAATTTTCTACTGACCCCTAGGCCAACCATCCTATAGAAGAAAAAAAAGGATAGTAGTGAAGAAAGTTCACCTGAAGGAATTAATTTGTTTTTTATACATAGGAGGTGCGTACAGGCTATTATTCCCCCCCCCCCCACTCCTGATCTGTGTTGCATCTTATTGCCCCTTTAAAGCATTGGGAGCCCCAAATTCGCCAAAAATTTGATTGCAAAATTTCACTAAAATTGTATCATAATGTTAAAGAGGATGTCATTCATTTTAAAGACAATCTTTTGCAAAAATTCCCCCCCCCCCCCAAAAAAAAAAAATGTGTTTGAAGACAAATTTTGATATAAGAAATTAAGAATACATAATTTGGGTTTTCTGTTGTACGCAGAAAACCTAAATTTTGAGGCTCCCAACACTTTAGAGGGGCTTTATTAGACCATACCACAAATTGTGGGAGTTTTTTTGTTTTGTTTTGTATTATATTTTATGTGATCTATTCCGTAACCTGTATTGCGTCTCAACTAGACCATGGCACAAATGTGTGAGGGGGGTAATATTTTTATTCTATCTACTCCCTTCAAATCTGCACTGCGTCTTATCTAGACCACAGCACAAATGTGGGAGGGGGATTTTTTGAGGCGGTAATAGAGGAAACTGACTAATAGACTGGTTCCTGTATCTCTCTCAGAGTGAGATACCCCTTCCTATGCCTGTACCGTTAGTCACGCAAAATGAGTACATTCTTGAGTTGTGTTTGATGAAGCTAATAGCAACTGTTAGTGGGATTCTCATGAATATGTGCATGTACCTGTAGCATTAGTCATGTGAATTAGAGCTATAAGGTTCGTAGATTATGAACATAAAGTCACATGATGCCAACATTTTGGTATGCTCCTATGAGAATTGCCATTACGTACGGGTAGTGAAAATGTAATACAAATATATTGCGAAGTATATGAACATTGTTTATCTTTTCTTCATAATAAGTTTCAATTTAATTAAATTGCGTTATTTAATAAACACAATACTATATCAATGTTATAACTTCTGGAGCCTATGACCTGCAAGCATTGCTTTCTCTTTAGGCCCCATCATATTTCTTCCTTTATTTAACTTAGTCTTATGTATTATTCTCTTTGTTTTTAAAATGCATCCAAAAAATGATTACAAAAATGTAACATGCCAAATGTAATGATGTATTATACAACATGTGAAATATGAAAATAAACTGAAACTGAACCTGAACTGAACTGAACTGAACTGAATTTATGATAAGTTGTGTTTATCAAACAGTTTGGAAGTTAAAACTTACCCCCCTCCCCTCCCCTCCCCCTAAAAAAAACCCAATCAGAATGAGCAAACACCAATGTTTTTTAATGGATTTTTCCATTATAAAAAAGACACCCAATAGTTTTTCAAAATGTTCTTTTCGGCTGTGTAAATGGGCCTATATCCTACATATTTTGAATTATCGGGGTATTTGATTACTGATAGAGATGACATACTTCTAAAATGCATACACCTGTACATGTATCACATGAACAAAGTATGTTAACCTGAACATACATAGGGGTTATACCATTCTGGCTTTTGTTTTTGTATACAAAATCCAGTACACATTTGTTATTCATTTTCAACATGTGATGATACTCACATGATCATTGTACACAGGAAAGAAAGTATATTAGATTCTCTCTCTCTCTCTCCCCCGCACCCCAACACTTCAACATAACAAAGGTGAAAAGTGCACAAAATCACTATAATAATGAAATACAAGTTAATATGGGCAGAAATTATAGTGAGATGATCCTTACTAGGTATATCACATCTCTATTGTTTCCTTTTCCTTTTTATACTGTATAGAATAGAATAGACAGTATACTTGGAAAACTACACCATTTCAATGAATTCATTATAGTTGCTCTTTGAATCGTACATATACATGTCAGAGATGCCAACCCTCCCGATTTTATTGGGAGGCTCCCGATAATTCACCCCAACTCCCGACCTTACGATCACCATCCTTATCCTCCCGATTTATTAAAAAAAAAAAAAAAAAAAAAATGATTTTTTTTTTTTTTTTTTTTTTTTTTTTTTTTTTTTTTTTTTTTTTTATTATGATTTTTTTTGGAGGGCGCTTATCAGTATATATATCTGTGAATGAATTGAAAGAGAAATATCATCTGCTAACTTAAGCATGTAATAATTCCACTATGTTAAAAGACAAATTAAGAGTAGCGAAAGATTGTTTCAGCATATGGATCGCCGTAACCAATGCGTGGATATTGCCACAGAATCCAAATGGCGGAAAATCAGCAAAATAAGACCAGGAAATGGTCTCGGAAGTATAAGACCGAATACAGTATCAAGTACCTGTGTAATCGGAAGTCTGAAAGTAATTCATCATGCATTTTGTACAATTTTTATGTTATTTAAAAAAAAAGGGGGAATTATTTAACTAAATACACATGTAAAATGCTCCAAAATAAGGCTCAGATTGCACCAGAGAGCATCTAGAACCCCAGAGCTTCCAGGGCCCTAAGGCGGGCCCTGGACCCCGGCCGCATGTGTCGGGCGCTACGCGCTCGAGATGTGCGCTACGCGCACATTAATTGGTGTCGATTACAAATCCTCCCTATTTCTGATTTCCAAAAGTTGGCATCTCTGACATGTACATGTATGTGTATATCTGTATGTTGAACATATTGCAACTACCTTAAAGCTAGCTTCATTTAGAGATAATGTCCCCATTCCATCCCTGCTTTTAAATCAAACCTAAATTGAAAAAGGCAGGCCATTCATTAGCGTATACAGTCATGTATTAGTGAGTACGGTAGAAGCTCACTGTGCCGATCAAGCATACGGATCTGAGCAAAATATCAATTTCTGCACGGGGACTATGGGACGACATACATGTAACGTGTATTAGAGGTGCATGGGTAGTGCGTGCATGCATATCCAAAAAACCTCTCCTGACGCAAACTCTAATTTCCCCTCAAAGATATTGATCAAAGCGAGATCCCTCTCTGTATCTCTCTCTGTATCTCTCTCTGTATCTCTCTCTGTATCTCTCTCTCTGTATCTCTCGCTCTTCTCCTATACTGCTCTCTCTTTATCTCTACATCCTTCCCTTCAGAGGATATGTGCCCTATACTGAGTACATATGGCATTGATAAAATGTTTTGTGTACATTTGGACATGACGTAGAACAGCAGTATTCTATCACTTCAGATACAGATGAAGGCACAAAATAATGGTGTTTGACAAGGAGACACTAGTGCAAGGCGTACTGTAAAGGATTACTATACCCTATACTTACGTTTAATATCACAAATGAACAGCAAAAATATACCAGTTTGAGACATCAGACTAATATGAAAAGTACACAGTTCTCCTCAAAATACAAGTCTGTCATACCAAGAAGTAAAGTTGACATTCCTGATCGTAATCGTTAAATGCTTTGTTGTTCATTTGTTGATGTTCATATTTTATGAAATTGTATCTTCTCTTATATCATCTGAGAGGTCTGCACACTGGCATTGGTTAATGACAGTGTAAACATTTCCTTATTTTCTTAACAGGAGCTACTTTTGTTAATTTACAATATTAAAGGTGATATTTCCTCACAGCATTCTTCATGTTTTTTTTTGTGTATTATTAAGAAACAAACACTTTACAAGGACTTTTTTTGTATAGCTTTCTAGAGCTGAATCTTTCTCTGCTCATTTGAATTTTTATTCACTAGTTAATAAATCTTATTTTTGTCCCCCTGTGTATTCTTAGATTACCACCAGGCTTCACACAGCTCCATGATCTGAGACATCTTACCCTGAATGACGTCTCCCTCGAGAGTCTCCCGCAGGACATTGGCAGGTAAGACATAAAGACGCATCCGCAATTCTACGAAACACGCTACGCGACATTGCTCTAGTGCTAACCCTAAACCCACCATAAAACCCAAATGCACCCCTTACCTAGTGTCCCTTTATAGAACCCTAACCCTGCATCTTGTATGAAATAAAGCTCAGAAGTTAGGAGTGGAGAAAATTGCATGGTTGTGTACACTTTGTGTGCTATATGATGATTAGACAAGTCAAAACTGATTGTTTGTAAGAACATGTCATTCAAATTGATGCCCAAGCCTCTGTTTCGCTAAACAACTCTTTTATATACTCCAGTCCTACTCGAATAGAATTGTTACTTTACATACCGTATATGATATTGCTATTGAGTTATGGTATGAAGCGTATAGTTTTACATTTCTTAATGGTGGGGGAAATTTATGATTGACCACAGAAATAATGATATTCAATTTCTGTGTATAAAGCACATTATGCTACATCTCTTTGCACTTCCAGAGTGCATTTGATGTTATTACCCTGCATTTCAGCTCCGACATCCACTATCTGTGTGAAGTGCATTTCAAGGAATAAATCCTACTCGGGCCCCTACATGTACCTTATAAAGCGTCAAAATTGATCAAAATCGAATTGAAGTCCCCGGTCAATGGCTAGTTAATACAAAATCCAATGAGTGGAGAATTTGTGATCGACTCATTCAGTCACCACTCTTTCATCAAGCTCTCAGTGATAACTGTTTGTTTAAAAAACAGATGAAACAGTAAATATGATGATAAGAGAGAGACTAGTTATAAGTCCTATCCTTTTACTTCACCTGGATTTAGAGAGGCAACTGAAGATAGAATGCTTTGTCTGACTAGGAATATTGTGTAAGGATTCCAACCTCATCCTCTATCATTATTATTGAAAGTCAATTGAATGAACCATCTTACCAACATGTTCCACATATATCCCTGCGCATTGATACAAAATAAAACTTCCCACAGTCCACAAATTTTGTGTATTTTAGAAGGAATATTACGCTTGTTATTAGTTGGCTCATTCAGTCCTACAACTAACCTTTTCGTCAGTTATCTTCTATAAAAAAGTTTTCATTATACAACATTGAGTTAGCAATAGGCCTGTCCTCATCAGCTCGAGATTGCCTAACATCCCGCTATTTCAACTATCCCGATCGCAAATTATCCAGTTAAATTGCCTCTTTATCAGCCCAAGGTTGCAATTTGGTTGAGATAATCATCCCAAGATATCTTGGGCTAGTTTGCTAAATATCCCACTATTTGGCTAAATATCTTGCTGTTTGTCCGGTGCGTCTTCACAAGTGCGTCTTTACCGGCCCGAAGACTCGCACTAGCGCGAACGCTGAGCAAAATATCTCAAGCTAATTTCCCGAACTCGAGTTTCAATTTTCGAGGTCGAGTCTCGAGCTGATGAAGACGCGATTTGTAACTTCGGGAATATTTCCCAAATCAGAAATAGCGGGCTATTTGGCAATCTCAAGCTGATGAAGACATAACTATAGAGGCATGCGTACCTGTAAATAATTGACCTGAAATCATTTGTAACCTTGCATTTGTCTCCAGCAGCTGGTATTAAGACTTTAAGATATTCATGTGTGATGGTGTCTCTAGATGTACCCCTCATGTATTATTGACCCATTATGTACAGCAGTATACACACCTTTCTCTCCACCCCCTGTGGAGTCTCAGGGGGGAATTGATTGCCCCATGCATAATTCCTATTGCACCCGATGGCCGTATTAGCCTCATTCACACTCGGCTAACTTAACGCATAATTTCACGCTCGAATAAAGCAAGTGGGAACACATCTGATGACTCAAGTACAATTTTTTTGAGCATCCATATATAGATTGCTGTCGATAATATTTCTTAGACGGCATGCACTGTAGAAGATTGCTGAAGGCTTATCTGAGAAAGCAAAGAATATAAATGCATTAACAAAAATATTTAAAAAAAAAGAAATTTAGAAATGTTGAATAAACGCTCTTGTCACTGTTTAAGCAGTGGATGAACCATTAAGGACCTCATTGAAAACTGAACAGTAATTAATTAGTACTAATACGTATTAGTAAATAACTGATAATTCCCAGTTAGTCTGTAGTCTGGATAGTATCATCTGCAGTATTGAAAGCGATACCTTTTAATTTCAGACCAGACTCGTTTTAGTGGGAGAAGGGTTTGTGCTTCCTGAACTGGCGTTATTTTTACTGCCCTATCAAAATTCATGACTGGCTGCATATCACAAACAGCCCAGGGGTCTTTCACATTTGAAAGCTTCCTATCGCTCTGCGGCATTTTAGTTCAGCTACATGTAGCTCGAGAAGGCACTCTTTATTTTTCTTCAGCCTTCCATTTTGTTTCACCCATCAGAAAAACAAATATCAGTCTTAGATGTTATCATAACAAGTACAGAGGTGCCGATTGTGAATTGATTATTCTGCCTTTAATGCCATTACTATCTTTACCACCATAGTAGTAGCATATGACTATTGTGAAAAAGTACAGGTAGGCCCGTATGTTTGTCAAAAATTGATTACTGGTGTTTCTGATCTTTGATGTTTGAAACAAAAACAAACAAGTGGTTTGATTAATCAAAAGGAAGGTTCCAAAGGGCAAATGACTTTCTTTGGTGTAAACATACTTGTATTAACACCAGAAAGATAATGTTGGGCAAATTTATTTACTTACATACAGTATACTATAGAGCAATCATTTCTAATTAGAAAGTGATGTGCATAAATCATGTTTGTAATTGTATGAAATAGAATTCACTTCATAAAAACACATAACTCCATATTTTAGATTGAGATGAATTTTGGTGCCATAACAAAAAAGTGTAGTTGGGTCAAAAGTCAGAAAGGTATTGGATGAGAGGGGGGGGGGGGGGGGGGGGGGTCAGAGTCACATCTCCCTGAAGGAATTCCTTTCAATTTGAAACCGTGAGCAAGCTATGCAACACTCGGGTTAGGCAAGAAATATAACACAACAAAGGTCATATTGGTGTCCTATATCGAGTTACTTGGTCATATAAACCTACGCGTACATGTACATGTATGTGTGTGACTATGAAATTGTGCTGTGAGGAGGACCAATGTATGATACCGGTATGGTATCCATAGGAGTGCATCAATACCTTGGTGGTGTGATTTATACATGTATGCATGGGAGGATATTCAATGCCACATTGGAGGCATCATCCTGATTTGTGGAATGGAAGGAAGGTGTGCAGATGGGGGATGTCTTAAGAGGGGGGGGGGGGGGAGGAGAGAGGGCAGGCTAGAGAGAGACAGGGAGAGAGAGATAGAGAAAGAGAGGGGGGGGGGACTTGAATTTATTACCCAAATGGCAAGTTTGAAATTTTACATCCATTTTAGGGTGGTGGGGCCTTTGTTGGAACACTTTTAAATAAGTGTTGGATCCGAAACCCCAACCCCCTCATTTCAAATGGTCAGGGGATACCCCTACATGTATCTGCGTTTTAAACCCCCCCCCCCCCCCCCATGGCTTGAGTTTCACTCTAAGAATTTTCAGAGATGTCTCTAAACTTGTACCATCAGATGTAATACAGGCAGAAATCCCATTAGCGCATCCTTAGAATAATAGTGGAGAGATGACACCAGTAATACGACTCCATCAAGCTCAGTAGATGTGACATGAGAGCCAACCCCCTAGGTCACAAAAGTCAAACTTGATGTGTGCCAACCAAACAATATTGATGTAAATAACCTCTGAATCCTTGCATCGCAACAGCAAGAGAGAGAAAAGATGAGGGGAAAGTTGTGGAGGGGAGAACAAGAACATTGTTGTATGACATTAACAAAACATAAACATGTACCGGAACACAGGAGTAACCAGAGATATATACTCACATAGCTCTGGAAAATTAAAAAAAGCCCAAACAAACAGGATCTTTGGTAAAAAAGAAGATAACAAAATCTCCCCTCAAAATTATATAAATAAATAGATATGCAGATATGCAAGACATAATCTCAGAAGAACAACTGTGAGTAAAAAATGTTGTACACTATCTATTACATGTACGCAGTGTAATATTTCTTACCCCTCAATGATTTTGCAAGGTTAGAGCATGAAGAACAACAGGTTAAAAATGATGGGATAGTTTGCAAAATTTGTGCCCATAATATTGAACCTAGTACTTGTTATTGCGAAGTGGGAAAATGAAAATACAAATAGGGGAGTGTAAAGGGGGGGGGGGGGAGAAGAGAGAAGAGCATATAGAAACATGAGAAGAGGAGGATTGAATAATAACTGCAGAGGTTTTGTGAGGGTTAATGCCTGAGCTGTATGTAACAAAAAAATGGATTTTGTAGAAAAGGCCATCCTCATTACAGTATGCATGAATTTCTAAATTTAGCCAGAAGTGAATGAAATCCAGAACGCACTGCTTTAAAATAGGATTGATTATCGGTACAGTGTAACTCTAAATGAAAAGTACTACGTGAATGTTTATACAGTTTTGCTTAAGTATTAATGTACGTGTACATCTAAACGATTTCTCATGCATCTTTTATTTACATTTTGCAATAAATCTATTGACATGTGTACATTTCATGAAAATTTATATTTCATAGAAGTGTCTTGAAATTTATTTTGTGGACGCCATTTTCTTATAGGGTATAGAGAGATTTATCTTCAAAACTTTGAGGTAGTATTGTAATTAATGTTAAATCTTTTCAAGGAATCATTGATCTTGGTGAAAATAAAAAAAGATCGGGCAAAGAAACAAGCAAAGAAAGAAACAAAGAAACAAATCAGCAAACAAAATGTATACAATAGATCAGATGAAATGCTGAAGTACCAGATTTATATTCATCAGAAAATATGGTCTCCCATTTGATACTCTACGTATCACCTGTTCAGAGCCAGAAGAGCATTAACCCTATGTTTAAGGTATATGAGTTGATGCCCTTCTTGCTCCAATAGACAATATCATGAAAATCATGTCATCAATATACAATGCATGAGCTACCTGTGGGAATACAATACCTTTCATTTTTAGAAACATGGTTTATCATTTCAAAATAGCGCCTGAATGCAAAAAAGCACTAGAGGACAGCAATCATCTCGAGAGTGTTGACACTCATCCGACGATCGATTAAAAGACATCTCCCTTTTCCTCCCTCTCCTCCTCCTCCTCCTCCTCCTCTCCCTTCAGTCACTTGTAAAGAGCTTCCACAGGCGTCCAATTAGGGAGAGTTTGTTTGAGCTTCTGGGTTTGTCTGTCTGCCCTGTAACAA
The DNA here is from genome assembly GCA_035222895.1 of Strongylocentrotus droebachiensis. Classification (NCBI taxonomy): domain Eukaryota; kingdom Metazoa; phylum Echinodermata; class Echinoidea; order Camarodonta; family Strongylocentrotidae; genus Strongylocentrotus; species Strongylocentrotus droebachiensis. Next base: position 262,603 of record JAVYIG010000515.1, read on the forward strand.
TGTCCCATCTACTCAAATTCCAGTCGGGAGTGAAAGTGATTTTGTCAAATTGAACTTACAGCGATGTTCTAGAATGACTGCAAGTGGTGTTTTACTGTTGCCTAAGAGGCAAAGGAAAACTATCCACACCAAATGATTTGGATTTCTTGTCATAATTTTGATTTATGAAGGGTAACTTTTCCCCCAGGGCTGTGCCCACAAATTTAAGTCATAAAATATAAAAAGCAATATTTTGAGTCATTTTACGTATAAAAGGAATGGATAAGTTACCCAAGATTCTTTCATAATGCAGATCTATTTTGCCAATGATGATATCCGATTTCATATTTCAAAAGTTGAATTCATGTTCAATATGTGATTTTATTTATACTCTTACTTAAAACTTACTGCCCTGATTAAAAAATAGAAATACTGTCTTGTAGGATTGCTCGTGAAATGACACTGCACAAGTCGCACAGTACTTCTGTAGGCTTACCTGTAGGCCATTTGGTTTAGGTGACTAGAACTTCCTCATTGAAAGTTACGAATGTTATTGTTATCCTTTATGAAATTGATAGTTAAGTCTTATTTACATCAGAAGGAAAGTAATTGTTATAGAATGTAATTCCACATAAACGCAGTCATCAAATTGGCCATAAAGTCCATTGTAGTCCAGTTCCAAGAAAATAATAAGGACAAGACTGAAATGCAATCAGGCATTAGGAATGGATTTTATGCTCAAATGATAGGTTAAATGGCTGAATGCATATCATTATTCATTTGTTTACTGAGGTTTCATGTTTCACTAAGTTTGAACCTTGTTTTGTGCATGTGCAGTCATAATCTATACACGTCATTTCCGCTTGATAATTCAAGGTTATTTAGGTCTTTATATATATTTTGTCTGTTCATTCATTCTTTTGATTTGAATTATTATGCAAAAATGGCAGGAAACTCCCTCTAGCATCATGTCTTTCATGTCTCTCATGAAATTGTCAATTTGACCTTCATTAACGATGAACTACTTTTTGAAGCCCCTTTAATGGACAAGTCATGACTGGTGAAGAATGTAATAAACTAGCCTTCATGAAATGAACATCATGCCTCCCCAACCCACATTCCAAATCAATAAGATTGTAGATTACACCTTCACACCTGACTCACTTCGGTTTATTTTTCAATTTATTCAGTTTTGGTTTTATTATAAAAAAAGTACATGGCAAAAGTCTGGAGACTAATGTTGTCATATTTACAGCAAAATACAAGAAAACATGCAATAAGGTTATTAAATGTGTTCAAATGGGGAAAAAAAAGAGAAACAACTAGTGCTGTAGTCAAACGTTTAACCGTCCGGTATCCGACCGCCCATGGCGGATTCCGTTTCAATTGGACGGTTTCGTTTTCCCGATTTTTTTTTTTTTTTTTTTTTTTTTTTTTTTTTTATAATTTTTTTTTTTTTATAATTTTTTTTTTTTTTTAAGTTTAAGTTTCGATTTATGCCCCTCCACCTGGCACTATGCCTGGCAATGTCTCCCAGCTCAGTAATCTGTGTGTTGACTCACCACTCCAAAACTAGAACAACACTCCAATTTGTCTGTCATCTTGGTTTGAAAGTAATCTTTGTAATAGATCTCATCATCTCAATATGTAGTTTATAATAATAATTCATCCAACTTTTACACAAGGTTCTATCCTAGGTCCTCTACTGTTTTTAATTTACATTAATGATCTTACACATTCTTCTAAAAACAACATTGTTACTATTATTTGTGACAAGTTCACAAGCACAAATCGGCCCCTTTAAATGCACCTCGCAGTTAAATGAAAGTTGCCGACAGAGTCGGTAAAAAAAAAAAAAAAAAAAAAAAAAAAACGATTTTTTTTTTTTTTTTTTTTTTTTTATTTTTTTTTTTAAATCGTTTAACCGAAAACCGTCCGGTTTTGACTGGCGGTTAAACGGAATTGGAGATATCCGTGATGTTACAGCACTAGAAACAACATTGGCGAGATTGAGCATGTGAAAGTCACAAGTTTGAGCATGTGAAAGACACAAGGTCGAAAATTAGTGACACTGAACTCCTTTCAAAATTATGGAAAAAATCCAAACTCTGAGCTATTGACGCTCCAAAGTCATATTAAACTTAATTTTAGTAATGCCTTGATAATGACAATGCATAATTGAAGAGCTCTTGGAAATCTGCAGACATGTCAATATGGTAATACGATTTGACGCGGCACTGGTAGAATTATCCCTATCCACTTCCGACATGGCTCTATGTCAACGGCATGAAATCCGCTTTTGAACTCCCAGAGGTCGCGAGGTCACGGAAGTGCTAACCTAATTAGTAGCCTGTCAAGTTATCGGGCCGTTGCAGCTAGCTAGCTGAATGGCTTTATAATGAACTCGTAGCAGCTACCGTCTTGTTGTTGTTGCCATATATCTGATTATAGTACTTTGAACCCTGCTGGGGTCAACGCACTTTGGGACCAGTGACCAGACTGTTCTTGTTTGGCCCAATGTTTTATTATGGCATGGATATTATGTGAAATCTTAGCCAATGGATTGGTTATGATTGAACGCAATACCCACAACATCTGCCTGATACATTGGCATTTCCAGGTTAATAATGTTTATCCATGGATCATACATGTCATGGATACAGTACGCTGATCGATGCTTCTTTTGAAATAAGGTTTATTCACATATTGTAAATAAGAATACTGTGCACTTAAGGAATATTTGGTTTACCTAACCATATTCATGGCTTCAGAATCTGTGTAGAAATGCAAGATTATATAGTGAGGACCCACCCCATGATAGAATGGTTTGCACTGTAGGGTCTAGCATCGAGTCTATCAGCATCTGGCTGGCTTGGATATTTGTGGGTCATTTCCCCCATTAACTCATCATACAGCTTTACAGCATTCCAGTCACGCTTCATGATGACATAAAAGTTGATGTGTGGGACTACACCTGGCTGTGTATATGGCCAGGTGTAGTCCCTCTTTTCCACATATGTAGGGAATTCTGTACTGTTGTGCACTGAAATGTAGGGCTACATGTACACTGTATGACCCATTGTTGTCTGTTGTGAGCCAAAAGGGCATTAACTTTATGTACAAAAATATGCCTTTCTGTATCTCACAAGACAATATATATATATTTTGAATTTTATGAAATAAATCATCTTGCACTTTGCTTGTACTCAAGTGCAAAGGCCACCTAAGGGAAACAGAATAAGTGGCCTGGATGTACACGCAGTTGGTCTTTCTAGACAGGTTCCATAATACTCATTTCCTCATATTCAATTGGTGACCACTGTAAACAGGTAGCATTAATAGAGAGGTGGTCACGGAGACGGTTCAAGCTCGCTATCCGTAAGGACCGCTATTCATAAGGACCATTATCCATAATGCGTGACAAAATGAATAGCGCCCCGCATAAATAGCGAGCAAACCATAGACAATTTACCTCGCTATACGAGTGACTAAATTTATAGCAGTCCTTATAAATAGCGAGCAGACCCCATCGAGGCAGGTTTGACTGTTTCACCGGTCTCCATAAAGAAGAAAAAAGAAGAAATCTTGTAAGAATTTAAAATGCTCTCTTTGTCTTTGAAGTTTGGTCATACATATATGTACACATCAATCATCTCTGTAATGAAAAGGACCCTTGATGTATACTGTAGCAGGGATAGACCCCTGGGAGATGAATTCACAGAGTGTCTATTAGTATTGTTTTTCACTCTATGCAAATATGATATGATGCATCTGCTGTTAAGCACCACTGATTTTGACGTGCCTTCTGGAACTTTGTTTTCTTGAAGATCAAGAGATGTGGGAAATTCCCTTATCAGCCCAGTAATTAGAAAATTAAATCCTAGAATTAGATTTTCATGACGAAAGTTGTATTGAGCATGGACATACGTACTACGTAGGCTACTTTATGAAATTTGAATGGGGGTCTTAAAGGTAGGCGTTACTACTGCAGCTAGAAGGGATTAGACCACACAGCGAGCCAACGAGGTCACTGTGACAGGTGGCTATCTCATTAACTCAGCTCTCATTTAACATAAGAAAAAGAGGATCATGGGGGACCAACAGGCACCGATTTGGGAAGTTTTCTATATAGAGGGAGCAAGTAGCTACAAGTAGGACAGTGTGCCTTTAATATCTACAATAAATTAGGAAGTTGCATGTGTGTGTCTACAGCCAATTTTGTGTAAATTGCCATGTGCCATTCACTTCATCCCATGAAATGTTTTTCATAGTTCCATGGCAGTTTCTTGAGGCAGTTTTGACTGTATCCATGCTTAAACGAGGCTTAACGCGTGTGTGGGGGATTAGGAACTTCTCGGTGATGTGAAATCACTAATTTGTCAAAAATGAAGGCAGTGACATTGTAATCCTTGCGTTGAATGTCACATTAATTACCGGGCTTTGTCTGACGAGGGCACCTTGATAAGACACCGACTGACATGAAGAGTGGAATGGAGGAGAAAGACGTACGGAGCAAGATAGAAAGAGCATATATAGTGAAGCCTGAGAAAGACAGGGCACATTTATATGCATGAAATCATTTTAGTCTCTCATGTTGGATGTGACTGAGAAGGAGAGAGGATTGCGTAGAGGAAAAGACGAAGAAAAGAAATGTAGAGATACTGCTAGAAAGAGGAAGGAGAGGAGTGTAGAATAGAGAGAGAGAGGGAGAGATAGATGGACAGATAGGCAGAGACAAAGAATGTGATAAGAGTAAAATACCTCAGAATTTGATCCTTTTCTGCTGATCATAAATATTGTCAAAAGCCACCATTATTATTGATATTGTCTGATTGACCCCCACCCCCCCCCCCCCAAAAAAAAAAAGTAATAAAAAAGGGGCGAGATGAGCTGGAATAATCTTTTGACATGGCTATCTAGTGAAAAAGAAGAAGTCAACTTTAACATAAAATGAATGCTTCTTGAGCTAGTTGCATTCATTTATATGTTTAAGTTTCAATTACAATTATTACATTTTATTGGAGTTGTAATCATATCAATTCATTCCTTCATCCTTCCAAGAGACAAGGCTAAAATTGTCCTTTAAATACGTGTCTTGTTTTAATCCCATTTTGACCTTCTCTTTTCAGTATGTCCAACCTGATAGCCATGGAGCTGCGAGAGAACCTGCTGAAGGTGCTGCCCGACTCCCTCTCCTTCCTGGTCAAGCTGGAGACCCTGGATCTAGGCAGCAATGAGTTGGAGGAGCTCCCGGAGACCTTGGGAGCACTACCCAACCTCTCGGAACTCTGGCTGGACTGTAATCAACTCACCATCCTCCCACCGGTCAGTTTAATAATAATAATAATAATAATATTCAGTTTTCGTATAGCACATAATCGGTTATGAAATAACATCTCTATGCGCTTCCAAAGAGCTTCAGAAATGATTACCCTAGCTTTAGCTCCGGCAGCCGTTATTAGCACATAGTGCATCTCAAGGAATATTCCTACCAGGTACCCAATTACCTCACCTGGGTTGAGTGTGGCAAATGTAGATCAATGTCTTGCCAAAGGACATGAGTGCCGCAGCGGGACTCGAACCGCGGACCTTGTGATCCACAGTCTGGTGACATATCCACTCGACCACTACAACTCTACACCTCTGAGTTTATCAGTGACCTGACATTCGCTCTGGCGATATTTACTCCAGGCATTGTTATGGCAGAGATAGGGGGTTAGGGTTAGGGTTATGTTCGCAATTGGATGTTAAGTTATGTTTAGGGTAGTAATCAGGTTACGTGTTAGGGTTAGAGTTAAGCAAGTTCTAGGATTGAAATCAGGAACTGGATTAGTGTTGGAAATCAATTTGGGAGAAATTGGCACTGGCACTGGCACTTGCTTGAACGACATTTGCGCTGGGTTTTAATTTGTCAGAGATATTGGGTTGGGGCAAGGGTAATGGTTGCGGTTGGGTTTTCACATACTTGTAGGTTTATGGTTAGGATTAAGGTTCAGTATTTTGTTTAGTCCTGGGTTGAAGGTAAGAATTGGGTCAGTGTCAGAACGATGAAATAAATGGTCACTAAATTTTCAATGTTCTTTTAAATTTGTGAAACTTTTAAAAAGAACTTCCGAGGGGATTTCCTCAATATGTTGGCCAATAGATTACAAACTAGAAACTGAGGTAATCACACTTTCCAGGCAGACAAAATGAAGAAAGATCCTGTAACATCAATTTTTAGTAACAAATAATTCTTAGAGATAACCCTGTGCTCTGTATTAAACATGTTTGTTGTCTTGGTTTGTTTTGCAGGAGATTGGAAACCTAGGAAACCTAACCTGTTTAGATGTATCAGAGAACAACCTGCAGTGTTTACCCGATGAAATTGGAGGTCTACAGAGTCTCACAGATCTCACATTGTCACAGAACTGCCTGGAGAAGTTACCTGAAGGAATCGGTAAGTCCTATAGATAAATAATGATAAAAGTGGTGATAATTTGGTCCTATTTTACCCAGGGTAGTCATATCAGGGGGGTGTTCCACAAAGATCCTAAGTTGAACTTAACTCTAAGTTAGACTTAAACATTATGGAGAGCCATTTGTAGCATTAAAATAAAATATATTCAAAAGCAAAAATTAAAGTATTTTAGACTTTTTATAAATTCCACATCAAGAACATAAAATCTTGTTGATAATAGAAAATATGAATGATTTGAATCAACATTTTATGCCTTTTAAAATAACTTTTACAAAATATTTTTCAAAGATGCTAACGGCTTTTCATAATTGTAAGTCCAACTTAGAGTTACATGTAAGTTTGACTTTGGATCTTTGTGAAACACCCCCTGAATTGATACTGCTCTTCTGAGAAGGAGGGGGTAAGTTTTGAAAACACCTAGACTTCAAAGAGATGCAAAGATAGATAGTGGAATTAGCTTTCTGTACGCAATCGAAAGCATCCATTTATAGACTGCCCGGTCGATAGACAACACTCTGGTTTCCTTTGACAACACATGGAGGTCTACTAAACGATCTGTGTCCGTCAGTGTTACTCCTGTCCAAATGGTAGGCTAAGACACAAGTTCTTCTGGGCGCCCCCCCCCCCCCCCCCCAAGAGTTGATATCAATCACAACTTTGTATATAAGAGATAGGTGACTGCAAACTTGCGATTAATTGGAGGACTTGCGATTCATTTGGATCAATCTTGGATCAATCGCAACTCTTTGTAAGACAGGGCCCTGATTATACAAACTAGAGTTCTAGTTATGTATTGGAAAATTCACTAGCTTTACGTTTACAAGAAAACCAATGATGTTTTCATGAATACAAAAAATTGAGGAACGCTGCAAACAAGGAGGAAACTGTAAAGGATTCTTATCCATTTTCACTGTCTGTCTATGATGTCGAATTTATGATGGAAATTAAAGTTGAAATGATTAAATTGCCTTTGTAGGGTAGTAAAAAAAAAAGAAAAGAAAAGTACCTGTATAAAGTTAGTCACATAATTTGTTATGAGAAATCCTCTTGAACATGTGATAATGAAAACATTTACTCGATATGTATGGAAGGACCAATCTCTACATACTCTTGTGCTTAATACAGAACTGTATCAATTATCTTTCACTTTAAGTGACATGAATGTTCTGAAGCTACATGTATAAAAAGCAATGCAAAAACAAGTTACTTTCATAAACATGAATATGTTGAGGTGCCGCAAGAATATGAATTATTTTGGAAGGTTTTATTGGATGACACAAATGAATTATGGTTAATGATTCTTCACTCAATATTAGGAATTAATTTCAATTCTCTCTTTACCCATTATGTCAAAACGTTGTTCAAAGAACCTCTCGCTTTCCATACATTTGCTTTTAGTAGCGTTAGAACCGTAAACCATACTTTGCGGACATGTCTAATAGAGGAAAGGTCTTATGACCATTGCCATATTAATTATGCATGTCCTGTATTATCATTTAGTTATTTACATCAATAAATCAACGTATCTACCTATTCTACTTTGCTATTGTTGCACCTCAACATTGCATAACCGAAACTTAAAACACATCGCCAAATTGCTCATACCCCCCCGCCCAAAGGCGCCCTCCGTGACCCTTGCGTCCGAGCGCCGCCAACGTAACCTCTTCCTCTTATCTCTTCGCATCCGAACGGATAAGTTACACTAAAAATCGCTCCCAAAAGTTGAAGAGTTTTTCCTCTTTTAGTCACTTTTTGGTTCGCATTTTCGCCTTTTATAATATTCTCTACGATTTCCTGTTCGTTAGAGAGTAGTTTCACTCCGTGAATTTATTTATTTATCAGTATTCTAGAACGTTTTCTTGCCGACTACTGTTACGTTTCCGCTTTCGTGTTTGCCTGTCCTCACTCCTCCGAGGCCTCGGGTGCGTGCGGGGGTAGTCGGTGGGGTGTTTTAGTCACTGGTAGTTTATTTAATTCTTGTTGATAATTGCTCGTACCCTTTGTTTAATTTTCTTTCCCGCAGGTTATAATATGTCTCGCAGTTCTTATTTTCTCTTAGCAGGTTTCACGAAGAAGAAATCAAGTTCTGTCGCGAGAAAGAAGACGAAGGATTCTATTAATAAGTACGCCCCTCGGGAGCGGTGGTGACACCGCAAATCCCAAGGATGCGAACGTCAGTGGACGTTTATGCGGGCAAGGGAAGCCCAGGGGAATGGTTGAGGGGGCGATTTTATCTCCCCTCGATACGGTGCCCGGAAACCCAGAGGTACTAACTCTGGGTGGAACGGACCTTAGTTCTGTGCCGCCATCAATTGTCCCGTCAGGGCTTTTGTGTGGACGGTACGAAAATCCATCGACGGATACGAAGACGAAGGATTCTACTAATAAGTCTTCGTTAGTTACGCCCCTCGGGAGCGGTGGTGACACCGCAAACCCCGGGGATGCAAATGTCAGCAGACATTTTTGCGGGCAAGGCAAGCCTATGAGAATGGTCGAGGGGGCGATTTTATCTCCTCTCGGGACGGTTCCCGGAAACCCAGAGGTATTAACTTTGGGTGGAACGGGCCTTAGTTCTGCACCGCCAACAATTGTTCCGTCAGGTCTTTTGTTTGGTCGGTGCACAAATCCATCGACGGATATTCGGGTTGCTTCCGTGGATCCGGTCTTGAACCGGTCACCGATCGGTTCTTCTGTCCCTTTGTCGGATTTGCCGGTTCCGGATTTCGGTCCGGGTATCCGTGCAGCCGAGTCGGATCCTGGGGCTTCAACTAACCGCGCCTCTCCGTCGGTGCGTGTTCCGTTTTCCCGATTCGGTTTGCGGGGAGCTCCTACCGTCGGGCTTTTATCGGGGCCGGTTCTTCCTCGGATTTTGTTTATCCTTCGAAGAATCCGCGCTCTGATTTTGCGGAACCGTTTGCGGCTCCTCTCCCTCCGTCGGTGCCTCCACCCCCGCCGGAATTTTCGGATTGGATTCGGGCTTTTGCTGACGCTTTTCGATCTTCGGTGCCCGAGTCGGCTCCTCCGGTTCGTCCTACTTCACTTTCGGTTCCGATCGCGGTTGATTTATTTTCGGGGTTTTCCGAAGATGCATCGATCTCGCCTGAGCAGTCGCCGGTGCGGGTTTCGAGTTGTCGTATTCAGCCGGGGTCCTCTCTTTTTTGCTTCTCCGCCTCACGCTTCGTTGGGCGCTCCGAGAGGCGGGGATCGTCCCTGCTTATCTGGTCAAGATAGGGGGGGCTCGGTTGATCGTTGGGACACTGGTTCCATCGCTCAGTCGTCTGGTTCAGTTGCGGGGGATGATGCGTCTTCTCCGTTTGTGTCTCTGGCGGCGGATTCGTTAGCCTTATTTCACAAATATGTGCCCGATTCTTGTGTCGTCCCGGAGTTATCGTCGGGGCGGCGGGGCTTCCTGTCTTCTAATTCGGACTCTTCAGCGGTTCAGGGACTGTTTCTTCCTGATCTACACAAAGAAGAATTTGTGATTGCCGCAGAAGTCTTGTCGTTATCGACGGGATTTCTTAAGCGGCAGGTGGACAAGTACGCTTTCGTTCCTCAGGATGCGGTTTTGTTTTTGTGTCCTGAACGGGTTTCTCCCAAACTTGTGGCGGTGGCCAGTCGTTTGGGGTTGAAGTTTGGGTCTCGTGGTCCTTTTGATAAAAGTGACAATTTGTTGTTTGATCTTTTCTCACGGCTTGCGGTGACTTCGCATTCCATCGAGAAGTATCGTCGGGAGGCTGTGCTCACTTATTTGGGCATTCGACCGCATCAAATTCCAGGACTGCTTCCGCAGATTCCAGTGGCCAGCCCCCACCTTTGTGGAGATAGTTTCACTACTCTACTGCAAGCCGAGATTGATGGTGAGAAGCAGGCTCGAGACCTGTCCGTTGCTTTTCGCGATGTCCAAGAGCCGGTTCCTTCCTCCAGACCTCGTAAGAAAAGTTGAAGATTTCGGGTTCTTTTCGTAAGAACGTCGGCCAGTCTAAGGGCCGCCCTCAGGACTGGTACCCGGCCGAGGAGGAATACCAGGATCGTGGTCTTCCTTCGTCTCGAGGTTCTTCTTACCGTGATTCTTCTATCTTCCCGGACTCCCTTTCGTGGTGGTGGGAAGTCATTCTCTAGATGATGGCTTCCCCCGAGTGCTTGGGTCTTAGGTCGGCGGGCGGCTCCAGAGATTTCTCCCGGCGTGGGAGAAGATCACCAGCGTCGCATTTGTTCTGTCGGTGGTACGAGAAGGGTTCTTCATAGATTTTGTGGAACCTCTTTCGAATGGCGTCCTCCGGAGCCGCTCTCCGATCATGTCCCCTCTTTTTCAGAGTCACTTTTCCTCCGAATAAAGTAGACGATCACCCGTGTCTTTGTTTGTCGCCGGTGTTCGTAATTCCCAAGTGCTCGGGTTCTTTAAGAATGATTCTCAACATGAAGTGGTTTAACCTTCATTTGGGAAAGGTTCATTGCCGAATGGATCATCTGGCAACCATCCTTTCTTCATTGAATCCCGCAGACGTCGTGGTTTCTTTGGATCTTCGCGACGCTTATTTTCATGTGCCGATACATCCGCGGTCGCGGGATCTTGTGGGGTTTTGCCTTCCTGGGCAAATTCTTCCGTTACAGAGCGCTCCTGTTCGGTTTGCGACCTGCTCCTCGGATTTTCACGAGAGTTGTGGCGTCAGTCATGCTGTTGGATCATATGCAGATTCTGATCAGCACGACTCAAGATCTCGGATTTCTCATAAATTGGGAGAAATCAGAATTCTTTCCGACTCGCACGCCGTCTTGCCTAGGTGCTCAGCTGGACTTTCGTCATCAGCTGGCTCGTCCCAGTCTCGACAGGGTCGAGACGATAGTCAGGACTGCTCGGTCTCTGAGATGTGCACGTCGGGTGAAAGCCGAGGTTTTCTCTCCAGTCTAGTCGGCATGCTTCCAGATTGTCGACTATTGATGAGTCCCTTCCAACTCTTTCTGTTGGAGTTTTATCAGCCGAGCGTGAGTTCTTTTTTGTCATGGATCCCCCTGTTGTCCAGAATCAAGGGTCTTCTAGGTCCTTGGCTTCGTCGTTCCTTCTTCCTTCAGGGCAAGCGCTTCCGAGTTCCTCTCCCTTCCGTGACCGTCACCACGGACGCGTCGCTGTTGGTTTGGGGGGGTCATTGCCAGGGGTCAATGATTTCAGGAGACTGGAGTCATCTGGAATTTCTGCCCCACATCAATGTGTTGGAACTCATGGGAGTGTTTGCTTCGCTTCGTCACTTCCGTGCTCGTCTGGTGGGTCGTTCGGTTCTGATTCTTACGGACAGCGTATCGGTGATGGTGTACATCACCAGACAGGGAGGCACTCATTCTGTGGCTCTGAACGGGTTGGCCTCTCAACTCTGGGCGTGGTGCAAGGGGGCGAGGGTGCTCCCGATTGCATCACATATCCCGGGCGAAGAGAATATCTTAGCGGACTTTCTCTCCAGAGGCAAGTGCCTTCCCTCAGAGTGGACTCTGTCTCCGACTGTCTTCAGGCAACTGGGGAGTGTGTTCGGTGTTCTCGACATCGATCTCTTCGCAACTTCGTTCGACCATCGTTTTCTTCGATTTTCTCGAGAGTCCGGGGACCAGGAGCTTTTGCTCTGGACGCTTTCGCGATCCCGTGGAGGGGTGGAGGGCTTACGCCTTTCCTCCGTTCGTGTTGTTTCCCCGTGTGCTCTGGAAGATCAGGGAAGATCAAGCGATGATGATTCTCATAGCTCCTTGGTGGCCGGCGAGGTCGTGGTTTCAGGACCTCCTGACCCTCCTGGTGGGGACTCCGTGGTCGTTGCCGTGTCATCCGGATCTGGTGTCGCAACCTCTGTCTGGTATTCTACACCAGCGGCCGGAAATCCTCCGTCTGACCGCTTGGCGGTTTTCGGGATGAGGGCTCGTTTGTCAGGTTTCTCCGAACGTGCTGCACAATTTCTAGTCCAGAGTAGACGAGAGTCGGCCAGGACGGTTTACAACTCCTGGTTGGATGCTTTTCACACTTGGTGTGAGGAGGTGGGCGTCGCCCCTAGAGAGGCGTCTTTACCTTCTATTGCTGACTTTCTGATCTCTTTGTATGACAAGGGGAGAGCTCTGTCAACGATTTGTGGCTATCGGTCTGCTATCTTCGGTTTCTTCTGCTCCTCAGCTAGCGGCTCTTTTGAAGTTTTCTTCCTTAAGAGACCCTTCTTCAGACCTCTGACGCCAGTGTGGAGTTTACCCAAGGTTTTGGCACTCCCTTCGAACCGCTGTGTTCTGCGACGCTTCTGCTTACTACGGTCAAGACGGTTTTTCTCGTGGCAATCACTTCTGGTCAGCGTAGGAGCTCACTTCATACCCTTTCAGCTGCCCCTGGGCATATCCGCTGGGAAGGACGTGGGGTTCGTTTGATTCCCAAGGCTTCTTTTATTGCTTAGAATCAGTCTGACACGTCGGGTTCAGTGGAAGTGGTGCTTCATCCCTTGTCGGATTTTTCTTCGGTCTTCGGGGACGGACTGTGGTGTCCCTTTCGCGCCCTCAAATGGTATCTTTCAAGACGAAGCCTTTTCGCAAGTCGGATCAGCTTTTTCTGGTTTCTCGAGAGCCACTTTCGGCGGCATCTCGGGATACGATCTCCAGGTGGTTAGTCTTGGCTATCAAGGCTGCGGGTCCTGAGGCCTTGACGCCTGGCAGGGCTCCTCGTGCCCATGATACTCACAGTGTCAGTACGTCTTGGGCTCTTTTCATCGGAGTTTCAGTTCAAGATATCTGTAAAGCAGCTTTTTGGAAGTCTCCAAGTTCTTTTTCTGTTTTTTACCTCAAAGATGTGCCCGCGGGCGAACGAGCCTTTGTGGTCGCTTCTCTGAAGGCGGCTTCGTCGTCTATTTCTCATTTGAATTGATAAGTTTGCTTGGTTTTTACCACCCGGCATTAATCTGTGCTGGTCTTTAGCAAAGTAGAATAGGTAGATACGTTGATTTATTGATGTAAATCATGAAAATCAGTATTGATTTTATTATTTACGATATAAATCTACGTATCTACCTATTTTCCCTCCCTCCATCCCCAGCGCCTTTACCAAGGTGTATCCTAGGGAACTCGTGATAAGAGGAAGAGGTTACGTTGGCGGCGCTCGGACGCAAGGGTCACGGAGGGCGCCTTTGGGCGGGGGGGTATGAGCAATTTGGCGATGTGTTTTAAGTTTCGGTTATGCAATGTTGAGGTGCAACAATAGCAAAGTAGAATAGGTAGATACGTAGATTTATATCGTAAATAATAAAATCAATACTGATTTTCATGGTTGTTTGGCTGGGTTCTTAATGAGAGAGACAGGTGGCCTTGGGATCTCGTTGATAACATGCTATGCCCATGCTCCTAATAGGCTTTCCTTCTTGCCTAGAAATCACCGGAGAGATCATGTCAAATCCTTGCTCATGATTATCAGCTTGCAAGGCTTGTTCACTTAAATGTATGGCGCAGTTAACCACCGCAAAAAAAATCTGAAAACAAAAAAACAAAATGCCTGTTCTTTTTTTTAAATGTATAAAATAAATGGCATCTTCGTGCAACAAAAGACTATACACATGTTTACTGTAATTTAGAAATGTAAATTATATTATACTTCAAGTCATCATAAAAACGCCGCCACGATTTTGCTACATCATATCTGAACAAGCATTCAGTGTTGGTGTCAGCTTGAAACAGCACACAGTATTCATGTTCTGAAAGCAAATTAACAATGTTTATTACCAGCCGTGGGGGGTGGTGTGTTGTTATTTGGAAAATTCGCGCTCATGATTAGTGTCCCTTAGTGTTACTGTCTGATTGGAACCACACACATAGTCTGCTTGTTCTGATCTGTTCTGAGCAACAAACAATGTCAAGTACATGTATGGGTTAGGGTTTGGTAGGGGTAGCCTTATATGATATAGAAAATCCTGGCTTTTGATTATGGGCCTAGAGTGTTAAGGTCATCTTGAAACATCACAGGTGTCTGTCTACCTGTCCTAATTAAAAGCAATGTACCGTAACAAATATTATGTATGAACATGGGGAGACGGTGTTTGTTAAAAAGTGTCATTAATGTGATATTTTGTTTTTCAAGACCTTCACACTGAGTTTGACCCCACTTTACCGACATCATAATAGTTGAATTAGGTATTTGCAAAAAAAATGCTTATACTGAAACAAAATATCTGTTCAAAGAGAGAGATTAATTGGGGATATATATTCAATATGTAATGGAAACAAAAAAGAATAAAAATATAATGTTTTTATGGATCAGTGTTTTTGAATTTTTGCTCTGTTGATTCAGGTCTGACTGTACATGTAACTATACAACTCAAGCGAAACAAACAAAAATAAAAGCAAAACCGTCTTTCATCTACAATATAGAGGTGGTTGCTATGCCAGTTTAGCCTCTTTTTCAATATCTTCTCAGTACAGGGAAGATATTTCTAAGACAGCATTACAGAAATCAATGCCTCTACCTTCTAAATCCATTCAGTAGGGCCGGGTTGTTTGTGTCGATAACACCTCGGGCCGTATTTGGCATTTCACTCGCAGAAAGGGATCAGCAGAGTATCAGGAAGAAATAAAGTGTGAAATTGGGACATGCTTGTCAAAGACAGAGCAGAATCCTGCGATAAATAATACCTGCGCATTGCAGAGATGAAGATACTGGGGATTTGAATAAAAGAAGAACAGTGACTAGAAGACATAAATTTTACTTTCAAGGAATAATCGTAAACAAGTTGAGCTTTGGGCGATGGGGAAAGGCTGGAAGGGTGGATTGTGTTGTGATTAGTTTTTGTTTTTCTTTCTTTATTTCTAAAACCGGAAGAAATACGCATGTCCCTGTTTTGAACTTTATAATGATTTCTCTGGAAGCCCCTTTGCTCCGTATTCAGCTGGTTAAATCGTGTTTATCGAATTTGCCTTTAGCTCAATGTAATTTTTATCTAGAGTTCTGAGTGACAATGTTTTAATCGAAATGATTGTAGTTTACAAACGTATGCATGTACTTAATGTCAACATGTACAGAAGTAATTTCCAATAAATTGTTCATATTAAAAGCACATTTGTAAATACTGTATTGAATCAAATTGAATTGATTGATGCATCTGTCATACAACAGAAATTCTTTTTCCATTGGTTTTAACAATAACAAAGATCATGTCACAGCAGAATTATACATAACAAATAAGTGTACAATGACAAATATACATAATGTGATCACAAAACTGAAGAATATACGAAGGAGGTTAAAGGAAGTTACAAAAACCAATATGTGTCAGAAAAATAATACAGAAAAAAGAAATTCATCTCATTAACCCACGTTAACGCCCTACAATATTGGGTGATTAAACAGAATTTATATTTGATTCAAATCACAGCCTTGTATGCTTCATGCCCTAGATTGAGTATGATAGATTTATTAATGAAAATGACATTGAATTGAATAAATGTAATTTAAATGGTTATATTTCAATCAAAATTCCCTCTCATACTATATTGCTGTGTTAATGAGAATGAAGAACAAATATTTACAGGGCATTGACCTGATATTTTTGTTAGTTGTAAATTTATCTACTTGTTGAGTTAATATTATCTTTATTGAGTGAATTATTTTCTAATGACCAGGTCATCCTTTCTGGTCATCCTTTCTGGTCATCCTTTCTGGTCATCCTTTCTGTTTTGCATATTGTATGGTCACCTTAATGTTATTTTCTCATTTTTTAATGCATTCATTTTTATGGGGGGGGGGGGGGGTGTATAAACTTTTCCTCATTTAATCAATTTTCTTAGATTTGACATGGCTCTTTCTGTATCAACATGTACACAAATACATTTCATTTTATTGATAAAACGCATTTGGAATGGCTAAAATGTACAATATTATGACATGGGGATAGTACATTGACATGTTCTTTCATCTCTCTTAACATTATTTTGTATATTTCCAGGTAAGCTGAAAGATCTGAGTATCCTTAAAATCGATCAGAACAGACTCATTTCCCTCACGCCTGCTATTGGGAGGTAAGTCTCATATGATATGCAAAACAGTATTGTGCATGAATGTTGAAGGCAAACAAAATGGTGATCATTGTTATTCCAAAATACGTCTTTTTAGAATTTAGGATTAAATGTTGCATTTAAGAAGAAAACAAATTATAAAATTAATTTTATTTAGTTTGTGTGTTCATTCATTTGGTCATTTATTTTTTGTTCAATACATGCAATCAACTCTTGTAGAATGTAATTTTCTTTGTAATCTTTTCCAACATGACTTATTTTTAAAAATCCTTGCAACATCTTTAAATTTGCAGCATATTTTATTGCAAAAAGAAAAATTTGGTATTTTTGCTCTACTTTTGCCTTGTAAATGATTTGAAATGATATTGAAAGATGTATGATATAATGCTGATTCCCTTCATTGCATGCACTGTGTTTTTAAACTAGCCTAAATAATCGTGTTTTTAAATGAAATTTGATCAGTGCCATGTTAATATTATGATCAGATGTAATATAACTATTCTTTTTTTTCCTTTTTAGTTGTGAGAATATGCAAGAACTCATTCTGACAGAAAACTTGTTGCAGGTGAGTTTATTTCATGATATAACTTCCATTAAAAAAGGCTTAAGATTTTGTTGTTATAAAGACGTTGACGGACAATTTTTTGTATTAAAACAAATCTTAGACGATGCTTGTTGCAAGGCAGATGTTAAAAAATGACAAAGTTGTACAACAACGGTTGTCAAACAGAGTTGCAACAAAAAGTTGTCTGATATTGTATTGCTGTGTTGCTGGATCCTATTTTGAGGTAGCGTTGTGATCAGCATGTAGCATCACAAGACATTGCTGTAAGAAACTAAATTTGAAACAGAAGCTGATATTCATAGATCTGTGTTCTCTTACAGTTTTTTGTCAAAGTAAATTTATGGCAGACATAATTATAACAGAATGGGGTGTAATACCTAGGCTTTACCAGGTACTGCATTAGAATGTCGCTCTATTAACCATAAGTACTCCCAATATGACCATACAGACTTGAATTGAAGTTTTTGAGAGGGTCCAAAGTCTGTATTGAGGGTCGTGACATTTTGCGTCAAGAGGCCAAAAACAAAGAGCAGCTGTTTCTGCTTAAACATCGACTTTTGTGTCGTTTGCGATACTTTGCTTAACACAGGAAAGAGTGTCTGGGCCGATAGGACAATCAAAAAGCCATACGATTGTTATCATCATCACAATAACTATAACAGGAATGAGATATAGAGGTTTCAATGGCTGATATTAAAAATGAAGGATGGAGCAAGAGAGGGAGAGAAGGGAAGAGGGGGAGAGAGAGAGAGGGAGGGAGAGAGTGGGAGAGAGTGGAAGAGTGGGAGAGAGAAACAGAGAGAAACAGAGATAGAGAGAGATCACTCATTTGTTAGAAATGATATAATGCAGATGGCCTGGAAAATTAATATTCAGTATCTGTTGGAAGGAAATTTTCTTTGACTGTTGTTTGGGATTAGTTATAAAGGTCATATTTTTCTAATGATGATGATAATAGAGGGAAAAATTGGTTTTCTTTACAATTTCACCAACTAAATATGTTGGATTAAAACAAAATAATGTGGGATGGAGGTGAGGGTGGTGACATTCTTATCAGGATGATTGAAACTGTGCACCAGCATGTGGGTGAATCTAGAAATCAATCGCCAGCAAACCACTCCTGGAAGAAGCAATCAAAGTGTTGATCCGAATCGGTTTATAAACCATCTCTTTCATCGTTAAAACATTGATGAAAGATTTCAAGGCTGTTGCCTTGAGGGTCCTGCCTTGAACTATGGCATTTGAAAGTCTCGTTTATTTCTCACTGTCTGGAATTGAACTTTATTGCAGTTTTATGAGATCCTTCACGTCTTGTCTGTGCCGTAAATCTTCTTCATTCAAGTGAAATTTACCTCTGCATTGTCTTGGGTGGGGGTAACATTCCATCGTCACCTGGCTGTGTTCATATACAGTTTAAAGAATGTTCATGTCAAAAACTGCATTGTCTTGGGAGGGGCTGAACCTCTTTCATCACTTAACTGTGTTCATACAAAAATCGAGGAATGTTTACTTGAATGTAAATTAAAAAAGTAAGGGGGGGATCTTTAGAAGCAGAAAAATATTTATGATCTCTGTTTTTTCTCATTTTTTTGCATTTTGTGTCGATCAAACTTTGTAGAAACAGGACATAAAACAAATCCTCTTTTTATAATGCATTTCATAATGTTTTTACTGTTTTTGCTTGAAGCTTTAATATTTTCATTTTTTTTCTTGTGTGTGCAATCTATAAACAGAAAGAGAAATATTGAATATTAACTTTTTAATTTGAAATAGAATACAAGGATTAAATAAAAATTGTAATGTTTATACCCGAAAGACTGTTGTTTTGTCCCTTTAAATGATTGTCATGTCCTGTCATTTCATTTGTCTTTCTCTGACCTTGTTTGAATTCCGTCCGCAGGAAATACCACCAACAATAGGCTCCTTGAGACACCTCAACAACTTCAACGTGGACCGAAACAGATTAACCCAGCTCCCAGCTCAGGTTAGTAGAACTTAAAGGTTGTCTTCATGAGTTCAGAAGGGGGTTAAAGATAAAGTTGAGTTCTGGTCATGCGATTGCATTGTGAAAGAAACGATGTGGAATCGATCAGAAAAGGTTGATCGTCTAACATATAAGTAATTATTGTTTCAGATTCCCCATGGCAAAACTAAAGTAACTCTTGGGGACCGTGCTTTTGCTATTGCTGCCCCCAAACTATGGAATAGCTTGCCAATATAAATACGAAGCCCTCCATCTCTCAATGTTTTCAAATCCAATTAAAAAACTTGTAGTTCCACTGAGAGATCTTATTTTGTAGAATTTAGTAAAAAGGAGCTCTTTACCAGCACAGCTGAATATACTTTGTATAAAAGCTGCGCTATATAAATTTATTATTATTATTATTATTGGTGTTTACTGCATGGTTCTTGAATCATCAAAATGATAAGAAATTTTGCCCCGGTCTTGGTTAGGTTACAAGTCCCATATGTCCATATATGATTTTCAGGAAGTCCTATTTTTTTTTTTTGCTAATAAAAACCCCAAAATATTGAATGCAAGGCTATCAAATCAGAATGACCTTTATTTGAACAATTTCTCATCAAAACGCAATAAATTGGGTTTACTGCAACTTTAGATTCCCTTTAAGATGCTGTAATTGACTTTTAGAAGTAGCTTCCTTCGATTGTGACGTGCTGCCACCTACACAAGAGGAAGGAATGACCCAAAGTGACTTCCAGAGAGGAAATTTCATACAAATGGAGCTCATGTGGGACTTACAATGCAATATCCAATCATTAGATTAGATCCCTAAGATAGCCCCATTTTCATCCCATAAACAATGTCGGGAGTGTAGCAAGGATGTGGTATGAACATTAGGGGCGTTCACACCTGTAGAAAAAATATTTAAAAAAATTGATTTTTGCATCGCGATCCAAAAATCTTTTTTTTTGCGTCTGTGTACAGAATAATTTCAATTCGCAGTTAAGTCTTGCGATTTTTCAGAATAATCGTGATAGTTTGCCGGGCACTGTATGTGTAAATGGTATTGAGAATAAAAAATCAAATCATTTAATAATTATTTTAATGAAAGAAAAGGGAGATTTCCTGAGGACGAATGGGTTTACAGTGAAGTGGATGGACAGATGAGCAGAAGGATAAAGGGATGGTTTAGGCCTATGTATAGGGATACATTGATGGGTTGATACCATGAATAAATGAGTAATACATATAGATTTACAGATGAATAGATGAATAGATGAATTATCAAAAGATAGAATGAATAAAGAGAAATAATCAATAAACAAAATCTATTAATTCTGTATCTTTGATATCCCCAGATCGGCAAATGCACACGTCTTGGTGTCCTCTCCCTCCGTGACAACAGACTTCTCCGTCTGCCGCCAGAGCTCGGTCAGTTGCGAGAACTCCATGTCCTGGATGTTTGTGGTAATCGGCTGGACTGGTTGCCCATCCAGCTGGCTAACTGTAACCTCAAAGCTCTGTGGCTATCAGAAAACCAGGTATGTGTCCCTTGATGTCATTTGTTATCTCTTCTTTTGCACAGCATCAACCAATTGATCATCCCTCGAGCAATCAATCATCCATGCTTCGTAATGTTGAGGGGTCAGTGACACAAAGACGTAACTCCATTTTGGCCATTTTGAGAAAAAGTGGTTTATGTGTCACGGAGCACTTGGGCTTTCAGGAGTTAAGTCTATGTTTCACTAGCCATTGACTTGGGTGTAGTTAAGTCTTTGTGTTTCCTGGAAAGCCCACATTTTCCTGAACATTTTGATATCAAGTACTCATTTTGGCAAAATATGGAGTCACGTCTTTGTGTCACTGAATCCTCGTGTAGTTTCACAAGATATGTACATGTAATTGTAACTAAGTATAAGGTTTAACAGTTAATTGTACCTACAAATCATTATTCTAGGCTCATAATTTCATTGTCCCAAGACATTAGAGCAAATATATAGTCAAAAAGGTTTCTCAAGATGTAATCATGACCCTAAACTCACAATTGTCCTACAAGCTCCATAATCAGCAAAGAGCTGCAACGTTCTTGCAAGTTTACAGAACTGAACACAGCTTGGCAAATTGTTCCTACAAGGGATATTGCATGGTCATAAAGTTTCACAATATTTTGTATACACTGTATTACATTCTAGTGATATACATGTACAATGTATACTGTATAGCTAGGTATATACACTCAACATTACTGTTAGTGTTTATGTGTGCATATGGCATTAACGTACTAATCTGTTAATCATTTTCAAAAGCCACGAACAACAGTAATATGCTAAACCTATCTGTTATTCTTAATATGGGTCTGTAGATGGATGTATTATAGTTAGTAAAAGGTAAATATTGGTCTGAATTTCCAGTAATCTGTTCAACTTAAGTACAGTGTTGTAGACACTGCAAGCAAATGAACAACTAAATTATTCATACCCATACCAATTTTTTTTAATTTTTCAAGTATGTGAAAAAATTGATTTGTCCCAAATTATGTTTCTTGAGAATGTTACGTATTAGAGCGTACATCTAAAAGTATTCAACAAAGTCCCTAATTCAACCAGTCCACTGTGAGTAATGAAAATCACAAAAAACATCAAATTTATGAGGGATATTAATAAATTAGTTGTTAAACTGTACATGTATGATGTGTGACATACATATCGGTTCATTGCTTCACTAGCTATGCTAATTGCTCACAAGGTCATGTAAAGTGCATTCGCGTGACCTCAAGATGAACATAACATGTACATTGTACCTGACTGTATGCCTGCGTGTGGGCAAGGTAGTGTAATGCCACTACCATTACGTGCTGTGAAATGTAAATCATTTTAATTAACTTTCATTTCCTGTGGTGCCACTGCTGAATGACCCAAGATTAATTGCCGTCATTATTAGTCTAGGATGACGGCATGTAATGGCTACTGCGGCAAGGCAAGCCTTAGGCCAACCTTTGTTGACACTTTGTCCGTCCTTCCTGTTTTTCTTTGTTGCTATTTAATGTGTTTTTCTTCTGTTTTGATTTGTACCTGTTTTATTAAATTATATAATTCTTTCTTCCTTTTGAACCTCTCTTCCTTGTTGCCCCTTCAGTTCCAATCCTCTATAATAATAATAATAATAATAATAAAACGGTGCTTATAAAGCACTTTCCATCGACGTTGTACTGTACCATTTTCTAATGTCACATGAAAAGGATAATTCTTGAAAAAAGTCCTTATTCTATAATTGATTAGAAATAGTTTTAAAATCCTGATTCACTTTTGATGGCAAGTGTTTGTTTAGTCCCATATAGTCACTTTTCAAAATCATTTTTATGATACGAAACCCTCACAATACACAATTACTCAAATGTATCACATACTCAACCTCTCCAAAATTACTTATATTTAGTTTCTTACACTTGATTGAATAGAACCCAATTTTACCTTTAATCCAATCTGTAGAGTTGGAATATATCTGATTATCTAAATAAACAATGATTTTCTTTATCGCCCCGCCCCTTTTTCATTTTCAGTCACAACCCATGCTGAATTTCCAGACTGAAGAGATAGGACCACAGAGACTGAAGGTCTTAACATGCTTCCTACTACCGCAGAAGAGACCATCAGAAGGAATAGGTAAGCATTTTATCTGCATCTGCTTCTCTTAACCCAGGGGTGTTTATTTACATGTACCTTGATTAGCATTTAGTAGGGAATTAAAGTCTTAAAGCAGAACTGCACTACTTGTAGCTACTTGCGCCCTCTATACAGCAAACAATGCCTAAGCGGTACCCGTTGGTCCCCCATGATCCCCTTTTTCTTATGTTAATTGAAAGCTGATTTGATGAGATAACCACCTGTCAGTGACCATGCAGGGAGGTCTAGTCCCTCCTGGCCAAACTAGTCCAGATAGGCTTTAACATACTTCCTTCTACCACAGAAGGGGACAATTAGAAGGAATGGATAAGCATTTTATCTGCACTTGCCTCTCCTAACCCAGGAGTGTTCATACACATTGTGATTTGCATATTAAGGCACTGAATCTCCAAAATATTTCTGTGTCTTTCTGGGTTACTGTTATTTATGAAGGTGTTGGTACGGGAATCCTATACAATAAAAACAGAACTGCAAACTCTTTTCTGAAAATGTGATGTATGCCAATCAGTTTAGTTTGATTATTGAATTCATAACAAGTTTCGATAAGATACATGTATGGTTAAGGTTATGAGCTTTCTTTTAAATAAAAAGATCGGGTAAAGTTAATTTCACCTAAAAAAGCTAACAGAGCAACCTCATACATGTAAAGCAACACAAGGGACTGTATAACTTCATTCTGACATATACATCTGAGACACATCCATTTTGACTAAGATTAAAAGGGCAGTGAACCATTGCAGCCACTATGGAGACAAAAAAAAAGGTGAAATTTTATACAATGTCAAAATCACTGTCACAACAATTTTGTATCATTTATCTATAACTTTTGATATTCTCTCAGACTATGACAACTTCCAAGACAATCTGAACATTGGTGCCCTGGATACAGATGCGGTCAACTTCGAGGGCAGGGCGAGGGCCATGTTTGCTGATGGAGTCGTCGACAACGAAGGCAAATCGGTAAGTTAACATCAACATCGAGAATACAGAAAGAGTAGTGCCACCATTTTCTTCCTGATGAACTCATTAACCCAGTAATTAACATTGATGTTTGATTTATATGAAATGTATGAAATTCTTTCCTTGTGCATTATGAAACCCTATTTTCATGAAATTAGAGGAGGGGGAGAATTGTTGACACCCCCTACCACCCCCCCCCCCCCAGTATGAGGTCCACGAACAGGGTATTCTTTGTATGCATATTGATCTGGGCTGGGTTTTCATGTTCATCAGTCCTTATACCAGACGGATCCTTCAAAATTTGCCAACGAAATGCCCAACCAGTCTAAAAATGGCTAATGAAATTTTAAGTTGCACGGTTTTGCTTCTTTTTCACGTCTGCATCTCTTACTTTAATATAACACCAAGACTTTAAAGAATATTGAAATGATTCTATATGCACTTAGAAAGGTCTTGGCTTAATTATGAAATTGTTTATTACCATAGTTTTTTTTCTGTATGTCTGCCAATGCATGATGCACTTGGCAGTCAAGGCCCGCCGTGCATGGGAATCTATATTTAGATGCCATGTTTTGTTGCGGTATCAAGTGTAGGAGCGCATACACAGACGCAAACCCTCGACTGTGATGAGTCACAAAGAGAAGAAAGATTGAGAGGAAAGTGAACAGAACAAACGCGCCCGAGAGAGAGAGAGTTATGATAGGGAAAGGTAAGAAAGAGAGACAAAGAGAGAGAGAGAGAGAGAGAGACAAAGAGAAAGAGAGAGAGAGAGAGAGAGAGAGAGAGAGAGAGAGAGAGAGAGAGAGAGAGAACGAGAGTGTTATGAAAGGGAAAGGTAAGAAATGGAGAGAGAGAGAGAGAGAGAGAGAGAGAAAGAGAGAGAGAAAGCATTAAAGCAATCCTGTGTGTATGTACATGTAGGAAGTACAGCTGAGAGGGGGAGGAAAAAGAGAGAGAGAGAGAGAGAAAGCATTAAAGCAATCCTGTGTGTATGTAGGAAGTACAGCTGAGAGGGGGAGGAAAGAGAGAAAGAGAGAGAGCATTAAAGCAATCCTGTTTGCATGTAGGAAGTACAGCTGAGAGGGGGAGGAAAGAGAGAGAGAAACAGAAAATTAAAGCAATCCTGTGTGCACATAGGGGGTACAACTGAGAGGGAGAGGAAAGAGAGAAAGAGAGAGAGCATTAAAGCAATCCTGTTTGCATGTAGGAAGTACAGCTGAGAGGGAGAGGAAAGAGAGAAAGAGAGAGAGCATTAAAGCAATCCTGTTTGCATGTAGGAAGTACAGCTGGGAGGGAGAGGAAAGAGAGAAAGAGATTGATCAGCAGACAGACGAATCGTTCCTGTACGCACATGACGATCACATGTGACTCATAGGATGTTGATTGACGATGTCCGCCACATGCCTCTTAAAATTTCCAAGCAACAAGTTGTTGTTTGACAGAGAGCTAATGGTAAACCCTCGCAAGAGATCTCCCGCCAAAGAAAGTCATTATTTACTCTGTCTTGCTTGTGCAAACAGGTTTAGTCAATTTGCTGATGTAAAGTGAATAAATATTGTTGTATTTTTAGTGGTGATGTCATAGATGTAACTATTTTTATCTCTTTGTTTATGTACATATATATATATTAAGTTTATATACATGTCTATTATATTCCTAGTTGTATCCATATTGAAATGTAAAACCAGAGTAAATTTTATTCAACAAATAGAGACACTAGTAAAATAGAATGAAAAGATAATTCTTATCAGGCCACTTTGCAAACTATTCAATTCACTTCAATTTAATTTGACTAAATGTACAATGTTTACAATGTAAAAATATTCCTTAAATAGGATCATCTATTAAACAAAAAATAAAATAAAATTATACGCATAACACATATGTTTTTTTTTTCAAAGTTGAACAAAGAAAAAATTGCATGCATTTGTCTAAAGCAAGAAAATGGGGATAAACATGCATGGACATGGAATAAAACATGATAAATATATTTTGTTATGTATTGTCTCGCAACCAACAATGGTAAGAGTAATATTGTAAAATGAATTTTAATTACATTGTCAAATCTTTAAAATTAATAATAATAATGATAAGTCACATTTATAACGCGCCTAATACTTTGTTTTCTAGGCGCAGTATATATTATTACCCTGGTGATAGAAATTATGTTGTACATGTATGAATAATGCAATGTAAATATCACTTAAAAGTTATTATAAAAACTCTGATTTCATAAAAAAATCAACAAATGAAGTGTATGTCCTTGAGACTAATAAAGGAACCATGAATATGTTATTTATAGATGGATCAGATTTTTGGTGGTCCTTCCTGTTGCATTGTAATCATTGACATTCAATATATTTTCCATCCCCTTCAGACACCGTTCTCGAGACAAGACACACCTCACCCCAAGGATCTCAAGTCCAGACATCCTAAGTACTTAAAGGCTAAAGAGGGCGGCAAATCAGAAGATGAAGCAGAGATGGAGGTACGGTGACCGTTCATTAAAGGGAAATCCAACCCAAATAGACAACTACTCTAAAAGAAAGCAGAAAAATAAGAGAAGCAAACTGATAAAATTTTCAGTTAGAATCATGAACAGACATTTTTGGTAGTTTTTCTGTCACATCAGCGCCTTTGATTAGGCAACTAGATATTGGCGCTTTATAAATACCTTGATTGGAATTAAATAAGACTAAAAGAAAGTTATGATTTTTTTAAAGTTCTAATCATTATACGTATGGGCACTTCAAAATGGCTAAAGTGGTAATATCAGTGTGATGTAGTGCCGGACTACTTTCCCACCTGTTCCCAACATATGAAATGACTAAAATTAATGGCTCAGGAGGGTCTATTCTTTTTTAGAAGACCTATAATATTATACTATCTACAATAAGTTTTGAGTAGTGCCCCAAGGGAGAAGGAACTTACGAGAAAAACAAGGTGTGGGGTCAAGAGTTGATGTTAGCAATTCAATTAATATTAGGATTTGACAGCTGAGCAAAATTGTCCACAGGGTGTATATGATACTTCTCATTTCATTAAATGAAATCACATAATTGTATCAACTTTTGTTAGGCTTAATACAAGATTGCCTTAAGTTTGATCCACAGAGATTTAGTCATGCACTGTCAGGTTTACTTGATGCATCTCTGCTCTTTCCTAAATTCATTATGACAGAATGGTGGACTAGTTGTTGAAAATGGGCACACGGTGAGCCCCCACGGAGAGGTCCAGCAGCAGTTCGTCTCGCCCGTCGGGGAGGGTAGGGGAGTGTCCTTTGAGACCAACGTTGCACCCACCATCGCCGTGACGACATGCTCCGCCCCTGACGGTGAGGCGGTGGGAAGGTCTGATCTGGTGGATGGATTGGAGGATAAGCTTTCAGTTGATGGTAGGACAGGAGGACTCACGCCGGAGGACTCAGATGTAAGTTATTGTGCCAAACCAGACTCAAAGTTAAAATCAATCATTCTGGGCCCTGTTTCACAAAACTTGTCATCAGTGACAATTGACAGTTTATGTTATAAGCTACTGAAATTCTTGCTTCTGATTGGTTATCAGTAGATTTGTCACTGATTTTTGTCATTTTTCATTGAAAAAAGGCTTTGTGAAACGGGTCCCTGGACTGTTACAAATACACTACTTTATGCAGTGGATGTTTGAGAAATTTTTGTAGTTATCTCACCAGAATTTTATGTTATACCTTTTCAAAAGCATTATGTTCATATAGATGGTCTTTATTTCTAAAAAAAAACAGCTTTGGATCAATTCATAGGTCAAATATGATTGATGCAACATTCATCAAGGCTTAGATAAGATTCAAAATTTGAGAGCTCATTACTAATGTGGTAGGGTTACCTGACTTTCTGTTGAGGGTTCAAATCAAAGGTATTTTATTTGCATTTGTCACTCTTCATCATCTTATAATATTTGATAATCTTATTATTAATGTACATGTATTGTAGATCTTGGGTTAGGTAGGGTTCCAAGTGTCAAGACATTATTGAAATTTTCTTCATCTTGTATATAGAACGACATCGACAGGCATGTTGGGTTCGCCAGTGATGTAGAGGACGTGCTGACGTCGGAAGATATCAGGTTACACAGAAGAGACACGCCTCACTATCTCAAGAACAAACGGGTCGACATGATCGGGGAGCCGGACCCTGAGACCGCCGCCCTGCTGGAGAAGGTAATAGCTAGGAATTCAGTCAGCTCTGTAGGGATGGACACCAAGGAAGAAAAGGTGAGAAGATAGGAGGAGGATGGAAAGATGGAAAGATGGAAAGATGGAAAGATGGAAAGATGAAATGGAAAATGAGAGAAAGAGAGAAAATGGTAGTGCTTTAGAAGGTGATAGCTAAGAGTTTAGTCAGCTCAGAAGGCTTGGATACCAAGGAAGAAAAGGTGAGAAGATAAGAGGAGGATGGAAAGATGGAATGGAAACCAAAATAAATGAGAGACTGAGTGGGAGATGAGAAATGGAGAAGTTTAACTTGGAGATGAAAGAGTGAGATGGAGAGAAAATGGCCCTGCTGGAGAAGGTAGTAGCTAGGAATTCAGTCAGCTCAGAAGCCTTGGACACCAAGGAAAAGAAGATGAGAAGATAGGAGGAGGAGGATGGAAAGATGGAATGGAAAACAAGAGAAATGAGAGACTAAATGGGAAATGAGAAATGGAGAAGTTTAAATTGGAGATGAAAGAATGGGTTGGAGAGAAAATGGTACTGCTTTAGAAGGTGATAGCTAGGAATTCATTCAGGCATGGACACCAAGGAAGAAAAGGTGAGAAGATAGGAGGAGGATGAAAGATGGAATGAAGATCATTGAGAGAAAGGAGAGATGAAATTGAAGATGAAAGAAAGGATGGATTGAATGGAAGATGAGAAAAGGGAGAGGAAGATATTTCTTTTTTTTAATTAAAAACTTCCTCTTTGATAAATGCTTCCAGTTGCATATAAGTTGAAATTTCATTCAGAGGGCCTTTGGTCCTAAAAGGGCCAAATGAGAACAAATTTACTATCAGTATTTATGGATGACTAAAATGTCAAAATTGAAACATTGGCCTAAATACGCTTTGGACCTCAGGAAGAGTATGAGTATAAAATTATAAATATATAGTTTCTTAAACGTTACTAACAATGTGATATAATTTATGCATGCATCTCTATTAAACAGTGTCTGCTTTATATGCTTATTTTGGTTTGCTTTCCCATTTACATGGATGTATGTATGTTAAGCATTTCACTGTTATTATATCAGTGCTTGCCGACTATGTGTGCTTTATGATTTTTGTTTGCTTTTTCTTTCTATATGTCTCCTACCCTAGCCAATCTCTATTTTAAAACATTCTAAACGATACATAGCTGCACAGAGTACCAACAGAACCAGATTAAAGTTTGGTTGTAGAAGAATGAAAGAGGTAGATTCATGTTCAAGGTTCGGCACCAAGAAGGCGCTAAACTTTAGGGGCTTTACATAACTATAACAATTCCATATCTTTGAGGAAACTGAATTCCATTGAGCTCCCTATGTGGAAAAAATAGATACCTTAAATTTAGTTTTGATTTCAACTTTGACATTATGGGTGTGTTTGAATGAACCAGAGACATTGATTTCAAGTTTTGAAAGGGTTTTGGAATTGATATGCTTGTGTAAAACTATGTCATGCCCCTGAAGGTTTTGAACCATTGTATTTACTTTTTTTTTGTTTTGTTGATTGTCAAAAGCTCACAAGCATGCTCACAGTTCTTAAATCTATTTTGGAAAGAAAAGAAGCAAACTTGTGGTGGGACCGTCTTTTTAGAAAAGAATTTCAAGTAGAATTTGTATAGATTTTCTTTAACATGTTGACACAGTCATGGAAGGAAGTTTACATTCTTATGAGGAATATTAGAACTTGATGGGTTAATTATTGCATGCATGACCACAGTAATGTTATCCAAGCTACTGCCAAGCATGCTTTTGTTTTCATTGGCAAAACCAATAGCTTTAAGTCATTAGCGAAGCAATAATGCAAAAGAAAAAATGTCTTGCTGTTGAGGCATTTTAATTCCCAAAATATTTGCACCATAAATTGCTCTGTTCATCACCTTTATCAATTTTACTAGGCACGTACGTACACATACTCAGGAAACTCAAAATTATTGCATGGCTATTTGTGGCTCAGATTTTCTTTACACTTACTCTCTGTTGCTCATATCACAATTATAGTATCTTAACATTTGATAAATCTGAAAGGAAAAATATTTTAGGAGTGGATTTTTTTATAGGGCATTTCGCACAAGTGATCAATTGTTATGAATGGTATTAGAAATGTGGATAGCATGGAGTAAAAAGCACCTTACAATTATGAAGAAAATGCACACACTATAATTACTGCTGATTTTCTGTTTGTGCATTAAAAAATAACCTACTGGACTATTGACATATAAGCTTTTAAGTTCTTATTTGTTACTGGATGTTTTTCAAATCATTGGTTGTTTCATTTATAAGTGTATTTTGAAATTACTTTGTAGCAGAAGAATTATAACAAAATACTGGTAAGAATCTGTGCTTTACACACTTTATTAATTTGGTACTCATATTTTCTTGTAGAATAGTTCCTTAACAATATGTGTGGGACTGTTTGTTGCTTTTGTGCTAGATCATTCAATAGTTTATATTGAACCATTTGCTATCTCCTCACATATTTGATAAACATTAATTTATAAATCAAGGATCTCATTACTTGCAAAATTGTGTTTTACTAACAATTAAAGTAAACAGTATCCTAAATAGCACTTTCCAATTGCAGCTTCAGAGCGCTTCACAGCTTCATTTGAAGAAAAAAATGCTTATAGCTTGATGGTGAAACATGTATAGAGAGACTGATGTGTCATACAAATGCCAATATTGGTTTGGTTGTCCTCAGTCCATCATTATTCTTCTCTACAAGTAGCTCAGGAGAGAGTAAATACATGCATCTTTGAGCCTCAAGATTAAGTTTGTTTCTTTTCTCTGTACTTCATTGACATAAGCTTGCATTCAAAATATGCAGTGTTGAATGTTCCACATATATTTTCTTTGTTGTAAAATAAGGCAGATTACATGTACCGGTAATATTTGCAATTAAATTTGAATTGCTTTTTTTTTAGATGGTGATCAACTTCAGTCGCGATGGCAGTGGTCTCGGTATCAGTATAGCTGGTGGGAAAGGGTCCACACCATACAAGGGAAATGATGAGGTAAGGATAGATTGCTTAACCTGGCTATAAAGGCCTTATAACTGTTTATAAAGGTTTCATTATGAGTATAGAAGGTGGGAAAGGGTTCACCCCATATAAGGGAAATGATGAGGTAAGGATAGATTGCTTAACCTGTATATAAAGATCTTGTAACTGTTTATAAAGGTCTCTATTTGTATAGCTGGTGGAAAGGGGTCCACCCCGTACAAGGGAAATGATGAGGTAAGGATAGAATGCTAAACCTGTATATAAAGATCTTGGTATCTCTCAACCAGAATTCATGATTGCCTCTGATATATCTAATATACAGTCTTCATCTGTTTCTGGAATCAAATGTGTCTTGTACTTTAGGATTCGTATAAATATGATATACTTTGTAAATCATCTGCAATTTGGATCACAAATGTTCATTGTGAATAACAGTATATAAATATATACAGTAGGCTTGCGGGTGCACCATGTGAGAGAGAGGGAGGATTGAGGAGTCCTGAAAAGGACTCTCTGTAATCTTTCTTGAGGGTTTGTAGTCCTGAAAAGGTCTGTTTGGTATGGTCTTGAAAAAGACTGTTAGTTATCTTTCTTAGCTTATAGTTCTAAGGAGAACTATAGAGCTTGGAGAGGATGAGTGGTGGGAATGGCTCGACGTTTTGAACAGGTTGACTATCGGTTGTCAGGATAGTGTGTAAATATGTTGATTTAAAAAAAAATGAATGTAATTCTGTTATTTAAAAAAATTATTGTTACTATTTTTTCTTTGTGCAGGGAATCTTCATCTCAAGGGTAGTAGAAGGAGGAGTAGCAGCTAAAAATGGTCTCACACTAGGCGACAAAATTCTTGCAGTAAGAAACTTTCCCCTTTGATTATTACAGCCATTTTTCCTTCACACATACATGTACAGGAATTTTTTTGTCTACTTTATACTTTAAGAATGGAGGTATTCTTTTAACATTTACATTTCATCCTACTTTTTGCACCATGAAAAGAAAAGATTTCTGAATTTGTTGAAGGGAATTAAATTGCATTCTTCCATTTTTATTTTCATCGCTTCTTGAGACATTTCAGTTATTCACAAATTTAATCATTCTAAAACTGATTTCAGATGATATATCTGGCTTTTGTGGCAAACCTTTTTTTGCCCAGGGGCCTTCAATTTACAAGCCTTTGGATTCCTTGTCAACTTTTTTGCATTTCCAAATATTTTCTTGTGTCTTGGTTTGTTCAGGTGTTAGGTAGTTTAAAAAAACAAAGATTTATGGAATTTCTTGTACATTATGGAAAATGCACATAATTGTTGTACTTTATGATCCAAGTCATGTTATACCGGTACATTTATTTATTGTAAGCTTGTTATTTGTTTGTGATGATCAACCATGCCCTGCACATAGCAACATGTTATATTGTTTTATTTTATGTATGGAAATGAAAATAAATGACATTAAATGAAAACCTGGTTATTCACTTAGTATGCTATTCATGTAGAGGTAAGATAGTCATTTATATTCTTTGGAGTTGGGTTAAGTGGACTGTTTTACATCAGCTACCAAGTCATAGTTTGTGTAATGTTTCTGCAGCGCACATACAAGCACGATATGATATACTCATAATTCCTACCATATCATTAATTTTTTGATATCTTTTCAATTTCAGGTAAATAGCGCAAACTTGGAAAACGCAGATCATTTAGAAGCCGTGGAAGCTCTGAAAGCTGCAGGTAACAACATTCACATGGTAGTGACCAGAGAGGTATTAGTCTCCTCCGAAACCATGTTTCAGGAACCCCCCTCTCCGACAGTGGAAGTGTCCACAGACGAACCTGGGGTGAGTAGGGGCATGGGCATGGGTTGGTGCATTGTGCAAAAAGGGGGTGAACCAAGTATGCTTGCTTGCTGCAGGGAATATATTCACCCCCTCGGGCAATAAAATTTATCCTGTAAGTTAAATTGTTCGTTCTCTTTGTGATCCAGAGGAAATGTAGTGTATTTGGCTGAAAAGGGTTGATTGATGACACATATTCTTGTTATTTTTATTTAAATATCAAAGCTGCGGTAAGGAGATTAATCCCTGCATAACCCATTCCTTTCAGCTAGGATTTGATGTCAACAGGATATTAATAGATGGTCCAAATAATAACTTATGTAAATTCTTTCAGGAGCTATTACAAAAGTGGATTAACCAATGATGACAATTCTGAATGGATATTCTTTCTGCATGTGCAACATGATTATTGCTTGCTCTCACTCAAAGTCATGGAAAAGTCTTGATTGCTTTTGCATGCTAAACAGTCTGTATTAGCAGTCTAGTTTTGATTAGTTAATTCTATAAATAAAGAAAGATGGTTCAAGAAGAACTGTTTTGATACCCTAGTTTGAATTGTCAGCCAAAATTCTTTATTTTACACTATTTTCTAGTTTATTGAAGAGCATTATCTGTAATTGGCAACAAAAAAACAAACATTTTGCAATGAATTTAAACACTTTTTGAATAAAAAATAGCAAAGGAAACAGGATAACCATGTATCCCTATGTTACTTGTATGTTTAGAACAAGAAACTGTGTTTACGCTACTTGATGAAATGCCTGCTTTGGTGTTGTAACTAATTGCTATGTGCATGGATGCTAGGGCTCTACGTTGACTTGATGCATTATCAATTCCTAGCTCCTATTGCTTTAAAACTTGTGGATCAACAATGGCTGGCAAATCTATCAGCAGCCATTGAGAGAGGATCTTCTGTCAAGTTCTGTCAAGGAAAGAATCAATGATTCTGATTGGCTGTTGGGTATCATGTGACTGAATATCTATTGAGTATTTCCATTGGTCATTATTATCTTGAGGATACCTTGAAATTCACCAGCTAATTTGAACAGTGACTAGCTGTGAAATCATATACAAGGGATAATTATATATCTTTTATTTTGGGGTCTTTCTCAACCTTGGCCCCTAACAAAGCCATATAAAAGTATCAAGAAAACATAAAAATCATGGTAATATATCATTGAAAAAAAAGGGAAAGCTAATATACAACCAAAAAATAAGTGTTTTAAAAATCTTGGCCTTCCTAGCCACTTATTAGCCTGGTCATGTTGCATTGGAGCAAACTAAAACACTTCTCTGGCTTGTTATAGTGAAAACATGCAAATTTAGTGCTGATGTTGTAACTGTAGCACGCTGTGTTGTGTGTGGTGTAATTTCAGTGTAAGTTTAGTGTTCATCTCTGTGTCGTACTAGTTTCCCTTTCCTTTTTTCAGCACCCTAGGTGCTCTCAAAAAAAATGATACGTAAGTGTCACTGATGTCATTAAAACAAGAATACAGTTGCTTTGAATGCTTGTTTAAAAGAAGAGAAATTAATTTTTCAATAGGGGCCTACAGTACAGTTTAGGGGGGGGGGGAAAGAAAGAAACTACCGATTTTCTGTTGATTATGATATGATTCTCTCTGTATCCTTGAATTAAAAAAAAAATGTAAGTGTTAGTGAATTAAACGTGAATATAAGTTAGAACTTTATAAATATAGATAATTTGAGCAGATAATTTACTTAAAGTTCATTTCATGTACATCTCATCATTCATTACATAGTTGTCATTTCAAACAGTATGGTATATTGTACATTCTAACCTACGTTTAATACTCATCAAGTATATACATGTAGATCATTCATGTGTGTACCATTTTTTTTGTTGCTTCCATATATATATATATATATATATTCTATCACCTGATATAATAGCAACTAATAGTCATGTAATGATTGGTTTTCCTAATAGCTGAATAACAAAACAAATTTAGGGCGCAGAAACTGGGGTTTTTGCTACTATGTGGACAGGCAGGATTTAAGTAGTATGCAGATTTGAACTTTGTGACTCCTGTATTTAACCAGGCCAGGATTAACCTTTTATTTGATGAATAACGAAGATTAATGTACTTCCATGTTTTAGGATCATGTGTGATGAAGTAAGTTTGGTAGAAATCATTTTTGGTAAAGAAATTTTATATTTACCTTTTCACTCTTATCCTCTTTAATCTTACAAAACAAAACTGTATGGTAATTTATTCAATGAATATAGTTTAATCAATGTTACATGTATGAACTATTATCCATATAATTCAAATAACAGTTGCTCTTGAAGTCAGTATTTACTGTAGAAAGTAAATAACTGTCCAGGCATAATTTGCAGTGCCTTTCTCATTTTGCTTTTAATACTTTTGAGATGTGTATTAAACAGGAACTCTACTTATATCTTACCGGTATTCATGAGTCAACCTCATAAACATAAGCCAATAGATTGTACGAGGTAATTCTGGCATTCCGGGGGTTTAATAATGAGCGGTTCCTATCTATTCCATTGCCCTCTCCCCTGCATCATCAGCTGAATACATCAACACAGCCACTCTTGACCCAGGAGAATCTCACCGCTGACACCACTGCTGAGCGATCAGGCGTCAAGTTTGCCCCCGAACCTAAATTCCACCACCTAACAGAGGTCAGTTGGCCGTTGGATGCCAAGTCGACATTCTTCTTCTCATTTCTGTTGTCTCTCTCTTTGTCTCTTCGGTGTTTTGCCATCATGTTTGTGTCTCCTGATCTTTGTTTCTCTGTGCTTTCATTGCGCCTCCACTTCCATGATCATCGGGTACATGTAAAATACAGTCAATTCTGTAGGGCACATTACTCAGTTGTATATAAATGTATATATTAAAGTAGGCTTTACTTTATACCAATTATATACTCTGATGTAAAGAGAAAGCACCAAATCAGTTGAAAGTGTCGAGCTCAAATTTTTACAGAAATTTGCAATCTGAGCAGAATTGACTGTATTTTACAAGTATCTTAAGATCCATTTGGCACGATTTGAAATTTAGTCACAAGTCTGCAAAATTGTGCTTTCTGTACAACTACGATAGTTGTATTTTTATGAAAAAAAGGGAAGCACTGTGCATCTACACTGCTCATGCACTGCTTGTTTTCAATCTGTTGTGTGTGATTTTGTTGTATGTCCAGTCATAATGTGGTGTGCATCTTTGTTGTCAGTAGTAGAAATTTAGCTCTAATTGTGCCATAATTGTATGTATTTCCGTAGTTGTGTTTCGTAGAAGAACAGTGTATTGTACAACATACTGGTGTTCATATCTGCAGTCTTTCACCCCCCCCCCCTTTCTCTCTCTCTCTTTCTCTCTCTCTCTCGCTCTCCTTTTCTGTCTATCTCTGTCTCTTTATATTTTTTGGTTTTCTCTTCTGTTTTAGAACATACATCTCTTTCATTTTCTTTGAAGCCTTTCACTTTAATAGGTTCTCCAATTTTTTATTGTGTATCTCTTAGAATGTTGTGTCATTTTCTATTTCCTTCTTTATTGCTCTCTGTCTCTCTTTCTCTTGGCTTCCCTATTTCAACGAATGTATCCTCTATTCTTATATCTCTTCTCTTTCTTCCTACGTCATGTATTTATGTCTTGTTTTCTTTGTTACTCTCTTGTATTTAGTCTCTCCCTCACTTTGTCCTCCTTTCTGTCTTTTCCCATTTCTCTTCTCTCTCTCTCTTTCTTCTATCTCTTATTCCATCTGTCTTGCTTCTCTTTTTATGTTTTACTTTCTCCAATGTTTTCTTATAAATTTTCTTCAAACAAGTGTTTAAAAAAGTTTTTCTCTCCTTGTGTCTCACGTTTAGTCCACAAAACCACAGATTCCACCTAAAGTATGTGTTACTTGTAGATCTTTGCATGTGCTCTTTGTGTAGTATGAAATTGATGTAGCAGATGACTGGATTTAAAATGTAGTTCTTTCATCTATTTGCAGAGTATATCTTTACAATTTGTTGGGTACATTGTCTTATTTATGTACCTAATTTCTGTCTACTTAATTTCCCTTTTTACATTGATAGAGTTTGTGTGGTTATTGTGACTACCATATTGTCCCCAATTTTTAGAAGTTGTTTGTATATTGCTCGCACTTTTAGTTCTGTAGGCTTAGCATAAAAGGCAATGGTTGCATGATGTGATCTGACTAGGAGGATATTTAAAAGAAAGAAAACCCTCATTGATGGTAGATTTTGGAGAATACAATGGTCTGAAATAGTTCAAAACTACATGTAGCAATTTGGAAGCTTTGAAAGGATGGTCTAACCATTCTCGTTACATCTATGAAAGTAATACTGCCTGTGCATATGTATTATGTAGATCCTGTATCATTTGAATTCAGATTAGTGTCTCTATGCCTCTTCATTAAAAGTCATTATCTGTCTTACTTTTGAATCAAGCCTGCTACAAAACAACTTCATATAAAGTCATCAAGAAATGGTCAGAAGATGGATTTCATATGTATAACATTTCATTTAAATCTTTCCCTTCTTGTCATAAAGACATACATAATTCCTGTGTTTTCCCATACAATTATCTGAAAAAGTATGATTCCATAATACATTGGTGATTGACGAATATCAGTGTTGACTGAGGATACCAAAACTTAAGCTAATCCTTAAACCAAAAAATATTGTGATAAAATTCTGTATTATAAACCTTTCATGAGACTAATCTTCATTTTCATGTAATAACATTATTGACTATTCATCAGCTTATTCATTCATCTGTTACTAACATACAACTTGATGACATTCCGCAGTAATGTCTGTGCGCACTTTAGCTGGCCCTGCGCAGCTAAGATGTGCACAAACATTACTGCAGAACATCCTTAAACTTCAATGATCTTGTGGTCACTATGTGAACGTAATAATTGGGTGTTAGGATGAGAGAAGATCCCTGTTGGCATACATATTGCCTGCTATACTGAGAGGAATTTCATCCTTTTGAGCGATATCGATATACTCTTAAATAAGCCATTTTCATAATGTCATCAAGTTTAATGCACAAATCTTTGTTAAGCGCCCCGTTACAAATAATTTCATCCGTCTGTTAACAAATAATTGTAATTCAATAGTCAGAATGCGAATGGCATACATTACGTGTTGTTAAGGTAGGACAAGCCATGATGTTTGTCCTACCTAGCAACAATTAATGTAAACAAATATTTTGATTACTTTACTCAAAATGGCCTATTGTAACATTGCACCTTGTAACTCGATCACACCGCCTGACCAACCGAAAATGCACCCTAAACTGAGTGATAACTGACAAAATATTGGCCTTTTGGGACTGTTCAATATCTTGTTTGGTTTATTGTTTGCTTGATGTTGGTCATGTCTGTGCGACTGGGGTGTTCCTAAAGAAGAAAAAATGTTTTGTGCATGTGGGAAGCCTAAATGTTTTGCTTGTGATGTTGCATGAAGTTTGTGTCTTCCCTATCATTCATGAAGTAGTATTAAGTACGGCATTCATTGCATTTTGCTAGAACTTCAAATCTCAAGATAATATTCTATGAGAAAGTAAAAATACAGATTAATATCACATTTCAATGATGTGATCAATTACTTTTCATATTTCACCCACTTGGTACAAGTGCCTGCTAAAATGCAATAACTAGTTTCTGTGTTTGCTTGTCATTGGTGGTGCAATTTGTTTTGGGCCATCGTTGCATATTGCACTGTGCTTCTTTTACATGTATGCCCCTTACTAAGAAGAAATTGTTCCATCAAAGAAAGAAAACAAAATATTAAACAGATTTTGCAGTTTCAAAGTAACAAGATACATGAGCAGAAAAGGGCAAAGATTTCTGCATAACTTGGCCCATTTTCTATGCTTGGAATTCAGTAAAAAATGATATTAAATTATTTATTGTTGATAGTCACAATGATTGGTGTTGCTTCACATTAGTCTCTTTTTTCTCCTTCAATTTAAGTAATTTCATTTCTAAAGTTGACTATTCTTTGTAAACGTTAATCTTAAAATAATAAAATTGTTGCCAATTAAAAAGAGAAAAGATGATGAAGTAAGATATAGCACTATGACCAAAAAAAACCCCCAAGCACAACAACCTTCGTTTGATTCATGTAGCAACCATAATTCTGATGGAGATAACTTTAAGTACTGATAATCATATTCTAAAACTTCAAGTTAACTATTACTCATTCAAATTCATAAATTTAGAAGTTTCTTCAGAGATTGCTCAATCATTTTTCTCTGATGTAAGTGAAAATTTCTCACATCATTTGTTCACTCTGTGAGTTGCAAGATATGTACAGTGAGAAGTACAAACCATAACAATTTGATTATTGTTATTATTA
Organism: Strongylocentrotus droebachiensis; assembly: GCA_035222895.1. Classification (NCBI taxonomy): domain Eukaryota; kingdom Metazoa; phylum Echinodermata; class Echinoidea; order Camarodonta; family Strongylocentrotidae; genus Strongylocentrotus; species Strongylocentrotus droebachiensis. Next base: position 301,623 of record JAVYIG010000515.1, read on the forward strand.
TGATTATTGAATCTGCAGAAGATAACTCTAAAGTTAGTCAAGGATAGCAATGGCCTTGGTTTCAGCATCGCAGGGGGTAAAGGATCGCCTCCATTCAAGGGAACAGACGATGTAAGTTGTAGAAAATGTTTCAAATATAAAACGAGAAAGAAATCAAATAGAAAGAAGAAAGAAAGAAGAAAGAGAGGAGAAAGAGAGGAGAAAGAAAAACGATACACACAAAAAAGGTGAAATTTGAAGACTGCTTTAATACTCTTTCTGTTGTAAACGTTACAGACATGGGGGATTCTCATCATATTTATTGAGGTCATCATTAATTCGTTCCTGTTTTCACAAAGTGACGGTAGTGAGGAAAATCCGCATGCAAATTGTATGTGATTTTCATTCACTACCGTCACTTCGTGAAAACAGGGACGAATTCATCTATATAGAAACAGTGTGAATTATTTTTAAGATGACTATTTCATGTGCAGGATGTATTCTCTTACAGATGTACAGTAAAGCACATTTATTACAGTCTACCATTTTCAATGTACCGGTACATGTAGTTATTACAACAAGTTCAATTGAATTGCTGGTATATCTATCTTATTCATCTGCATTTACCCCTGTATTGTCCAATGCTTGTGTCTATGATTAATCTGCAGCCATTGTTTTCATCTGTATATTATTGGAAGAAAAAAAAGGTTGCCTAACTCATTCGTGGAAACCATGTCAGGTACTGTCTTTTCTCCTTGGCCATACCAATATTCATCAGCAAATTTCAGAAATTGTAAAGTTTGCTTCAGCTTTACCTGTATATATTATATTCTACTCAATGGCCATACATCTCATATATCAAGAGAACAGGAGGACGTTTCACAAAATTTGTCATCAGCGACAAATGACAGTTTTTGGTTATAAGCTAGTAAAATCTTTGCTTCTGATTGGTTATCAGCAGATTTGTCACTGAATTTGTCATTTGTCATTGAAAAAAAGCTTTGTGAAACTAGTCCCAGAATTCCCCAAGCCTTCCCTAAGCATTTATACCTTCTCATCAATTGTCTCTAACTAACTTGTATTCATATTGAGATAGACAGTAAACTGACAAGTTTGTAAGCAGTGGTCTCCTAACCAAGAGCCCCCAGGTTCAGAAGGGAACTATAATTGCTTTTAATGCCTTGAGGTGAGGTGGTAAGGGATTCACCCTCTGCTACCTAGTCCCTTGGAGGTGTCCTGGGCAGCATTGTTCAAAACCCTTGTGTTTGCCAAAATCCCATGGAAATGCATGTGATGTACATGTACACTGTACATTAAATTTTCCACGCTTTTCAATGGAGTTGATGGATGGCAAACTTCAAAGATGTAATTATAATGTTTTTTTTTTGAGGTGCCAAGGTTGTTTCATTAACCATACTGCTTTCATTGTAGCATTTGGGGTGAAGTGAGTGAATGTTTAACAACTATTTACCTCTCCCTCTCACTCTCCAGTCAATATTCATCTCTAGGATATCAGAAGGTGGTGCTGCTGACAGGACAGGTGCCCTATCAGTTGGTGACAAGGTCTTGAAGGTACTAGACAACATCTTGATTGATTGAAAGTCTTATAAATGTTAGGAAAACCTGGAGTAAATTTTCTAGCAAAAAGTTATCATTTGATATATCAAGAGAAGATTATTTGCTCTTTTTGTTGATTAATTTTCTGCCATGTTTGTGCATGTGTGACTGGTAAATGCTTGTGCAAATGTACATGTACAACAAAGGTTGATACTGATACACTGATACTGAAAAACCACAAACGTAAATCTGTTATTATTAACCAAAAGTGTTATCACTGAAAATGCTTTAAATGATGTGTATCAGGGCCCTGTCTTACAAAGAGTTGATATCAATCCCAACTAAGTATACAGTATAAGTAATGGGAGACAGCAAACTTGCAATTGATTGGAGAATTTGGGATTAATTTGGAACAATCGCAACTCTTTGTAAGATGTAAGATGAATTTCTGTCATCAAATGATTTCATTACAGGCAGTAAATCTAAACCATAAATCATTAAATTTTATATTAAAAAGAAGAAGATATATTTCCATTAATTCTTCTGATTATCACAAACCCTCCCCTGTACCTGAATCATGCTCATACTATGTTATAATTTGTCACCAGATCAACAATGTAGAGATGGCAGAGGCAAGGCACGAGACAGCGGTGGCACTGTTGACAAAGAGCAAAGAGATTGATCTGGTCATTATGAGGGAGACCATGGAGATTGAACACCATGAACCATTAGTCAGTAAGTCCATATCCAGTGGTCAGTGCCACAAAGACGTAACTCCATTTTGGCCATTTTGAGAAAAAGTGGTTTGTGTGTCACTGAGCACTTGGACCTTAAGGAGTTAAGTCTATGTTTCACTAGCCATTGAATTCAATGGGGTGTTGGGTGTAGTTAAGTCTTTGCGTTTCCTGGAAAGCCCACATTTTACTAAACATTTTGATATCAAATAGACATTTTGGCAAAGTATGGAGTTGCGTCTTTGTGTCACGGAAACCTCGATATCATCTTGTTATATCTTGAGCCCTGAAAAGGAGTCTGAAGGTAAAGGAAGAGACCCACATTCTTAAAGATAAAGCTGTGTTCTGGTCATGCGATTGCATTGTGAAAGAAACGGTGTGAGATCGATCAGAAAAAGTTGATCATGTAGCATATATAAGTATTGGTGTGTACTGCAAGGTTCTGGAGTCATCAAAATGATAATAAATTTGGCCTAGTCTTGGTAAAGTAACGAGCACTGTACACAGAAAGATGTATGTGGGACTACGCGATATCTATCCAGTCCGGATTGATATAATAATTTACCAAATATATCAATTTGTAGGCGGTATCCCGCAAAATTTGTATCATCACGTATTAGTCGAAAGATATTCTTTCACATGATTGGTAATTAGAGCTACCATTTCATTTTTTGAGAGGAGGCGTTTCCAAAACTGGTCTATACCTTTAACAATGTCCCCAAAACATTTATCTTACTTCTGTACCCATCTCTTCATAGAGCACGACCCACCAGAATTCCGGTATCGGATGAACGGGCCAAACTCTAATGGACCACCCGAGGAGCTGGAGATCGAGGAGGTCTTCCTGAAGAGAACGCGAGGTCCATTAGGTCTGAGTATAGTCGGAGGCATAGACCACTCCAGTCATCCGTTTGGAGGTGACGAGCCAGGCATCTTCATCTCAAAGGTGAGATGGAATTTTGACCTCAGACAAAAAATTGTCGGAATGATTTTCTTGAATCCATCTTCTTATATTGCACAAAAAGACATGTATACAAAATGTGGTGTTATGACTTTGCCAAACCATCTTTCTCTACAGAAAAAACTATATTGGCCCAAATTCACAAAGGAGGTTTGTCGACAAACCTAGGTTTATGTGCGTCATATGACACGTTTTGATGCGTTTCAGACCAAGGTAGAGATAAAACTTAAACCTAGGTTTGTCTACAAACCTCCTTTCTGATTTTGGGCCTTTATGTCTGACATACTGTTGGCTGTTGTCTTTTGAAAGATTTTTAGATAATATTTTTTGAAAACTGTTAATGCTATGATTTGCAAGTGGTCCGAGGTATGGTAAAATTCATAATACTGTTGATAGTTTAATATGCTTATTTTAGCAGGCTTTAATATCACAAAAGGCACACTATGGTTAAAGAAGGTTTTTATGGGGTAGAATAAAGCAGGTTGCAGAAAAGTAAGAGACAATTTTTTAAATATGATACACATTTAGATTGAACAGCTGATGATTTACAGTAGGCTTACGATTGTACCATGTAAGAGAGGGGGAGGATTGGGGAGTCCTGAAACGGACTGTCGGTAATCTTTCTTGAGTGTGAGTGTAATTGATGATTTGTTGATGTATAAACTCATAGTGAACTACAGAGATCAGTGTCATTGGACCTTTGAATAAATAAATGCTAAACACCCATCTTAAAACACGTACACATGAACCTGATGTCTTGCAGATTGTCCCCAATGGTTCAGCGGCCAGCACCAACCTGAGGGTAGGTGATCGTCTTCTGGTGGTGAACAACAAGGAGATGAAGGGTGCTACCCACCAGTTTGCCGTCAACACACTCCTATCCAACTCAGAACACATACAGCTAGTCGTCAGGCATGACCCTCCACCTAAGGGACTCATTGTAAGTACTTCTCACATCATTGCTTATATGTGCATGCAGTTGTAGTACTGGTGGTTGTTTTACCTGACTGCTAAGAAAGCCTTAATGCTTGTTAGTAAGCAACCATAGGACCGACGGCTTTAGGTCCTCTCCATATGTATGTATCCTTCCTGTAATTTTGTAATAGTATTTACAACATTTACCATCCACTTCTGCCCCTTCCTTTCATAAGTACTATTTGAAGTCGTATGTATTCAGGTTTTTTGTAAACAAGTTTGTGTAGAATCAAGGCGATAAAAAGGAAAGGTCCTCGCTATTTTGGCGAATCGTCTATGACTCTTTTGATTGTGGCCCAAGCTGCACCACAATGCAGCAATGATGTTGTACATGTGATTACCCTGTTCAAATTATATCTCCTCCTGTTTTTTAGTTTGGTGTTGTCTCATGATAAATCTGTTGCAGTTTGCCAGAGAGGGTATTGTACTGGTTGAATACGGATGGAATGTACTCGAGTTTGTTTTTTCTCCCCCCTTCAGGAAATGAAAGTACCAAAGGCTCCTGGTGAAAAGTTAGGTATCAGCATTAGGGGCGGGAACAAAGGTCACCCGGGCAACCCCCTGGATCGTGGTGATGAGGGAATATTCATCTCAAAGGTAAATACTACTTGCATCTTATGATGATGTTATTGATGTTGATGATGATGATAATGATTATGATGCTTGTAATGATGGGGTTGTTGGTGATTCGATGATGATCATGATGAAAAGATGGTGGGAATGATGATGATTATATAATAATGTGAATGATCATGATAGCGGTGATGATGTTAATGGGAATAGTGATGATGATGATGGGAATAGTGATGATGATGGTGTTTATAGTAATGATGGTGATGATGATGTTGATTATGTGATGATGATGGTGATGGTAAAAGTGATGATGACGGTGTGTTTAGTAATAATGGTGATGATGAAGAAGATGATGATTATATGATGATGAGGATGATAATTATAGCGGTGATGATGGTGATTGTAATCTTGATAATGATGGTATTCATAGTAATGAGGGTGATGATGATGAAGATAATGATAAAAATGGTAATGATATGATGATGGTTATGATTGTGGACGTAAATGGATACAAAGTCAATGATGTTTTATTAGTAGTTGTGATAGTTATATTATTGAGGCAAAGAACTGAAGGGTACAAGAGTGTGATTTTGTGGAGATTCCAAATTTCTTGGCATTATCTGATTGTTTCAACCCTCAGTCATTCCCCCTTCCCCCTTCTCCCCTCTCCACAGGTCAATGAGGTTGGTGCTGCAGCCCGTGATGGGAGGTTAAGAGTGGGCCAGAGAATCCTGGAGGTAAGAAAGAAGACATCTTTCATTCCGTCCCAATCTCAATTTAGCACAATCAAGCCCACTGTTGGAAGATGAATACAACTTTGGACAATGTCACTTTATCATCAACATATATTAGATATGATTGCCTTTCTGTGTATAAAGGATTTTTTTTTTGTAGATGGAGTAAAACATTGAATTCTAGGATGAATTATATTGGTTTGGCTTTGTAAATTTGTTAGATTGCATTTAAAAAAAAAAAAAAGTACAATTTTTCAGTAGTAATCAGTCTTATGTCAGTAACCTGGGAAATATGTGAGTCATACTTTTTTACCATGATTTGCCAACCATTGATATTTTTTCAATATCTTATTTTAGTAATCAAATGTTGACTTGATAACAGTATGTTTTATTTACTTTACAGATTTGTAATGATATGATTCAAAAGAGTAAATGTTACTTAAGTTTCTTCATCGTCATCACATCAAACGCTTCTCATTCGTACATTATCCAAAACTTAGAGTAGCGTCACTAGAATTCATTGATCAGGGTATAACCTTTGACCTTCAGAATCCTCCATATTCATTGATAAATCATCCAAAGGCCATTTATGTCCATGACCCTACTTCATTGTCATGACGATACATTTCAACCCAACCATTTTAGTAGCTTTAGTGAATGGGCATCTTGGATATGTGCTTGTTGCACTTGATGCTTTGAGAGAAACAATTTTTTTTCCTCTCCTGTTTTTGTGCTTAAATTAAGTTAATTTCCAACTATTGCCTGATTAGAAATGGCTGAGATATCTTGCGGTAAATTTGAATTGCTTATAAGGAGAGAAAACTAGGACATGAAGCAATTAGAGCATGACGACGCAGAGAGATTCTTTGGCAGATATTTTACTGGCTTCTTGCATGTTAAACACTGTTAAAGATTGTATTCATGATTTGTATGGACTTCCTTCTTTTCACATGATATTTCAAGTGGTTTGTGTTGATTAATACCATATTTAGAAAACTCAAATTGTCCAAGTTGTCTTGTTTGGAAGACAACACAAATCTGAAGGAGCTTTGGTTTCCTAAATTTTCTATTATTTGTCAGAAATGTGAAGGAAACTATCGATACTTTGTCAACACAACCCAATTGAAATAAACAGTTTAAATTTAATTTGTTTCTTCATCTATTTCATTTTATTTATCAATCTTATTTTTTGTTCTCTTTTTGATTTTCTCCTCTTCTTTGTTTATTTGTTTTGTTGTGGTCTTTTCTTATCCTTCCTCTTTCTTTTTGTCCTTGTTTTGAATGTATTCTTTATTATACTGACTTAATTTTCCTTTCCCCTATCCTCTTTTCCCCATAATCATTTCACATTTCAAATATGTCCATGTTTATTCTAATACATCCCACTTATTCCTTTCTTTTACTTCTCTCAACTTCTCCTTCATGTCCCTATAATTTCATGCACCATTATGAACCTCTTACTGTGTCCCTCTCACAATAAAACCCTTCTATATTTAATCCTTTTCTGCTTATCCTTGTCTCTTCCCTTTCATATACCAATGATCTTTGCCTTTTATCTCTCATTATCTGCACACCCCTTACACCCCTCTACTTCTCCTTACACCACTCGAATTCTTCCTCGATTCTAACTGTTCCCTTTCCAACATTTTGTTTCTCCTACACCCATCTCTTACCCCACCCAACGACAACCTGATCTCTCTAAATCTGCTCTTGAAACCTCTCCTCTCATTTTGTGTTCCTCTCCCTATCCATGTTCTACTTTCTTTCACCCATCTGCTTTTCTTTCTGCCCCACTCTAAATATTAAATCTGCTTTTCAAACCTCCTCTTCTGCTCCTGTCCCCCATCCACCTCCATCTCCATCTCCACCCTTCCTGCAACATCTATGATTCTGTCTTCTGTACCACCACCACCGACACCACCACCACCTCTACCACCTCTACCACCTCTACCACCACCTCTACCATCACCACCACCACCGCCACCAGGTGAACAGCCAGAGCATGTTGGGTTCCCGGCACCGGGAGGCCGTCATGGCCCTCAGGGGATGCGGAGACATGCTCGGCATCCTTGTATGTGATGGCTTTGACCCCAGTGAAGTAGATTACTGGCAGTCCAGGCCGGGGTGCGCTGGCAACCCCCTCTCTCAGGTGGACCTCAGCAAGAGGAACAGCCAGGAGAGCATCTCCTCCATAGACAGGGACATGACCACCGAGGAACTCAACCGATTAAACCAGGTAAGAGCTTCACCATGCACGCCCTCATCTAAGGATTGTAGATATGTGTGGGTTCGTACATTGATCATCACTTATGTAATAATGTCCTGGGGAGTGTTTCACAAAGACTAAGATTGACTTTGAGTTGGACTTAACTATGGCAGGCCATTCATGCCATTGCTTACTCTCACCATTGGTCTTTCAATTGTGATCTTTAGATAATACCTTTTCCTGCAATAATAAACTATCAAAAAAAGTAAATTTTGTAGATTTATTACCATGATTTGTACGTCCTTTTAGAGACCAATGCCATTAAGTGGTGAGAGCAAACAGTGGCATGAACAGCCTGCCATAGTTAAGTCCAACTCAAAGTCAATCTTAGTCTTGTGAAACGCCCCCTGATTGCATAGACTTTCAAGAAATCAAGCCAAGGGTAGTTTCAATGCCGATTGTGACGCCTACATAAATCATGTCAGGATTATGTACTCGTAGGATGCCATTGTATTGTTTGCAAAGCTCATAAGATGATGGCACCCGGCTTTTGAAATTGCCTGAGGTTGATTTGTTGAAACTCTTTGAAATAAATTTTAACAGATAATAATCATGACGATTATACATATTGATTGTGATGTGAAAGTCGGGGATAGTTTGGGAATTTTAACCAAACCTACAGAGCACATGCTCTTTGATTGGAAGATGCACTGATAACATTTGATGTTTAACATGTTTTCTATAAATTGGCATTCATTGTCACCAAAGGGGAAAGATTCTAAGGTGTAAAATTACAGTTCTCCTTTGCCTCCATCTAAGGAAGATGTGAAGTAATCAGTTGCCTAAAAACCAATGAAATGAAAAATAAATAAATAAATAGAGTTGCATGAACACTAGTTATAGTGAAAAGAGGAAAAGATTGTTTGTGAACAAGTAGTAGGTTTAAGAAAATTGTTTGAGTTTGTAGAGGCACCCTTTTATGTTTTATTTTGTACTGTTTGCTTGAACCGTCTTTTTAAAAGAACAGACGGAAAGAAAAATATTAGACACTCTTATTTACAAAAAAACATGTATTTTTGACTAGATTTTCAAAGAGCTAACCACAATCTAAATCAGTTATAATAATTATCTGAATGAGTTTAGTTTATAGTGCTAAATATTCAAATAATAAATAATAGAGAATGAACGTATTGGAAGAAAAGTTAACAGTAGTATATCTGGTACACATGGGATGACAGAAGCAAGTCTTATGTTTATTTAAATTATAATTAAAAAAACTATAGAAAAACTTGAAAGTTGAAAGAAAATGTAACAAAAATGTTTACAAGTGACATTGCCAATTAAAGTATTGATCTGCCCCATAGAAGGATGCTACAGCACGTTGAAAACGGCCAAAAAACGGACGGGCGGTTCAGTGAGTAAAAAGAGGGGTGGTTTCGGGCGGTTTAGTTGCTAAAGGGTTAAGCAATGTCCAGATGATACTTGTCTCTGCTCAATCCTCTCTGTCACTTTTAAGACTTCTTGTGAACCCGAGGCGGTGCAGGCAGTGCCAGAATTCTCTTTCCTCTAGAGCGATAACAAGATTAACACCTCTTTTTCTTTTCTCCTGGCATGTTTTCACCCTTTTTCTTTTCCTTCCTCTCCACTCCTCCCTCCCGTCTGCGTGTTATCTTCTTTACTCCACTGGGGTCTAGGACGCTGAATTTCAGTTAGAAGCCCAGGAATTTGAAGAAGAAGAATTAGCTAAACTGGTGAGCCCTACGCCATTCCAATATAACCTTCACCCGGTACAGGGTGTGTCAAGAAAGAAATGTATCCCACATCAAAGATGAACTTTGCCATTTTGAACCATTTTTCAAGACAATCAAACTTATAGATGCATGACCCTAGTAATAAAAAATGTGATATATTTCCACACTAAATCTTTGAAGCTGGGTTACTTTTTTGAACACCCTGTATAATATCTATCCACACTTTAATACTAGAAATTCCCAAATAACATTGTAAGCTTGGTGTTTATGTCTACTTGTATATTTGTGGCGTAGTATTAGAAAAAAAAAGAATACAAATTGTCTTTCCTCAACATTATAGAATACATTACATAGAATGCTTTGCTACACATGTACAGTGTGTCTAAAAAAAAAGAGAAGTGTTTCCTCGACATCATAGAATACATTACTATGCTTTGCTACACATGTACAGTGTGTTTATGAAAAAAGAGATCATGCTTCTGGCTTGTAGAGTTGCATTGCCCATTCATCCGATCTTTATGTATTTCAACATAGTACGGATGTTGTTTGAGTGTAAAAGTCTGTGGGCTGTGTTATAAAGAGTTGTGATGGATTGATCCAGATTGATCGCAAGTCCCCAAATCAATCGTTAACTTACAGACTCTTTTACCGTAGTACAAAGTTGTGATTGATTTCAAGTATCAGTCAATATGAGTGAGTAGCAACCGTTTAGAAAATTGGATGTGGAATGGTACTTGGCCAAAAACAGAAGGAAAAAAGAAGAAGACAATGACTACAGTTGAGATTAGGATATCAACAAACTTTCTGAAGTGTATTAAAACATGCAAAGCATATCCATATTGCATAGTTAGAAGTCACTTTAATGTGATGTGTGTTTATTAGGCTGCAAAATAGATCTTATTTTCTTGTAGAGTATTAAAGTCACATTGTACTGTATATCATGCCATGTTCAATTTAGTGAGTGCATGGATGTTATAAACCCACAATGTTTCACACAGATATACTATTTTATTCTGCAATTCTTGAAAGATTATATGTATCGCTTTCTTTATTAAATGTATGCATGAATTATTGCATGTCTTTTGACAAAGAAGTGAAAGATAAAATGTCATTTGATGCATTCTGACTTTTGCGCATTTGGAGCATGAGCATTTGTGCACCCTGTATAGAGAAAACACACCGCTTTGTGTACAGTTCCATGGTGTTCCCTACACTTCATACAGTTAACAACTAAATTTGTCATACATCCCCTTACCAAGTTTTTTGTTTGTTTATTAAAGAGTGTTAAAAATTGAGTTGTTTCTTGAGAATATGACATATTAAAGCTGAAATCTATTGAAATTATTCAACAAAGGGACTGACTAAACCACTCCACCTTTCGTTCTTGAGTTACCCAAAACATAAAAACATCAAATTGACAAGGTGTATGAACAATTTAGTTGTTAACTGTATGTTCAATTCCAACACTCGATGATACGTGTGCTGTCATATGTTCCCTACATTTCATATGTTCCATTCCAACATGATGCATAGTGTGTGCAGCTTTTCATGTCAACTTCCCTTTATAGGGTGGCTTTTATGTAGGTACATATACAATTACAGGCAGACGTTTAAGTATTATACCTGTGTACATTGTATTTGTATAAATGTGCAATAGAGTTTCATTTAATTGACTATTTTTTTGTGGACAGTGAATCATAAGAAACATTCTCCGTTCTTAAAACACCTCTTTTTCAAAGCGATTATATTATTCACGGTTGTGAGACTTTCCACTCTGTGCTTAGAGGGTTGGACAGTTTCCATATATTCTTAAACCAAAACTTTATTACTTTATTTAAAACTGTTCACTAGAAGTTTACTCATATGTCATTTATTTGGATATGAGTATGACCAACCATCAATTTCTTTTATCCGTTGTGAAAAAAATAAATAAAAAATAAAATAAAAAATAAGAAGTCATCTATTCTGATTCATATTTTATGATATGATTTAATTTTTATAGGGAAGTATTGGTCAGATTATTTCAATTATATTTTCATCACGGGGAAAGAAATTTTGTTAAAGAAAATCATTAGAGATTCAGAAAGAAAAAAATCGTAGCATTTCAGCAAAGTCAACCAACATGCATTTTCATTCTCCACCCCCACTCCCCCCTCCCCCATGTTGTGTGTAGCCCCCCCCCCCTCAGCCTCTCAGTGTGTTAGCATTCATTTGACCATTTTATTTATATATCTTGATGTTCATTTTACTTTCATTTTACAACCCTCACCACTGTAGGACGGGAGAGAGGTAATACACGATCAAAGCACATAGATTAGCTTCGATTTACATTGTCATGTTATTCACTGGTTATTATTTTGTTTTATACTAAAACCATTCTATTCATTGTTCAAACATCAAAGTTTTAACCTTTAAATCCCATTTTTAACAAATACATATACATATTGATAACATAAATTTATGCATATTTCTTACCTTGTAATAACGCAAATTATTCACAGATGAAAATTGAAAACAAATATGATTTTTTTTTTTAGATACCTGTATTCATTTGAACAGAATATAAATCTTGATAAAATATCAGTTTAAAAATATTAATTAAATGCTGTGCTAAGTTTAAAAAAATTCTTTGTAAGAACTCATTTGTAAGAATTTTAAAATTGGAAAAACATGCAAAGCTTTATGTTTGTAGAATTGGCACCAAACAACACATACAGTAGATTAACTTAAATCATTATTGTGATGTCATTTCAAATCTACCAGTAGTTCAATTACTTTTTCTTCCGAGACCATTATAAACATATGGATCATTGTATTACAAAGTAAACATTGTCATATTTTCTGCAAACCGTTTATATTGATTGATATTATGAGTTTATGCCAATTGTAAATTAATCAACTCTATATTCCACTTTTCACTTTATAAATTCACCAGCAGCGCATAAGTAATCATATTTATTACAAGACAATGGTATGTGAAAATCCACTGTGTGCATCAATTGCCTTAATTTTTTATGACACACACTTTGTGTGATATCAACTATGAAAGTCAACAATCTCTCAAGTTGACATAACTTCATGCATATTCATTATGCCACCTGCACCTGATATAATTTACACAATTCCCATGCATATTAATATTTATATCCATAAGCCTCTACCTGATATAATTTACATAATTTCATGCATATTCATATTTGTATACACAAGTTCAAATTTGATTTACTTTCTTACTTTGATCTACATGCACCATCAAACATACATACATACATCTAACAAACATTGTTAGGATGTACTCTTGCATATTCATTCTACAAAATGATAGTGTGAAAACTGCCTCTAATAAATATCCACAATCTGATTTGTTTATTTATTTAATCATTTTGTTGGTTTGTTATGATTTCACTTTGATGTTGTTTTGTGATTGTTTGACCACACCCACTCCTTATTGTTATTCACTCTCTTCCCATACTTCATTTTTTTTTTTTTTTCACTACTCTTTCAAAACAACTATTTCCAATCACAACCTATGTATTTCACTATTTCATGGAGCACTCACTGTGAATAATTATATTTTTACTGGCACATTCCTCTCTGTAGAAAACAAAAAAGGAAAACAAATTGTTTACTATTTTAATAATTGTATGGTATAAAAGGTTACGGTATTAGATATAACTACAACTAATACAGTATGTCCGTTGATAAATGGTTGATATTTAGGTAATGGTAATTTTTCATACTGAGGAGAGAAAAAACATCTTGTAAATGGATCAAATGATAAGGGGCGAAATGACATTAGAAAGGGAGAGAGATAAAAATATATTTGATAAAAATTAGTGGTGTGTATTGTAATACTATTTGTTGTGATATAATGTTTTTTTTCTCCACGTGTGTGTTGAATGTTCATACACTGTAGTTTATTTGTTGTTTTTTGTTTAACCAAGTGACCTACCAAAATCCATATTTCTATTAAGACCTTATTTTAATTCTCTTTCTTATTTGTTTCTTCTATTTTTGCCCTTCCCCCAATCCTCCTTATATTTTCTTCTTCCGTATTGAAATTGATATTATTAGGAAGAGATGAGGAGACAACGAGAGGAAGAAACAAGAAGATTAACAGAGGAAAACGAGGTAAGAAATGAGTCATCAGCAATTCTTTTGAAAACAAGGGTAGTGATTATGTGCCTGTATTCATAGCCTTTCTACTAACACACTACTGAGCATGTTTATTCCAGTGGAGCTCATTGTTTATGCACAGTTGCATATACATGCCATCTATCATATTATCATTATAGAGAAGTGGGTTTTAAATGAACTTTTATTTATTCAAATAAGAAAGGGGGATTGAATACAACGCTGATATATATATTTCATGACAACTCATATTTTGGGGTGCATTTATATGGAATTCTATAGGGGATTAACTAACATCATATATTATATTTTGTTGGAGAAAGAATGTTTGATATTCTATCATTTCATCATTCATATTTCATATGTTATACACACATGTTTATAACCAAATCGAACTGCATACTTGTATATCTCCTTCCGAGTCCCTCAATATAGCTGGGAACAAATGACAGTTTGAGAAATTGCTAATGAAAAATTTGGGTTGAACTATCTCTTACTTTCAAATCTATTTAAAATTCCAGATGTTGATAATGTAAAGAATTCTTGTTTACAATACATACCTTTTTAATGGGTTTATCTTTGAAATGTAAAAGTGTGGGTTTAATGGGTTTATCTTTGGAATGTATAAGTGTAATTTGACACGGACCCAATTCACACTTGCCAAATGAGAGCACATGTAGCTGGATTGTCCCTCTTGATAGCAATCTCTCTATAAAGTAAGGAAACACTTCCGTCTCAGGGTGCCTTCTGCTCAACCACCTCTAGTAGGTAGTCTTGCGGAATGTATTTGAAGATGGCAGCAAAAGCCAATCTTGAGTTCTGATGACGGAACTGCATTTCAAGAGAAACTAGGCCTTTATTACAAACGGGCATGATTTATTTCCAGAACACAAAATCAGCTTTAAAAGTGGTCACCTGTGCAGACAAATCAACACACTACTCTCTCATGTATTGTCACAGTACAATTTATATTTCAATTTGAAGTTTGGTTTGAAGTGAAATGATTTGCAGCAAAGTGTGAAGGGAAAGTTTGAAGGGAAAGTAACCATCACACTGGAATGACCATTGTGATTACTCAAAATAAGAGAGCTCTTGTTTGAGACTTTGAAGTGTGAATCGGGTCCTGGTCTTTGTGGAAGTCATGCACAATTATGATCACCATGCCAGTGTGATACACTATGCAATCTGCTTTTGAATATTGAATAACAACCCATATGTTGGTCAGTTGTTCAAAGTTTGATACTATCAATTAGCCCTTACGATGAATACCCCTGTCAGACCAATGAGACTGATACCGGACCAACAACAGACTGGACAAATATTAGATTCCATCCAAAGGCCAATGATCGGTCAATTTAGTGTCTGTTTGGCTGTGTAACTAATGTATCCAAGATCTTCCTTTGTGTTATGATACTTTTTCTGAGGCACGTATAGAATATGCAAGTAATTAGATAACGCACCAATACCTCTAATTTCACTTTGAGAAAATGGACAGAAGAAAAAAAATCAAATGAGGGAGTTAAAAAAGCAGATAGCATACATCACACTGGCAGTCACATTGCATGTCGCCTGCTCTCTCTAGATCTTCCTTTCATCTCTCTCACTCCCCTCCCTCCTCTCCCCGCGGCGATCAGGAAAACTTCCAAAAAATCATAACGAGAAACGTTAGTAGCCGCTCCCCTCCCCTGGTTAGGCAAGAAATGATGCACGCCCAGGAGCAGGAGGTCGAGACCGACGATGACGAGCTGGATGCCCCGTTGCCCCGCCTAAGGAGTCCATCTGAAGAAGATTTGATAAATGATGATTTTCAGATGGAAGAAGAGTTGATCCCACTGAGGGTTGACACAGAGATTGAAATCAATGTGAGTTTGATTTACTTTGAAGAAAAGAAAAAAACAAAGAAAGGAAAACCAATCTGTTTCGTTGAAGACACCATCAGTTTGCTGTGCAGTGCCATTTCTCCTGTTTAACCCCCTTGATACCCAATGATGCTTTTGGTAAAAGGTTTTTTTTTTCTTTAACAGACTGACATTGAAACTTACAAACATTAAGGTTTGTGAAGTGGGAAAACAGTTCCTTAATGCTATTTGACATGAATCTTTAATGGATTTGTATCTTTTTGTTGCTAACCATTAAAATTACTTTTTGGTGGCAGGGAAATATCCAATGCATTTTGAATACTGCAGTAGAACTTATAACAAAGGGTATATCATAGTCTTTATGAGGTGGAGGGGTTTGGTCATAACAAGGGTGAAATATAAGAATTTAAATCTCTCCCTGGTGTATTATCGCAACTAATATTCTCTTACATACCCACAAATGTTATATGACTAACAATTATTAAACCCTCTGTAACAAACTCATCTTCATATAGTGGAATGGTCTTGTAGAATGTAGATAATAGAAAGCATGTGGACTGACACTCACTCACACCTTTAACACATTTTCAAGCTAAACTATAGTCAGATGTTGTGTTGTATTTCTCTCATTAGCTCGTCATTTGTTAGATGTTAATGGTCTTGCTATCACGCTAGTCTAGAATTCTGAATTGTAACATCTTTGTATATTACAATTTTTCAAATTGTTGGTAAATGTTTCTGTTTTAATAACATGGGAATAGTAATCGACTGTGTAATATATTTGCATTTTCTTCAAATGTAAACATACAGATATTGGAAAGTCCAAGCTATCTTGACCCATAGGTTACTAGCCATTTTGAAATTGAGTATATCCGATTATTTTACTTGTGATCAATTTAAAGCCCTACTAAAGCTGGGATCAAAACTAAACATCGGGTGATATGATACTTCCAAAGTGTAAGTCTATATTCATAATACGATAATTCTTGGAAAAGCATGTGATTGACACAACAAATGACCTAATATTTGTGTGGATTTATGATTAACTTTTATTTATATTCTCCCTTTGCTAACTGAACCAATGTTAACCTGTGATATTTTTTCCCTACTATTACTTCTAATCTACTTCTTATATTGATATTTCTACTGATCTCTCTGCACGTTTTTTTCTCGCATTCATGTGTCTTGTTTATATTTGCAATGCATTATTATTATAGTCCAAACAGCAAGCGGAAACGACAGAAAATGGAACGGCAGACGATGATGATGATCTACCCCTTCCACAAGCAAAGGTGAGATTTTCTGTCCAGTTTTAAGCCCCTCAACCCCAAAAGAAAGAACAATGTTAGAACATGTATAACAGTGAAGAGGAAAATTAAGGTTTTCCTTCAACTATTCCTGATATTTTAAAAGTAAGATGTAATGTGTAATTGATGCATATATAATTCATAAAATGTTTACGTATGTGCCGATGTGTCGGTCATAATTAAATGAACATGATGATGTTATTGAATATACAACCATCAGTGTATGGTGTCCTTTAAAGGTAATACAAAGTTTTGGTATGGGGTCGTGAATTTGGTTTAAATGAACATATTGGAAGCATTTGCGATCCTACTATATTCACTGATCGTTGTCGCGGTCGAAATCGACTTTAAAGTTATGAAATTGTAAATAATAAACATTTTATGTTGTATAGCTCCCTCTCAAGGTCAAGATATTAATAAAGCTATAAAACAATGTTTCTTGACTAAAATCTACCGATTAGCTATTCCCGTTCAGAAATTATATACCACAACTACATAATCTGAGATTTTCATGGTCGCAGCTACCATTGTTCGGCCGTAGGAGCTATTTGAAATTCATCAAAATTTACCGGGAGCACCGGTAAATCTTTATATTCAAATTTTCTCGAAAGCAGAAGTGTTTTAGGGGCTAAAATTTCTAGTGCGTTTAATACATCCACAGGGGCATCCAAATATATCAAAATTGTAAAGAATCACTATCCACCCATTTTTCAAAATTTCCCAAAACTTTGTAATACCTTTAAGTATACTATTATTGAGACATTTTAAAATATTGCTACAAAATTTTCCAATAAATTAGCAACTGCAGCCGTTTCATTTGGACTGAAAATTTTAAACTGTCCATGAAGTTTGCGCTCTAGCAGTCTTTCAAATCATTTAGATATTCGACTGAACTCATTCTAGCTGAATTATCATTTAGCACATCACAACATTAGTTCCATCTTTATTTTATAAGTAAGAATAAGGAAAAGAAACACCCAAGTGATTGTAAAAGTATGGGAATTGAACTTACATCAAAGTGAGTTTTAAAATTGCGGAATAACAGAAAGGGTGTTTCTTCCTAAAATGTGTCTCCTGTGACCTTTGCAAATACTTTGCCCTTTATTTCAAGCACACTTCAAACAGCAAATTTTGAGCTACTTTTCTTTATGGCTGCCATATATTTTCCAGTGTAGAATTTTACATTGTTTGTTTTTCTGCAGATCAAGATATTTCTTTGTTAGAGATAGCACATTTTTTCTTTTCTTCATCCTTTGAAATCGATGTCTTTTAGGAATACAGACCTTTACATATGCCCTTTCTTGCAAACAACACGTGTAGATCAATTGAACCGAATGTTGGCGAAAGGTGTATTATAAAGAACCGACTTGAATTGGGGGTTTGGGTTTGGGGGTAGCAAATAGCAAATTTTGGCAACAAGTAGTGTGTTTTGCATAGTGAAATTTTTCATATTTACATAGTTTTGCATGTTCAGTTTTATTTTATGCATGTGCAGCTGTTTGAATGAAAATTAGCCATTAGCCATTATTTTGCTGCCATCTCTTTACTTTTTGCTGTGCTGTTAAGTAACTGCAAGATATTATGATATATTCTTACACTTACACGTACTTGCTGTATTCTACTATTATTTGCATGGATATTGTTTAATTATAAACAAATGTTTCCTCTTTTATAACCAGCTGTATTTGCATGAGGCAAATGTTAACTGTTCCCAACAAAAACAGCTCTCAAGCTCTGTGCTGAAGATAGCCTTTGAAAGGATGAAATATATTTTCAATCAAAATGGTCAACACAAAAGTCACCATCGTGGAAAACAGAAAAGAAAGATGAAAAATAATAAAGGAAAATATCCTCTTAAACTGATGAGTAGAAAGTAACAAAATTAAATTTTGAAGCAAAATGAAAATAAAAGTAAAAGAGTCCCATGCAGAAGAAATGACATGCCCAAAAGCAATCATGTATGATGTAACTTTTGAAGAAAATGAAAAATACCCTTTTTCACCATTGATGAGACCATCCTGCATAATTACTGAGTATAATTCTAAATGAATATATAAATGAATCCTTTGATATCGTATTGTACATATACTTAACTTACCAGTTTTCCACGGTATAAGAACAAAAAAATAGTCATGCATAGACAATAGATCGTCCGATTACCCTTGTCCACCTGCTGAATTGTACCTCCCTAACGACCTCCTCACTTAATTGCCACAAATTTCCAAAGCAGCCAAGGAAAAAGGCACCGCCCCCGGTGGCCCCCCGGCCCCGTGGCCTTCGAAACTTGAGTACGAGCAGCACGGCCTCACGTTCCTCAAGCGTTTCGACCCCACCCGCGTCTCCAGAGGTAGAGTACCCACCACACCCTCCTCTAAAACTGAAGCTTGAGTTCACCTCCCCTACCACCACCGTTTGACTGGCATGATCCCATGTATTTTGTTTTGTGTGGTGTATTTAAAAAAAGGCTTGTATCGTTAATTCAACATGGACTGTCTGTCTGTTGCATGTGCTTGCACTTGTTTTAAGCATTTAACCTTCCGAGTGATGACCGTGTACTTGCAAACATTTACTTAGTTAAGAAGTATTTAGTGGTGCTTTTATCTGATAGTTTGACGTTCTTAGCAGTTTTGATGATAACAGATTAATCCTAAACTGTATGTAAAATGATAAGGTCTTGTCTTAACAAATATGTGATCCCCCAAAAAGGTCTAATTATAAAATTAATTCTAAATAGCTTTTAATAGAAATGTTTGATGTTTCTAGCAATTCTAATGATAAACGTATAAACTATTTTAATATTATAAGGTCTAGTTTTAAAAGATATGTTTAACATTTGTAGCAGTGCTAATAATAAATATTTAACTCTGTCTTTCAATAGTAAAGTTAAAATTTTAACTGATATGTTTGATGTTCCTAGTAGTTTTAGATCAGGATTTATCTAACAATAATGACTGACTGTCTTAAAGTTTATGAGGTCTATAATAATTATTATTAATTTGTCAACAAAGGAATTACAATGATTTCAAAACACAAATGGAAGTCTAATGTTGATTATTTCACCCATAGTTCCAGAAACAGTGATAGTTATAAAAAATTAGAATTAAAATTTATACAAAATTACAAATCATTTCAGAACTGATATGATGCCAATCATGATGCAGTAATATACTACATGTTGAATTAGCAGTTATTCATGATTATACTCACATATATTTTTTTGCTCTTTGCAAACAGGCACATAATTCAGGTTAAGAAAAAACATGGATTAACTTTCTATTAAAATAAGTAAAATATTTTTTAGTGACAGGGTTACATATTTTCACAGCATTTGTGCAGTTTAAGTCAAGCCGAAGAATATGAAAAACACTTGTGGAGTTGCATGCTGCATCTTGGAATGTTGCAAGAAAACATATATATATTCTCTATATTTATTTTCACATCACTCACACTCTTTAAGATAATTACTTGTTTTGTAGATGGTTTTTAATTGGAGAAAGGGATTTGCATGTTTACATACATACATGTACATTGGGCATCACTATGATGTACTTTACCTATGACTTTCATGAAAGTGCTTGATGATGTAAAGGCTTTATTTCTTCATGCATACTCTGCTATACGTTATTCTCAGTTATTCTTAAGGAGGGCTTGCCACATTTGTATGCCAGCTGCCATTTATTTCATGGTGTAATGATTCACCTTTGTCATTCTCATTCTGAAGTCTGTTAAGTTACAGAGTGAAATACCTTTGTTCTTTTCTCTAAGCTCATACCTAGTTAGATGGTAATTGATGCTCCTTAATCTTTAACTTAAGTAGACAGCTATTTTTCCAATATTGCTATTACATTCTAATGACAGCTTTGGGTAGGTTTGCGTAGCCTCCCAATACAGGCTAGAAGAGCTCTGTTCAATAGGTCCTAATAATATCCAGATCCTTAGCCTTACAGAAATTCAGCAGGGAAAATCCCACTTAGAGTTAAGAAAATGACTAGGGAAAGTTGTGTGTTTCCCTAATAGTTTTGCCAACAAGCCCAACCTATACCCTCTGTGTGTTAGAATTGGATGCCTAGTTTCAGAATAATATTAATATGAGTTATTTCTAAGATACAAAGAAAGAACAGCATTATCTTTCTGTGAAATATGTACACATGTTCAATCTGGTGACATTGTATTCTCTTTAAATCATTCATTCCATGGATTTGCATAATTGCATATTTGATCTTCAGGTAGATTATAGGTATCCATCCATACACATTCATTCAGTGCCTCATTGCATCATTGCCATGGCTATCTTGAAAAGAGATATATTGAAAAACAATGTCCACAAGAGAATATGCAGTATTTGATGTGTTAAAGGAGTATTTGTTGCCACCTAGCTCTTATTAAAGCTTTTTTTTTTTAATATATATGTTACAGTAAACTAAAGACATGGCTTAGAATTTGCAGGAATAATCTGTACTTTTGTTGTTTATAATGAGACTTTTTCAGTCTCATTGATTGATTAATTTGTTTTTTAATTATTATTATTATTTGTTATTATATATATATATTTTTGTTTGTGTGTGTGAGGGTGTTCTTCACACACATACTTTAAACTGGTTTTAGGGTATTGATATCATCTTGAATGAAGAGCAATATGCCTATCTGTAGGTAAATGTTTAAACAAACCGGATTGGAAGGGATCTACATCGTTATAATCACTTACTGGATTATCTGCTGAGAGCCAGAATGCTATTAAATGATTTAAGCCCCTCTACCTCTCTGCAAATGACACTTACAAAAGTATTTTTAAAATTGAACTTCAGCTGTGTAGTGCCTTATACATTGTACCATTCATGCATTACACTCGTTATGCATTAATGTGTGTGTTTGTCCATCAGTGATGGTTTTTATTTTTATTTTTTGCGAGTGTAATTTTTGTGCAATTTTTCACCTTTTTCTCACTTGAAATTATACATAGAATGAGAGTCATTCTGATTAAATACCAAAAGCTATGGTCACAAATCAGAGCAGCGACCGACCGATCAGTAGCCTGCTCGGTCGCTGCTGGAATTAGGCATCGCCCAGCGATTAGGTCGGTGCCTGGGCGGCGACCGCCCAGGCACCGAGCGTATTTTGGGCGGCGAGTGAAAAGTGAGCAGGCGCCACCCAAATTTTAACTCCGCGCTAAAACTTCAGCGGTGACCGAGCGATGCCCTAAAAACGAGCGGTGCCTGGCCGGCCGCCGCTCGGTGGCCGTGCAGCCCCCGGGCAGAATTGGTTAAAAACTCGCCGCTCGGCCGCCGAGCAGGCTACTTTTGGGTAATGTGACCATAGCATAAGATAGAAATACACATATCAAAGGTAATAAAGTGTAATTGCAAAGTATGTGTATTTGTCATCAAAATGTTTAGCCCTAGATATTGAGAATTTAGGGGCAAAATATATTTAAAGTACTTTGAAGTTTGAAGAACTCATGTGAAAAGTCTTGGGTGATATTAAAGCAGGTTGATGAAAATCTGTCTTTCCATTTTCGACAACTCTAAACACGGACTGACGGACAGCTTCAGAGCGAAATGTTGGGTGTTGTATTTTGAAATTGTCTGATACTGAATTGAAATTTCTATAAACCATTTGTATTTCAGTACTTTTAACTTAAGATTTTCAAATGATATTGTCACACCTTCTAATACAGTATCCATTTTAAAGTCACCAGTTCCCATGTTCTCCTTTATATTGACTTTAAGAAAAACTTTCAGAATCATTTTTAACGTCACTAATACATTTCATGGACTAATTGCTCTCTCCCATTTCCTTCCCTTTCTTCATTCCTCTTTGGCTTTGCTTTTTCTTCCACTTTACCTGGTCAATATCTAACTCTTCACCCTAAAATGTAAACAACTTCCTATGAAAACATATATCCTATGGGATGTATCATGAACAAATCTCCATTGTTCATCAATATTGGTGTGGCGTATATATGGTACTCTCTGCAACTTTGGTAAAACCATTGCAGGAGCCCAGTACTTATGCAACAAGTAGCTTTCGAATTTCCCAAACACTAACGGAGGGTGTAAGCTGTAGTCCTCA
Source organism: Strongylocentrotus droebachiensis (assembly GCA_035222895.1). Classification (NCBI taxonomy): domain Eukaryota; kingdom Metazoa; phylum Echinodermata; class Echinoidea; order Camarodonta; family Strongylocentrotidae; genus Strongylocentrotus; species Strongylocentrotus droebachiensis. The sequence continues at coordinate 324,462 of JAVYIG010000515.1, forward strand.
TGTAAAAGAACGTACTGACGACCCTTCACCTGTAGAAATATTTGCTCCAGATCCCTTTGGGGAAAAGTTGCATCAAGAGGGGAAGAAGGAGGAAAGCATTACCCCTCTCGGAAACCCACACCCTTCCTATCACAATCCTGGGCCTTCTCATGAAAACCCTAGATATAGTAACCCCGGTGGACACAACCCTGGTACCCCTGAGCACTGCCCTAAAACCTTAGAGCATAATCCGCATAATCCAGGTGGACACAATCCGGGATATCCCCTGCAAGGGGCATGTTCTTTTACAGGAAGAGAAAATCCTCATCCGCAACACAACCCTTTGTCCCATGAGCAGCATAATCCGGTCAGTCCTGAAGACTGCAATCCCGGAAATCCCAGTGGCCACAATCCTGGAAATCCCGGGGGCCACAATCCCGGAAATCCAATTGGCCACAATCCTGGTAATCCCAGTGGCCACAATCCTGGAAATCCCGGTGGCCACAATCCTGGTAATCCCAGTGGCCACAATCCCGGAAACCCAGGGGGCCACAATCCCGGAAATCCCAGTGGCCACAATCCCGGAAATCCCAGTGGCCACAATCCTGGTAATCCCAGTGGCCACGATCCCGGTGGCCATAATCCTGGAAATCCAAGTGGCCACAATCCTGGAAATCCGGGGGGCCACAATCCCGGTGGCCATAATCCAGGAAATCCAAGTGGCCACAATCCTGGAAATCCCGGGGTCCACAATCCTGGAAATCCCAAAGATCACAACATTGACAATCCCAGTGACCACAACCCTGGAAATCCTGAAGACCACAATCCAGGAAACCCTAAAGACCACAATCCTGGGAATCCCATAGACCATAACCCTAAGTCTCAAGGGGTTGACAACCCCCATCCAAAGGAAGAGGGGGCACAAGCAAGTTCCAATCCTCACTCACAGGGTATTCAACCAAATCCTTCTCCATCAGACAATCCTTCAAGTCCTCATCGTGTGACATCCCCAGAACCCTCTGACAAGCCCAACCCATTCCGAAATCCTGCTGCAAAGCCTAATCCTTTCAAGGAGACTACAAGTCCTGTCGCTTATACAGATATAAGGCCTAAACACAAAGTTATTATCTCACCAATCAAAAGTCCAGTTACTCCTCCAAAGCCGAAACACTACCCAGACATTCCTCCTAAGAGCCAACCACTTTCACCAAAGTCCCAACCACTTTCTCCAAAATCCCCTAGTGAAGACCCTTTTTCTTCAGATGATGAAGAAATAGCAAGAGCTAAAGCACAGCTAGAAGCTCGATCAGAAGTCCTAAAATTTAACAGGATTAAGGGTCGCGACACAAGCCGCTTCCAGTCCAATCCATTCTTTCAACAACAGCAGCAGCAACAAAAGCCGGCTGCACCTGAGGTGAAGACAAAAACCCTGACTCAGCTGCTGTCTTCTCAGAAGGTTGTAGCAAAGGCCAAGTCTGTACAGAAAGTTGTGTCGCCTCCACCACCTGTCTCGAGCTCACCGCCTTCCTTCAGCCCTGTAAAGTCTCCCCTCTCACCAGAGCCTGAGGTATCCTATCTTAGTCCAAAGACAGTATTGGCATCGTCAGTGTCTCTTTCTCTTGTCTCACCAGCTTCATGCCTGTCCTCTCTGTGCAACCCTTCATTCAGACTCTTATATTATCATCCTCCGTATTTGCTTGCCTTAATATGATCATCCAGAGTTGTGTAGCTGTTGTGCTGTAGCCACAAGTCCAACCAGTATTCAGTTCTACCACATCTTCAGTTCACCCGTACACAGATGTCATTTGATTTCATTCTTCTGTAGAACCACATACCTAGTTTGTTTAAGAATTGTATGATTTTTTTTCCCTTCTACCTAGCAGTGGCGTGTAAATGTAATTGATTGGATTATTTTACCTTGTGAACAACACCTGTTTCTTTTCTGATTTGCTCAATTATTTCCATTTTCTGTTTCTGTGGATAACCAACTTGCCTGAATGTAAATTCTCAAAAGGATATCAATATTATTTCAATATATTAACTGTGATTAATTTGACCGAAATAATTACAAATATTATGAAATTAAACAAACTTTCCTTGGCACAAATCACTTTGTATTTTCTATTCTGAATTCTGCCTTTGGCCATTGGTTCCACAAAAACACTTTCTTTTTTTCATTTTCATTTGGATATCTTTCTACAATTATCTTTTTGGAGCAAGAAGGGCATTAGCGCTTCTGGCTCCAAACAGACTGGATATCAGTATTAAGCCTATCATTTTATGGCACATTATTTCTATACTTGGAGCACACTCTTGTCCCCTATAGTTGTACCCCTTCACCTTCCGTATGTAGAATCCTTTTAAATAATATCAGCACACTATCTTTGATTTTTACATCTTTTCAGTTATCTCTCTGTATTACCAATAGTTTGCACTTGATGTATTTATTTTATGTATGAGACATGGAGCCTTTTCATAGTCCATTCAAGAAGTCTGTGGTGTGTTTGGCTGTAATGAGATATCTTTTATTTTACATTGACCGTTAGATATCTCCCATACCTGTCTGCACCCCCTTGTCATGATTTCCCCCTCTTGAAGTGCCCCCTACCTGTTCTACCAAAATATATATATATTTTTTTCTTTTCAATCTGATATTTTTAAATGAATTTCCCCATCATTTTATTATAAGTGAGAGAAAGCAAAAAAAAATTGCTATTTAAAGGCTTCATCGATACAGATTTTACCTTGCATTTTGAGTGTATAATTTTCTAATGATTTGTGTGGCATCCTCTGTATCCCAATGACAATTTCAGATTGGAGTTGTCATTTTTCTACCGTTGGTGACCCATCAACTCAAAACTACTCATAGGTTGCCAGAATTCTTATCTTTGTGTGTGTACTGTGTAGTTACTGATTATTAGAGATGTAAACCCCTCAAACAAGTTCTACAATATAAGTATTAGCCCTAAATCTCTTTTGTTAGTTTATTATCATAGTTATCTTCATTTCATCAGATCATTTTCTTTTAATTTGTCCATTTGATCATGATAATCCTTGTCATCATTCAGTGTGTCATCATAATCCTCTATCATTATTCTCTATCATAATCCTCTATCATTATTCTCTATCATAATCATCCATCATTACCATCCACCATTACCTGTGCATCCATTTCTTCTTGTATGACATCAGTTTGTTTCTGAAGGGCAATTCTATGAAACGTATGCTGTAAGACATAGGTCTTATCCATGTATTTGAAAAAGAAAATTCTCGTCCGATGACCATTGACTACCGGTAATGGTTATTTGTGGTACCACTACCCTATTTAGTGCTTTTGTCAATAATTTGTTTTACATTTTGGGATGAAAATAATGGATAAAGATGTATTTTGTACAGGAAACATTTCACAGAATTCCCCTTAACGTACTGCACCTCTGCAGTTACTATCCTGGATTGTACAACTTGTGCTCCGTTGACAATCACTCCACAGTCTAATGTCTAACACTAAACAGATTCCCATCTTTGTAATCCATGACGCCTATTAAACCCCAACCCTATCCTGAAACATAACCTTAAACCCTATCACAACTCAACCTCTAACCCTAAATCTTTGATGAAATAAAGTCTGGAGCAATTGTCAACAGTGCCAATGTTGGAGAATATCGTACGATGGAGATACATGTACCACCTATAAAGTAATTTCTACATTTTACCATCTTTTCGGTAATTCAGGGGTGCAGTAAGAATCCAAATAAAACATGAAGAAAATCTTTTGTTAGAAGACTGTATTCAAACGAGTGATTTAATGAACATTGTAGTATTCATTGAGTAAATCTTAATATTCCCACTGGCCCTTTCATCTGTGCATTGCATTGCCACATACCCCATTTTCCCCATCCTTCCTTACCTGCAGTGTAGTCCTGACTAGGTTCCAAGATGCCAAGATTTGGTCCTACACTTTCAGGTCTGTCTCAGAACTTGTAGACATCAAAGTCTGGGCCATTTGACATTGCAAAAACCTGAATGGCCTGTTTTTTTACCAAAATATAAAACTGGATGCTGAGTTTAAGCTCGGTCTACATTTGTGTTTATCAAAGGAAGTTAGACCGAGACATCAGTTTCCCCTCTGTTAACATGACTAGACTCTTGTTTCCAGTTTAACTGAATTAGTAGAGAATGATCCAATGTTTTGATCACGCTCCTGGTCCTGTTACCAGGTACTGGGTATGGGACCAATTGCTGATTTCAGTGGGATCTTGGACCAAAAGCTTGACAATATTGCTACCACCACCCCCCCCCTACCCACTCACCTCCCTTTAAGCCTCGCAGACATATGTCATTGTGTTCTACCATCATTGATGGGACATTTCATTTACTCATTAAGTATACCTAGTGAATTTGTGATGAATTGGTATTCTAGATTTCTTCCTCTTCATGCTATTTTTTTAGAAGTAAGGCCCGTTTGCACAAAGAGCCAACATTTATCGAAAGGGAATGGGCCAATTTATTTGGTCACCTTTGAAACAATCAAAATTTAAATCCCAATTGGATAACCGAAATTTGCAACAGATTGTCTGTGACAGTGTATATGGTTGGAGGTTGCAATCAAAACATAACTTCAGTTGATTGTAAGATGCAGTTGATTGCATTCAACTGTGGCATTCAATTATTACTCTTTTTGTGCAAACTTGGCCTATTTCCTACTTTCAAACTTTTGCTGTAACTTAGTTTTGTATTTTACTTTTCAAAGCCTCTTCTTGAATTATTAACTATTGTGATCATTTATCAAAGCAAGTTGTAACGTCTATAATTTTTTTGAGACACTTTGATTATCCTTAACGTTTTGTATTCAAGTTCTCTACTTTCTTCATTTTTCTGAGTTACTGTGCCCTTCACTTGCATTCATTTAGTGAATGAATATTTTTATGATATATTTCAAAGCATAATATTTTGTGAATCATTGTATATCGTGTCATTTACGCACTGTACATATCTAGAAATCTTTCTTTTATGTGGAAAACTGATTAAATAATTTTAGTGTAACATTATAATTTTGTTCTTCTCAAAATGTTTAGTTTTATATTTTCATAAAATTGAGAATATTAATTTCATTGTTACTTCAACATATTAGTTAATACTGTAAGTTAATATTTTGTAATGACTTTGACTGTGTGATTTAGTTCAACTTTGATTTTAGCTTTATAATTAATATTTTCCCTTTTTTTCCTTCTATATTCACATCATTGATACATGTATATGCTACTTCATAGCATGTGCATTCTGTTCTTTATATTCATGTGAAATGAACTTGTCTTTCTTTGTCAACAAAATTTGATTTTCAAGCCTACACCTCCCGAAGATTCAAAGGTACTATTGCCAAGTAGATAGTACAAAAAAATATCCTTATTAAAGTAATTGTTAAATGTACGTGGGAAAGAGGTGTTGTGGAGCCAAAAAACCTCAGAGATTGGAATATGTATCCAGAGTATTGGGGGGGGGGGGGGGGGGGATCCATTTTTAGATCCCTATTGCCGGGAGCCTAGTGTAACATATAAGTCAATACCTTAAGTTGTTATCTTTTATGACATTTGACTGTATGTATTAGCTCAACTTTATTTTTTAGCATTATAATTTTTTTTTTGTGTGTGTGTGTGCAATATTCACATCATTGATACATGTTTATGCTACTTCATGGCATGTGTATTCTGTTTTTTATATTCATGTGAAATAAACTTGTCTTTCTTTGTCAAAAATTTGATTTACAAGCCAACATTTCCTGAAGATCCAAAGGTACTATTGCCAAGTAGATAGTACAAAAAAAATTCTTCGGTCTTTATAGCGTGTATGTGGGAAAGGGGTATTGTGAGGCCGAAAACCTCGAACATTGGAATATGTAACCAGAGTTTTCAAGGAGTGAGGGGGGGGGGGGGGGGGGGGGGGTGGTCAATTTTTAGACCCCTGCTGTCAGAAGCCTGATGTAAGGATACTTTTTAAAACTCTATTATCTGTGTGACATATTTGAGTAAGGGTACCTGCATTCTAGCATTTTCATGAACTTGGTGTGTCCATTTATTTGAAACACACAAAACATTGTCAAAGAATTTTGTTGTTACATGATTGAATTTAATTGCTTATTTTGCCTGCAAAATTTGTGTGAGAAATCAGTTTGGCAGTGGAAATTTTGAAAGGAAATCTTGGCAAGAATGAGATTGAAAATAATTCAAGGGTTATCCAAAAAATGCTTTTAACATTTATCAGTAAAACAGGTTGGATTTAAAGTTTTGAGTCATTGTTCAATGTTATATGCTGCTACCATTTTGTTAATTTGAATAAGATTTCACCACTAAGTGCATCAAGAATTCAGAATGTTTCACAAAGCAGCAAAATGTCATCACCTATATATATATATGTACCACTTGACACTCGCACCATGAAGTGCTTGCCAACGTAATCTTCACGATCATTATGTTCACATACATGTATGAATAGTGCATTATTACAACTGCTATAAAATGCTAATGTACATGTATGGCCTGCATATGCAGAGCATCAGCAGCTTTATTGCACCTAGCTATGTATGACTCACATGCCATGGTTCTGCATACATTTGTTATTTTGTATTTTTGATGAAAATGACAGAGGGAGTTGATACCGAGACCCATCTAGCTAACTTTTACTTGGTAGTTACGAAATTTGCAGTCAGAAAAAAAATATCATGTAAGCTTTTGGGCTTGTAATGGGAAGGCACCTTGCATAAAGACTTACAAATGCATTGAGTATTTATGAGTATTTTGATGTGTATTTTGATTTTCCACTGTAAGTTTCTAGACAATTGTCTTGGACAACACTGGCTTTCAAACTTCCTTTGGCTGGTACATCGCAAGTGATGTTAGATATTGAGAGGTCGGACCTACGCATGATAAATTCACCAAAATAGGATACAAACCATGTTCCTACTGTGCTTAAGACATGCTGTGAATCACGCTTTGTAACACGTTTCATGGTTCATTTTCTCTCAAAAGCCTGCCACGGATGGTCCGGAACCCTCCAAGCTAGCCTTCAAAGATAAGTGGAAACGCTTTGAACAACAGATCGACGAACAGGCACATTCTACACCTAAAACAAGTAAGTCAAGAAACAGGTCCTCCAGCATTTGGTCACCTACAAGAAGATCAGGGACCCGTTCCACAAAACCTGTCATCAGTGACAAATGACAGTCTTTGTTATAAGCTACTGAAATCCTACCTTCTGATTGGTTATCAGTAGACTTGTCACAAATTTTTGTCACTTGTCATTACAAAGAGGCTTTGTGAAACAGGTTTCAACAATTGTGTACCAAGGTTGCTCAGAAAGGCCACAAGGATAGTTATCCATATCCTGTTTGGAATTAAAGACCCTCTGGCTGTCAACAGACAAGGCTGAAGTTATTACTAAGGATCAACATGATTGGAAAAGGAACTCGTGCCCTGGCAGTCCGACAAAGGTTAACCTCTGTACCTTTTGATTTTAAACTCACTGGTTTTTTACTAATGAATTGTTTTGACCAAAAAAAGGGGGAGAGATTTTGGTGTTCTAAGACCCTGGTCATTTATAGATCACCTGACTTCCATAGCTCTTCTGTCCCCTATGACCTTTGTATATCTGTCATTGATAAGAAAGCTTAAAATTAATAATTATTTTGTTAATTTATTCTGTTGCCTTCTGTGACCTTACAAATTGTTTGTATCTCTTAACCAGATACCAAGAAAGTATCTCTGGTCAGTGATCAAGACCTTCAGAAGATCAAAGAGGATGAAGATAAGAAGGTATCATCGATGACCCCAGATGACCTTCTCAACTACTCACAGGGCGGGCTTGATGCGAATAATACATTCAATGCCAGGTAAGTGTGTCCTTTGGTGTGTCCATGGGTGTGTCCTGTGGTGTTTTCATGGATGTGTCCTCTCCACTCCCTGTCCATGGCTTAGTGATCCATTGCCATTTTATTTAAGTCCAATAATGCAGTCTATCAAGATTTTCAATTGGGAGAGATGCAAGTGTCAAGCGCTGGTAACACTGCAAACTCCCTGTGTTTGTATATAAGACTGAAGAGGATACTGTACAGCTAAGAGAAGATGGAAAGATGTACCAAGAAGAGTCAATCCCCTAGAGGGAACCCATGGGCATAGGAGGAGGAGGAAGTATGGTGATGATGCTGATAATGATGATGATGATGATGATGATGATGATGATGATGATGATGATGATGATGATGATTACGATTACGGTGACGATAAAGATATATGGTAGTGGTGATGGAGATAACGAGATGAATCATTTTGTGTATTTTTCCTTTACAGTTTATCAATTAGTCCCATTGGTGCAAAGAAAGATGGTTCCAACCACTCCGAGTTATCAGCATCAGAGCTCAGGTCAAGAGAAGCTGATGAGAAGGCAATCTTAAGAGCTGCAAGGTCAGTAGAAGATTTACATCATGTTTAAATTATCATTTTACTTCTTTCTCATGTATTGTAACACGATGTAGTTGTCATAATGTACTATTTGAGACCTGATTATCTGAAATGGACCTCTCAAGTAATGCTGCATTACGTGTTACGTAATTTCACCTTATCTTATTGATATCATATACCAAATACAGTTAAACCTGCCATAGCGACTACCTGCATATAAAGACCACTTTTTTTAAATTTCCCTTGAAAATGGTTTCTCATTGAAACCTAAATTTACAAAACCTGTACATAAAGACCACCTGTACATAAAGACCTCCTGCCTATAAAGACCACCTTTTTTGTCTCCTTGTCTCAATCGGTCTTTATCCACAGGTTTCACTGTTTATCATTACTGTTGGATCTTGTTGTCTTATTACAGGATGCAATCTCTAGAAGACGATGCATTACAAGCTGAAAGGGCGATCCATAAAACGCAAGAAATCAACAAACTAAAATCACCAGAAACAGGTTTGTCATTTTTAAAATTTTATGCCAATAGTGTGGTAAATAGATTACATTGGTGACCATATAAAGTCCTATTCATCTTTAGTCTTCATTTACACAAGGCATTTTAAATAAAGAAAGATGAAAAACAAGATAAGTAAATGAGATACATTCATTTAGTGTGAGTCACGTATTTGTATATTATATTTCATAGATAGATCAGTGAGCATGTACATGCGAAAATGGTTACCCCTGTTATTCCCCCCCCCCCCACAATGCATTTTTGTTGTACATCTACAGTTTATTAAAAATTGCTATATTTTAATTAGGTTTTTTAGGCATTTTACCACATTGTGTGCGAACGAGGGTTTATATCTCTCTCTCTCTCTGTTTCTCATGTTTTGCATTATGAAGTAATTCACTTTGCCTCCCATCTCTCTCTCTGTTCTTTTTGCAGAATCAAATCCCAAGGAAAATGGTGAAAACAAGTCAGGGTTAACGGTATGAAAAATGCAGTGTTGATGATTAATGTCTTCATTGAATAGGATATAAGAAAATCCTGTCTTTAAATACCAATGATACCATGTGAGCTGAGCAGAATTTGAAGATAGAATTGTATATTTAGGGATTATTTAACAAGTCAGAGTGAATGGAGACTTTCATTTACTAATAATTGTTTTGTTTTTTGTTTGTTTGAGAAGTTATTTGTTGTAATCTTGAATTTTTGTCAGTCAGTTTAAAAAAAAAAGTGATTACCTAGTAATTCAACATTCAAAACTTTGTTGTGATTTTATTTTGTGTCGGAAATTGCCTTTATTCTAGGATTTCTAGGAATATTACTGCCTCTCACAAATGTTGTATATTTTGTATTATTGTCTCTTGTATTATATGTTATGTGCCAACTATTGCTGTCATTTTCTTATAGCTAATATTTCATTGAATATTAATGCAGCCCAACAGTGTTTGAAAATTTGAAGATTCTTTTAAAAATTTCAAAATTGAAAATACACAGTTCTTATCCATTACTTATGCTTTTTGACACTAAAAATGTATTGAATAGTTTTCATGGAGATGTACCTGCATGCATTCATCCATATATGTTGGAATTTAAGACTACTTGAGGTATTAACATTAGAATATCAACCACTCTTTAGATGATATGTACATGGCAAGAATCTGACTTTATGTCATCATTATTCAAACACTGTTGGTTCACCTTTGAAATAAATGTCTACATCTCTTTCATTTTGCATGCTCACTTTTACTTCTTTTTATTTGATGTAAAACTATCAACTGTCACATAACTTCAAATTCTAAATGGAGCCTTATTTCTTTCAAAGCTTTAAAATTATTTCTACATTCTTATATTAAGCATGCTCAATGTAGCCAGGCCTTGCTAAATTCTTTGAAGGAATTTGCAAATTTATGATTTTTCATCTACCTTTCTGCCAGACTTGATCAACTTCAATCTTCTTTATTTTTTCAGTTTACTTTTCCCTTGGCACCTTATGTACATATTTTGCACCCAACATTAAACAAACAAACACCTGGAGGAAATTGTCATCAAGACCTGCTCCCTCCTTGAAAATAAAAATGAACAATGCTTTTAGAGCGAGCAAAGGCTGGGTAAAGCTAAAAAAAAATCCCCTTAGCCCATCTGCACTAGTTTGGCCAGGAGGGATTAGACCTCCCTGCATGGTCACTGATAAGTGGTTATCTCATTAAATCAGCTTTCAATTAACATAAGAAAAAGGGGATCATGGGGGACCAACGATCAACGATTAGGCATTGTTTGCTATATAGAGGGCGCAAGTAGCTATAAGTAGTGCAGTGGGGCTTTAAGTACATTACATATGCCGGTTGCTACTTTCACTGAAAAAGTTCTTTGACCTCTACAGTAGATTTCCTCACAGACCATCAAATTCAAGTACTGTAAATCTGAGACGAAAGCTTTCTCCCAACAGCAAAGCCACCTCTAACAATACTTCCCTGAATAAACTATAATTTCTTCCATCTCTACCTTTGAATCTATCTTAGCATTAACAAACCAACTGACCATGATTTCATTCAAACTAAAACAGGATGTAAATTAATGATTATTATTCTAAAGTTCTTCCACTAACCACAAGTCACCACCATCAGCATTAACTACACCACCACTACCATCAATATCACTACCACTAACACATCAATAACCAATTGACCTCCGACCTTAAAGTCTTCTCCTACCACCCTCCCTCCCTCAATCACAGATATCGTCCGATGGTCTCAATAGCCTTGACGAGATCCAGTTTATGGATGAGGGCGACGAAGGTACAGCTGTGTGTACGTAGAAACCATGACGTGGATTTGATCCAGGCCACCCCGCCTGCCCGGCAACCCCACTCACATATTTTACTCCTCCTTTTTTAGCTTTTTATTTACTAACTCCCCACTACCCCTCTAATTTGCCAATCCAAATTAGACAAAGAAGGCTTGAAGTCCTGCATTTTGTTTGCATCTGTTGTTTAACAACCAAGTCCCGTCACTCTTGGGAGCTGGTCCGGGATAAATTTTAATGGATGCCGATGATGCATGTTTTGATACACCCGTGTCATTTTGCACGATCTGATCTGGACACGAAAATTGTTCAGATTTATCTTTTTCGTTTCTTGCATGGTGTTATTTTTTGTTAAGTTTTATGTGTAAAATGGAAAAATGTTTCCACTTTTCTTGTCAATGTTTTATGATTTTTGGATATTTCTGTTGCACAATGAAGTCCTCTTGGGCTGTTTCAATGACAAGAAAATATTTATTTGAAAAATGGAATGAAAGTGAAAAGAATTTTGTCATCTTATGGGAAATTATCCTAAAATGTGATACCGGTATACAATGAACCCAAACTTGTTATGGAAAAGAAAGCTGTAGATTTTGTAGATTTGTAGTGGGACAGTTAAAGGAATCCCCAGTGCTAGAATACTCCCACCTTGCATGCAAAGATTAAGCTCATTTTGGCCTGGAATAAATCAATGCCTGGAATAAATCAATGCCATGGTTTTTTACAGACACTTTGTATTCTAATTGAAGTAACAAATATAGTAATGTATTGAAGTATATTTACTTCAAATCTTTTTTCACTATACGAATTAGCCTCTAATACAGGCAAGAGCAAATATTTCATTAGGAAATAATGTTAATGCAATAAATCTTTCATGTGCATTTTTGAAAACATTTCATTGAATTTTGTTGAGGAAAATTTTGTAGTCTTTTTTTTAATTAAAAAAGAGATGATATTTTGTGATATTTCTTCTTAATTTCTTCTGATTTAATTTGCACAATTAAGGCTATTGTTTGCACAAGAAAATTTTGCAATGGAAAGCAAAATGTAGCATTTTGTTCAGTCTGTATTTGCTGTTTGTCTTCTTTTGTGCTGCACGTTCAATATTGTTGTGACTTATGAGCTTTGAAGTTTTCTGTTTAGTTGTTATATAATTTTGTAAATCTAAGAGGCTGCGATACTCTCTGCCATTTTGCAGCACTGTGATGTGGTAGTCTAAATATATATACTCATAATTTCATGTTTTTACCCCATTTTGATTTGAAACAGATTAGAGAGAAGTTCATGCAAGGTTTACTGTGATGCCTTGACGTCTCGCCCGCCGTGAAATGGACACTGATTAAACGGGACCTTGATTTTTAATGGAAATAACGGTACCAGAGGTTGAAACTCGTCACCATGAAGCCATCAATACCTTACAAGCTTTGTGATTGGTCGAAATGAAGCCATTGAGCTATGAATGTCAGGAACAGTCCCTGTGATTGGCTCATGCCCGCCTGGCTCCGCCGTAACGTTGCATAGATACTGGGAAAGAGAGCGCCCTCTAGAGGGCAAAAATAACTCAACAGCGAAGGAGATAAACTTCTGAGTGATAAGTAATGCTGTGACATTAGAAGAAACTTGGACAAGATGGAAGCCAATATGTTTGTCCGCCCATAATTACAAAGGTGTTCTGATTTTATTGATATGCCATTTTAATCCTCTTTTTTTCTTGGATTGGTAATTTTAACTTTTTAAAGATTTTAACCGACTTTTAAAAGATTTTAACCAAATTTTTAAAGACTAGATTTGATTGAAATGCTATCATATGAACCTGAAGAATTTTGTATTGATATGAAGGTTTACAATAATGATTGCTTGTCGAGGGAGAGCGCAAGATAATTGCGGGATGATTTTGATAGAAGTGGATTCTTTCAGAAAAAGGAAGAATATGAAAAAAATATATATACACAGAAATCATACTTTTGTTAATGAAACTGCCTGTCGTGTGACTACTGGAGGACAGATATCATGAAATTGTTGTAAATAATTCTGAAATGAGCACAATATTCACCAAAATTACTGCCAAGATTGTTTTTTTCTGTTTTTTTGTTTTTTAATCAAGTGATATTATGACAGTGATATTCAAATAGTAGTGATGATTTATGTATATTATGTGTCAAATCTTATATACAAAAATTATGCTTTTTTAATTATTTATTCTTTTTTTATTACAAAAAGCTAGTTAAGGAGAGAGCTCAGGTTAAGTGTTGAAATTCCGAAGATCAGAAAGGGTGAAATATTGGGACCAATTGATCGTCTTTGGAATTTTCTTCATTTAGTGGAATTTATGTTAATGTCTGGAATGGTTTGAATCTAGAATATCTCGCTAAATGTAGCCTACCAGTGTGAGATCCAAGGCCGTCATTCTCTTAATGATTCCTTTATACAATTAACGGCACCAAGTTTCTAATCTTTATTTGAGTAAATAGGCCAGTACAATATAGTCTCTTCAGGGTGATCATAAAGGAATTCCTGTGATCTTTCCCCCCAAAGTATTCACTCCGAGTCAAAATTGCTCTAAAAGGCGAGGAATCACTCCATATCATTGGTCACATAACATTTATTTTCGGTCAAATCTACTTATAACTATTTGAAGTTTAAAATGATTGTTAAGCAATTGAGAGATTTTTCTGCGATCTCTGAACCGAACCAGAAGACAAGCAGTGATTTTGTTTTATGTAAATGAACAAACGAGTTGATGAGTTAATGTATTGATTATGTAACTCTGGGGTTCTGAATATTATGTTTAGCATTGCAAAAAGGAGGAATGAATTGGTAAGGTATATAGGAATTGATGAGATAGCTTTAATGAAATAAAATAATGCATGATGTGATGTAATTTTTTCTTTTCTTATTTTTTTTTTAAATCTTGAGCAAACAGTAATACTGTCTGATGTTTTGATGTTCAGTTCATGTATCTCTACAAAAATAAAATATTCGCAAACTGTTGCCTTTTCATATTTAAAAAATACATATCTGTACTCATTTTATTGTACAAAGAAAACACTGTTGCTATTGTCTCAGTCAATAAGATATATTCTGCATTCACTTGCATTTTTAGCCAGAATTTTAAAATGTCCTGTAGATGCCTCTAGGTGTAAAGTTGTTTTTAATATCGCAGACTAGATTCCTGTACAGATTGTCAAGATATTTTTGTATATCGACGAAGAATGTTTGAAATTATTTACAACCTACCTGTAGGTCTTGATGAATGGAATGCAGATATATTTACACTAGCCGATTATGAGACATGAATTTGTTGTTATTTTAATGAGGAGATCACTTCTTATAGAAGATGGATCCTTTTTGTTGATTAGGGTCAAGCTCGCTATCCATAAGGTCCGCTATTCATAAGGACTACTATTCATAAGGACCGCTATCCATAACGCGTGACTAAATGAATAGCGGTCTTTTATAAATAGAGGTCCTTATACATAGCGAGCAGAGCCCATTGATTAATAGTCTATCTGTACAGAAAAAATATTAGAAACTTGTGTACTTCCAAAACTTTGATTTGTAGTTGGTTTTAACTTTCACCCGCACCTCACTCACTGTTGTGAGATTGATATATTTATCTCCAATAGTAATTCACTTTAGATATTTCAGATACTTTTGGAGAGATTGATACGATGTGAACATCCCCTTCTTTCTTTTCAGGAAACATTCATTGCACAAAGATGTCCATATTACAGAGCTAAAGGGTCAAATTAAGCACCAACTTTACTCTTGAAAGAGTGGTTTTGGTACATTCATTCTTAAAAGAAGAAAGAAAGATTTTTGTTTTCTTCTTCCAAATATTGGTCAGTGCCTCTGTTAAGAGTTACATGTGTAGACCTGTATTTAGCAAGACACTGTTCTTCGTTTAGTTCCAGACCTTAATGAACTGAAAAGAGGGTACCATGTTTTAGATAATTCAATTAAATTGGCCCTGCAAAGTTCATTCCCCTTCGTTGTGAGATAACTGTTATGTATTTGTGTTTGTGTACAGTGTATAATTTTGGATTTTATGTCTTCTCGCTAGATAGTTATTTTAACTTGCCAACACAGTTATCTCATTAACTATCTCCTCATCAAGTAACGTAAATCTTCAAAGGAAATCAACGATTTATATCACTCTTTAATGACTTTTGTTTCCATCAAACTTTCCCGTAGTTAATAAAGAGCCCTCACTATTTTTGTTGGTGTACATTAATATATGATCCTTAAAAATGATGCACCTGAATTAGAAGTTACTCAATATACTTATTTAATCTTTTTTTTATACAAGTTGACTAATCCCTATACTCTCAAGTAGTTTTGTGCGTTCTTTCAGTAAATATGCGCATGTTTAATTGTTGCTTTTTGATAGCTACAACAAACTGTCTATCATCTCATATCTATTTGTACAGGTTTGTTTTACGGATACCATTTCCTCTCCTTCTCTCTACCACTCTTTTGTATGGAAATCATATGTACATGTATAGGCCATTACGGTGCTCTATGTAGTATATTCTACCTATTCATTTTTACTCCATGTATGAAAGTATAATTACTATGATTTTCGTTTCCTTTTTTTTTTCTGAAGAAAAATGATGGCAACACTAAATTGCAGTTTGTCATTTTGTTTTGATTCATATGGTATTAATCTGTTATATCTTAACAAATATCTTCAACCTATTTATATTATTTTGTATTACATGTTGACAAACTGAATTACACGTACTGTTCAAATACATGGAGAGTGAAATTTTATTGTGTTGGCTTTTGAACAGAAAATGTAATATATCAATGTATTATATTCCATTTGTTTTTATGTACCCTCTGATAAAGGCTCAGTTCATTATGCAAGTTAATTTATGTTAGGTGATCACTAGAAATAATAGAAAAAGATATAAGCTGGCTTCCCAGATGAATGTTTTTTATACTACAAATGTCAGATTTACGACTGATAGGCACTACACAGCATTCCTATGGTAACTTCAGTCCATAATTCATCATCATTGATGAATACATACATGTGTACATAGCCTAGACATAATGGACAAATTAAACATCATACTGACAAAATCATAGTTCTCCGCTCTTTTACAAAATATTTTTTACAAGTTTATGTGCTATTTCAAGCAGAATTATTTCCTTTTGCAACTTTTTTATGTAAAATAGGAATAGGTGGTAGGCTTTATCCTGTTAAGATCTATTTACAACCTAGCTCCCCCTTTTACAAATATTTTATCTGATTTTAATCAAGAAAGCTGCTAATCTCTTTCAAACTGATTTCTTATTTTCTGGCCAAACCTTTACCAAGAGTGCACTCTCTTTCTGGACAAACTTTTAGTGATTGCATAAACATCGGAAAATTTGGATATAGTCAGATTATACTAGAACGGTAGGACATTTTATGTAAACATGTAATTTGCACTTTGTATTTATTAGCCCAACCGCTATTCTGTTTTATATATATACATGTAGTATGTGAACACCACAGAAGCATTTTGAATAATTAACAATGGAGTATTTTAACAAATTGTCGTGATGCGAGCTAGTGTTCCATACGAAGAGAGTTTTAACTGGCGACGGAGGAGAATATGAACCTCTTGCGTGTGCCGATATTTTGTATTTTATTCTGAAAATGCAAAATCTGTGAAGTATTAAATATGAAATATTACCAAAATATGTGTCTCATGTCTTCTTATTGATCATAATTCATGAAAGTCTAATTTGTAGTTATGAGTGATACTGAACTGGAGGCTTATAATAGTACAGAAAGCTATTTAATCTGCTGATTGATTCAAATTTATTCCATTTCATATATATCAATTGTTTGCACAATAAAGAACATAGTTGACAAAGTTCAAAAATAAAACAGGAACCTACTGGAAAGCATAGCTTGTTTTTGTAGGTTCCCATGAATGAATATTATTTTCATATATCATTTTAAACTGTCTTAATAATCACAGTAAAATAGATATAACATATTTTCATAAACCCTTTTAAAGTGTCTGAATAATCGAAATATACAAAAAGAACAGAATTACAAAACAGGACATGAAGGACAGGATGATGATAATAGAGATGATCATGATTTTCATAAGGAAAGAAGTGGAAATGGAATAAAGGCAGCCAGTAATGATGATGATGATGGAGATGACTATGCGGTTGATGATGATTATGATGAACGAAGAATACGATGGAGATGATGATGATGTTGACGATTTTGATGGTGATGTAGGTGTAGAAAGATGAGAGTGACGACCTATGGTACTTGTTTGGTTGTTGCACAATTGAATCTGAGAATGGAATGGTCTAAAAAATAATGTTTTCAACTGAGAATTTATAAATTGTCACAATAATACCTATCATATCACAATCAGACATTGAAAACATCAATATTGGACAAATTAGATTCAGAAGAGTATGCAAGAGACATCTCAAGACTGCAGTTGCTTTCCTAAAGCTTTTAGTCATGAAAACGAGAATGGAGGCATGAAGGATTTGTGTATCACAAGCTTAAACAGACAAGAAAATTGAGATCGCTAAAAATAATAACTTTACAATTCATTTTGATCCAATCTTTGTATAAAAGATAGAAAACATTTGTAAAAATACATGCAATTTCATACATAAATACATTTGAATGACATAAGTGTATAACAAATATAAATTATAACAGAACTAAATTGTCAAACTAAAAAAAGTATTGTCTAAGTTTAGACAGTTAAATTCCCTGATAAAATAGGATTTGGTGAATATAAATGGTTGGAAATAAAAAAGCGACACAAAGAGGGAATGGAGAGAAAAAAAATGTATGGAATAATGAGAAGAAGAAAAAAGGAACAAAGAAGGAAAAATTGATATTTTAAACAATAATTTTTTGTTCCTGAACTGTACAACCTCTTGTAATGATTCCATTAGTTGTATGAAATTAAGAAAATGCGATACCTCACTTCCTAGGTGGAAAAAAATAGCACTACATTGACAATACCACATTTGACATTGCTGGCGATGGTCTTAGATGTTCGTACGATCAGATACGAGCACTTGGCCCTATATACAGCCGATGCAGTTATTGATGAAGAGGCAGAAGAAGAGAGAGAATGTTTTCATGTATTATACATTCAAGTACTCCTTGTTTCACAACATGACCTGGCATGAGTCATGGGTTGCAGGTCATTCTATATGCTAGTTTGTATTTGCAGACTCTGTTAACTAGCTTTCAATACAGAGAGGAAAAGAGAGAAGAATATGATGGAGAAGAGGGAGGGGAGGGGGTGGGGGGGGGGAGGAGCAGAAGAGGCAGAAGAAAAGGGGAGATGAGGAAGGAGACATGGACATTGATCAAGATACCAAGCCTGAAACTAGGGATGAGGTTGAACAAGGTTGATGAAAACGTAAAGCATTAACACTAATCAGTACTACTACTACTACTACTACTACTTATAATACCACCTTTCACATTGCAGGTGATGGGCTTAGGTGATCTTGTACGACCAGACCAGTGCGATATGAGCACTTGGCACTGGATACTACCACAGGAGAAGCAGTTACTGATAAAGAGGGAGAAGAGAAGAGGAGGGAGAGGAGGGAGAAGAGGAGAGGGAGGAAGGAGGAGCAGAAGAAAAGGGGAGATGAGGCAGAAGATGGAGAAGAATATGGAGAAGATTATGGCAGGAGAAGAAATGGGAGAGGAAGGAGCTAGACGAAGACACGGAGCAAGCGTGAAGAGATAAAGCATTACACTAATCATTACTACTACTACTAATGATAATAGTGAAAAGATTAAAAAAAAATATTTATCAAAGAGGCCATATTTAAAGTTACATAATCAATTAAATTCCAACATCTTCACTTCTATAATGCAAGCACCATGACATTGAATTGAACGATTTTACCATTTAAAATGTAAATACACTGTGTTCATGTATGTAATGATGATTATGAAAAATGAATGTGCAAGTCTTTATGTTGTGCAAGTGTTTATGTTGTACGATTTGATTTTTAAGTTTAAATAATTGTATTAAATTACTGTTTACTGTTTGTCATCTCAAACAATGTCAATTTTGTTGATGTTGAAAACAACTTAATTGACGTGTTCGCCCATTGCAGGGCCTATTGTTTAACCGAAATGTAGTTTATGTCGTATTTAATCTCATATTCCACTACCATTTCTTGAAGGCCTTCGACATCATCGCAACTGGAGCGGCGCATGTAGAGAGGGAGGACCTAGACATGCCCCTACCTCCTAACCCAATCCACCATGGACAATTGTTAGAAGAAGCCAGGGAAAATCTAACAGATCAGTTAAGAACATTGGGTGCTCCATTAGCCGAGAATACAAACGCCATGGCAGCCTTGACAAGGCGGGTCATGGCGATGGAGGAGAAGATCCAAAGCTTGGAGACCGAGTTAAAACTCATGAAGGCCAGACACACTGCCACCACGCCCCAGCTAAACTACACATTTCCTCATGCTGCAGCCCCTCCACCTGCCCCTCTCGAACGGCCTCCGCCCGCGGTTCAACCGGCCCCTCTCCCTGCCGCTCTCCCACACGCTATAGACCCTGGGGCAGAGTTGGATAACATTGCCCAAGGTGTCTTGTTAGATCTTATGGGAACGCAGACAACTAATGCGCTGGCCCGGAAACTGGCAAATGTTTATTTTACCAAAGAAGAAAGAATACCATTTAACATATATGGAACCCAAGGGTATACCCGCCTGGACCCCATCAGGGTAGAAAAGCTTAAAACAATCCTTTTGCACTTGATGGGTGCTCCGGCGGAGAACCAAGAGTCTCTCTGGGCTATAAAGCCGTCGTCGCGATAGACCTCCAGACGAGAGGTTACAGGAAAAAAATGAGACGGGGGAAAAGACTGTAAATTATGTGTTCTGGCATATCGAGCAGCAGTGCCAGTGTAGATTATGCAATGCTTAACAAGATAAAAGACATGGTAGGTGGATCCCTCAAATCAGTCTTCTTTTTTTTTACTCAAAAGTGCTTCTGTAGTAAGTAATCTTAAACACTTTTCAGAAAAGAATATACAGCTTGATTTTTATCGGACGAGGGCTACACGGGTGCATATAACGAGATCCCTCTTACGATTCACTACAGTGTACCTTTATGGCTGGTCCTCGAGCAGACATCAAAAAGAGGAAAATGGAAAACAAAAATAATAATAAGAGGTAAGCTATTCCCTCTGATATTACATTGAATATCAGATCAACACTTCATTCTTTGAAACATGTAATAAGAAGGTATTTTTTATTTTGTATTAAAAAAAAAAGGGTATAACAACAGTGTACCATACAATTGTTTATACTCTCATTTAATGTCTTAAATGGGCATGGAACAAAAAGTACTTATAAAAAGGTTCAATAAAATGATTGAAATCAATATTGGAATTAATATTGGTTGGCTCATTACTCTGTTTCTATCTGTATAAAATATTCCAACAGAGGAGACTCCAGAGCAGATAATGCTGACATTCACAGACTACCTGGAGCATGCATCGGGAATTTCCGCTTCTAGTGCCATCGCACATTGTGCGATGTTAAAGAGACTAAAAGACATGGCAGGGGGGTCACTGAAGTCCATTTTCACTGACCCTAAAGTGCTGCTGAAGTTAGTCATTTAAAAAACTTTACAGAAAAACGATATGCAGTTTGATATTTAATATTTGGCACCTTCAGATCTTTACAGCCTGAAAGCTTCCATTCAAATATGGCAAGATCCAGAGAATTGTCAATGCACTGTTTTGATAATTATGCAAACAGCTCCTCACTAATGTAGATTGCACACAAAACATTAAAAAAAAAAACAGATTTTTCCAAGAACTAAAATTCATGCAAACACATACTTAAAGTCCAGCATCTTTCATTTCAGATTACAGTTCAGAATCCTCCTCGTTGGAAAATAGGAAATGAAATGTCATTCATAAGTACAAAATAATTTGTTCGCCATGTATAATTTACTTGCATATTCAATACATACTTGTATTTCATACATTTATTTTCAAACAGCATCGTTCAAAGATTGAAAGAATCGAATGTGCCTAAAACGAGGCATAAGTACCTTGACACACTCAAGAAGTTTGGAAACTTCATTCTGTCGGAGGCCGGATACACAGGGCAGTAACTGTATGGAAGACCAGAGGATGTGGCAAGAACCCTCTTACGGGTCACTACCTTCATGTCAGGACTTAGACTGGACATAAAAAAGAGAGAGACGGTCAATTAAAAAAATGAGAAGAAGTAAAAGGTTCCCTCTGATAGTTGGCTTATATCTGAAGAAGGGAAAGTGACGTGTCCGATACTGCGGGCATTCACCCGTCACCCGTTTCTATCTGAATTAAATATCACAACAGAGGAGAGTCCAGAAGAAATTATGGAGACATTTGAAGCACTTGTCTGAGATATCAGGCATCAGTGCCATGCTTAAACGAATTCAACACATGGCAGGTGGATCCCAAATATAAGATCTGAAGAAGTGCTAATGCACTGTTTCAAAATTATGCTAACAACTCCAAACTAATATAATGTAGATAGCAAACACAGCATTTTTTCCAATAACTATAATTCATGCAAATTATATTACACATGAACTTAAACAGCATCTTTCATTTCAGATTACAGTTCAGAATCCTCCTCGTTGGATATTAGGAAATGAAATAACATTCATAAGTACAAAATAATTTGTTAACCCCGTATAATTTAACGTTTTGTGTGTAAATTTACTTGCATATTCAATACATACATTTATTTATTTTTGTATTTTATTTATTTTCAAACAGCATCGCTCAAAGACTCGAAGAAGACTACATGCCTAAGACCAAGCATAAATATCTCGACACACTCAAGAAGTTTGGAAACTTCATTCTGTCGGAAACCGGATATACAGGGCAGTATGGAAGGGCAGAGGATGTTGCGAGAACCCTCTTAAGGGTCACCACCTTCATGTCCGGCCTTTGACTCAACATCAAAAAGAGAGATGGTCAATAACAAAATGATAAGAGGTAAAAGGTTCCCTCTGTATTATATACATTTGCTGATGTAACATTAGAGAAAACTTCCCTTTTGAATTTAAATTCAATTTACTATACGATTTCAAAAATCAGCCATTTGATTAATTTCACACAGAAAATTCAATCAAGGCCATTCCTCATGGGAACATATCAAGGCAGTGAGGAACACCCTCATTGTTGAACTAGAAGCACAGAATGCTGAACGAGGGGGGCTGTGTGCCACCCTCATAAGAGCCGAGGTGCAAAGGAGCAAAAACGCTTGAAATTGTAAGTTGATTAACCTTCATAGATCAGGCAGCAGTGCCATTGCACCATGCTGATGCCATACTAAACTGCCTGCACTCTTTAGTGCTCCTGAAGTTATACTATCGGATGGCATTGAGGGGGACATCATATTCCTCTCAACAGAATCGTACTGCCCTGACTGGTTCTTTTAAGGGCGATATTTTGATATCCCAAAAAGAAGAGGCAGCCATTTTCTGTGCATTAGCCCAGCTCAGTAACCTCAGATAAACCATAATCGGCAATATCTTCAACAACAAAAATTACAATATTTTAATGCCACTTTATTAGACTGGCTCATATGCATTATGATGCAATCATAACCCCTCAATATGCTTTGCTCTGTAGAAGATGAAAATAACATGAAATTAATTTTGGATGATTGAATTGATGACTTACAACAGGTTCAAGACCACAAGACGAATAGTACGTACGCGGATGCCTTCCTTCTCTTGGACGAATATGGTAGTACCCTGGTGGATACCTACTCAAAAATGAGAGATTTCACACCAGGGTACAAGGCAACCATCACAACCGACCCCAATGAGCCATACTTTATGGAGAAGACTGGGGGACGACTCTCAAATCCTTGACAGATCATGTCCAGGATGTGGGAGTCCTACAATCTCCCAGGAAAATTTCTACCAACCAACATTTGTAAAACTGCCGCCACCAGTGCAAGTGTTAATTAAATGAAATGAAATTCATTTTTGGTTTTTTTAGGAAAACAAATATTAAATTGTTGTAGTAAAAAAAAAATAACCAAAAATGTCTACAATATATGAAATGGGCACAACATGACAACAAAATAGGAACGTCAATAAATCTTAATAATTAATTATAAGAGAAAATTGTTCAGAGTGGCAATGCACATTTGATAAAATGTATTTTGTATAACAACAGGGCTGTTGGGGCATGTAAGAAAATAAT
Organism: Strongylocentrotus droebachiensis; assembly: GCA_035222895.1. NCBI lineage: Eukaryota > Metazoa > Echinodermata > Echinoidea > Camarodonta > Strongylocentrotidae > Strongylocentrotus > Strongylocentrotus droebachiensis. The sequence goes on from JAVYIG010000515.1 coordinate 347,939, forward strand.
AATATTTGGTGGCAATGGTATCGAGATACATGTATGCCAAACATACACTAATTAAAAATAAGGCAATCACATGTGTGCATACGGATTGGGAATCAAAGCAGTCAGAGACGCCCCCCATAGTAGAACTGGAGTGCCAGAATGCTGGACGAGGGGGGCTGTGTGCCACCCTCAAAACCAATGAGGTGGCAACCAGTAAAGAGCGAGATGGAAAGAGAGAGTTCTTGGTATTCAAATATTACAAATTGGAACCTTCATAGATAATATAAGGGAAAATTTCCCATTTGAATTTGAATTCAATTTACTATATGATTTCAATAATCAGCTGTTTGGTTAATTTCACAGACAAATTCAATGAAGGCGAGGTTTCATGGGCCATCATAAAGGCGGTGAGGGACGCCCTCATAGTGGAACTTGAATGCCAGAATGCAGGACGAGGGGGCTGTGTGCCACCCTCAAAAGAACCGAGGTGGTAACGAGGAAAACACTTGAAATTGGAACCCTGATAGATAATATAAGGGAGAACTTCCCATTTGAATTTAAATTCAATTTACTATATGATTTCAATAATCAGCTGTTTGGTTAATTTCACACAGAAAAATTCAATCAAGGCGAGGCTTCATGGGCCATCATAAAGGCGGAAGCACAGAATGCCGGATGAGGGGGGCTGTGTGCCACCCTCAAAAGAGCAGAAGTAGAGAGCTCTACAGCTATTGATGGAAAGAGGGAATTCTTGGTATTCAAATATTACAACTTTTGTATAACTGTTGCCAGTTATGCTGGAGATGAATACCCTGAGGAAACAAAGGGTATTCTGTGATAGATCTCACCCATTCGACCTGTATGATGACACAGAAATGTTCAAGAAATATAGATTCACTAGGGATGGTGTGAGATCTATCATTGCACGTTTGGAGGCAGCACTCCAGCCCATAACACAAAGAAACAACTTGAAGGCAATACCGCCAATATTTTCATGCTGATCACATCTTGTCTAGCTCTTTGTTTTCAAACTGTGATATCATGCTCAATGCTCAAGTTAGGCGTCGACCAAAAAAAATAAGGAAGCCGTGCTCTACGGAAGAATCAACGAAAAGTTATCTTCGCCTGGACGAAAGGCAAAAAAGAGCTGGGGATGGAATCTAATGCATGGAGGGGGTCGGGAAATCAGAGCAGATGGTGATGACATTGCTCAATTATCTAGCAGGAGGTGGGTACTACTGGCAAGTTGGGAGAAGTGGCGGATTGCCAACATCTGCAGCCTACCAGCACACCCATCTTGTAGCCGATTTCTTATTTGACATCGCACGACATCATATCCAGCTACTGGAATGGGGGTCACATATATACGTAAGTGTTAATTGTTATAGAAACCATTCAGCCAAAATGGCGGCACTGCTAGCAATGCTGGAGGTGTATACCCCGAGGAAACGAAGGGTATTCTGTGATGGATCTCATCCCTTCGACCTGCATGTACAATGATACAGAAATGTTCAAGAAGTACAGATTCACCAGGGATGTGGTAAGATCTATCATTGCAAGTTTGGAGGCAGCACTCCAGGACAAAACACAGAGAAATAGGGCAGTGCCGCCAAGCCTGCAAGTATTTATTGCATTAAGATTTTTCACTACTGGATCGATGCTGGACAGTACGTAGCGCAACAATTCATGGTGTGAGCCGGTCCACCACCTGCAGAATCATTCACAGAGTGGCTGAGTGTTTGACCCAAATGAGAAATGAGGCAATATATTTAAATGTTCTCCCCATTCACTCTTGACAATTAAAATGTATATTACCAGTTTACATCAATCGTAAAGGACGATATTCAATTAATGTCCGTTCATCTGTGATTACAGGTACATAATCACTAACTGTGTTGCTCGATGGCCTGGTAGTACACATGTATTCTGTGATAGATCTCACCCACTCAACATGTAGGATGACATTGCGAATTTGGATGCAGCACTCCAGTCAAAAACACAGAGAAACAAGGCGGTACGTGCCACCAAGCCTGCAAGTGTTTACTGCATTAAGATTTTTTTTTTTTTGCTACTGGGTCAGTTTTGGACAGTAGCGCTACAAAACATGGTGTTAGCCAATCAACCAACTGCAGTATCATTTACAGAGTGGCAGAGTCTTTGACTCAAATGAGAAATGAGGCAATATATTTAAATTGTTCTCCCCATTCACTCTCGACAATTAAACTGTACATTGCGTTGCATGCAGTGCAGTATATTAGTACCAGAGGTTGGTAAAGAATGCAGGAAATGTAGGTAAATTAACCACTTTGCTCAAGTATGCAGGTGCTTGCATTCAACAAAGGTGCATGTGCATGAGGTTCACCAGACTGATGCAAGTTTACAACTAGTTTTTGTAAGGTTGAAGGAATATGGGTTCAAATCTTTAATCGACAAAAATCCAACTCAACCAATGTCAAGGCATCACTGCAGTATTGTTGGATATGTTGATTATTATTTACTTTATTCTTACAAGAATGACAAAGAGAGTGAGAAGGTGAAGGCAAGGCCTAAGACTTGTAACAGAGGCGAGAAGCGGAATCTCGAGGAGTATGGACATCGACTGGAATCCAACATCAATTACAGAAAAGAGAAGTCAGGATGGATTTAAAATAAAAATGCATGATTATTGAAGTAGATTTGAAATAAAAGTTGCTGTAAATGTGAAAGTCTTGCAAAACAAGTGTGTTCTTAACGAGTGGAAATGGAAGAACAAAGTAAAAGAAAAATAATTATAATTAGCTGCATATGAAGAGAGTTTAACTGGCAATGAAGAAGAATATGAACCTTTTGTGTGAAATATGTAAAATATTGTAACAATCCGCAGTCGTGACGTAATAAAGAGGCCTAACGTAGATATTTGTTTACGTTATCACTAAGGAAGATGTTTTAATAAACAAACTCTAGCTAGCCTTCGGAGTAAATAATATTTATCGCATCAATCGATAGATAGATAAGTAAGATAGACGGAGAGATAATAAATAGGCCTATACTTATTGATTGTGATTACTAGTTTTTCAACTTTGGAAGGTAGGAAATATTCAATTTGATATTAGAAAAGATATTTAGAGTACGGCACTATCAACTACATACTAGTCTATGTTCTATTATTAGCCCCCCTTTGAGGGGCGTTCGTCGGGACAACATGTAATTAAGCTCTCCCTGGAAATTCCTCCCATAGCCATCTAAGGAACTAGACGTTAATTGGAACTGGAAAATGAAGGTACAGAACAAAGTTGACGCTGGATTTTAGATGTACCACTATTAAGATGCTGGAATTAAGATGTACCACTATTAAGACGCTGGAATTAATAAACCACTATTAAGACGCTGGAATTAAGATGTAACACTATTAAGACGCTGGAATTAAGATGTACCACTATTAAGACGCTGGAATTAAGATGTACCACTATTAAGACGCTGGAATTAAGATGTACCACTATTAAGACGCTGGAATTAAGATGTACCACTATTAAGACGCTGGAATTAAGATGTACCACTATTAAGACGCTGGAATTAAGATGTACCACTATTAAGACGCTGGAATTAAGATGTACCACTATTAAGACGCTGGAATTAAGCATATTAAGACGCTGGAATTAAGATGTACCACTATTAAGACGCTGAAATTAAGATGTACCACTATTAAGATGCTGGAATTAAGATGTGCCACTAAGACGCAGGAAGATTTCTAAGTCCACCTCTCCCCCTATGATGCTATAGAAATGGAATTAAACTAAGATGGATAACTTCCAAGTTCCATAGTCCTAATGAATCATTGCCCTTCAGTTTATTACATGTATTAGAATATAAAAACGACAAATATATAAATTACTTAAGTATAACTATGAGCACAAGGCATTGTGACAGTGGTGACAATAAGATGTTGTAAATATTTGAAGTACATGTATCAATAAAAGTTGACCATTTTTCTTTTGTCTTGAAACTGAAATTATGAGTCTTTAAACATTTTGTCTTTCTTAACTGGTACACCTCCGTCATAGTTGTATATTTTGACGAAACGAACATAAATAAGTAATTGTAGCTTTCCCCGTCTCTTCTCAAATAAAAGATAACACCTAATTCCTTTAACCGCTCGGACATAATTAATAAGATGTCGTCTAACGAATATCCTGACAGATATATAGTAAAGAATCAAATTCCCCAGCTGGGAAGGAGAACAATCCCGACGTTGAGGTCGAGGTTGAAGACGGAGGCCGCCACAATATGGTTCATGTCTCAATGATCATGAGGTTGTCATAATTTTTTTTAAAAGGTTAATAAGAAAAAATGTGATTGTTGAGGATGATGATAATAGAGATTAATTTGAATCTGATGAGGAAAGAAGTGGAGACAGAGTGAAAGCAATAGTATTGTTTGCAGGATGATGATACAGATGATGGTAATCATGCTGGAGATGATCATGATAATAATGATGATAATAATGATGGTAATTATGATTGTGATAAAATGATTTTGATGGTGTCTTGGTGATGATGATGACGAAGTGGTGATGATGATGACGATAGTGGTGATGATGATGATGACGATAGTGGTGATGATAGTGGGGATGACGATGCAAATGCAGGTGTTGGAAGAGATGATGGTGATGGTGATGGTTTGATGAGATTACCGGTATGCTATTTGTTTTGTCTACTGAATGAGACCTCAGGATTGAATTTTAAAAAAAAAATACAAGTGATTGTGGATACACATGTGCATTCTATCACAATTTGACAATGACACCATCATCCATATAGGACACATTTATATGCCAAAAAATCCCCCCCCCCCCTTGAGTAAAAAAAAGGAAGAGTATTTGGGGGGGGGGGGGGGGGAATGGCATCTTAAAACATCCCTCCCTCCCTTTTGAGTAAGAAAAATTGGGAAATAATAGGGAAGAATAGAGAAAATAAGGGGAAAATCAAGATAAAATCGGGGGAAAATAAATAAATCAGGAAACCAATTTAAATCAGGTTTTTATCAGGCCTGAACATCTCAAGACTGCAGACACTCCCTGAAATATTTTATATGTACTTATCTCTCTTTCTTAACTACATCACAAGTATCTCATCACTCTCCTAGCTTGACTAGATCCAGGTCATTTGTTGGTATAAGCTCAGTTGGTTCCTATGTTGGTCTTATCTTTCCCGGCTGCATCATATCACATGGATCCCATTGCTATTGCACACTAGTAGATCCTGGTCCTATCAGCTATCTCTTCTTCTGTACCACATCACATGGATCTCATCACTGGTATAGACTTAAAGTCCAGGTCCTTCCTAGGTAGGTCAGCTTGGTCCAGTTTCAACTGATCTATCTTTTCTTCTGTGTCGTATCAAAAGTTGATCCAGGCCTTCTTGTTGGCATCAGCTGGGTTGGTCCTGCATTGGTCCATCTTTTCTTCTATACCACATCACATGTATCTCATCGCTGTTGTAGACTGGATCTAGTTCTTCTCTGGGTATCTCCTCCACTGCGAAATGCGGTTCCATCAACTGATAAAAATCAAGCAAACATAATAATAATAATAATAATAATATTGGATATTTATACAGCTCACATATCAACCATGCAAGGTGCTCAAGACCCCCCCCCCCCCCCCCCCCAGAATATTACCTGCAGAGATGCCAACCTCTTGACACACAAAAAAACAGACTGAGTATCCTAAAAGATCAGATTTTGGAGAGAAAAAGGGGTGATAGTGAGCACTAAAAAAAAAAAAAAGGTTTTTTGTTTTCCCCTCCTCGAGTAAAAAAAAAAAGTGGGAAAAAATGGCATCTAACAACATTCCCCCCTTTCGAGTAAGAAAATTGGGACAAAATTGGGACAAAAATAGGGCAAAATAGGGAAGAAAAGAGAAAAGAAGAAGGAAATCGGTAAAATCTAAATAAAATAGGAAGAAAAAAAAAGAAAAAAAAATCTGGATTTTTTTTTTTTTTTTTTTTTTAAATCGGGAAGAAGAAAAAAATCGGGAAAAAATCAGGAAAAATAAATAAATCGGGAAACCGATTTAAATCGGGTTTTTATCAGGCCTGAATTTCACGAACACTCGACACTACCACTGGCCGGTCGGCCCCGGGCCAGTGAAATTTCAGAAAAAGGTTTGCTCTTTCATTAAAATTTAATGAGAAAATTATAAAGCAAAGTTTCTGTTATCGTACAAAATACGATTTAATCGTTCTGGTTGGCATCTCTGCTCCTGGCTCTGCTAAGCTGCCGATTTTGGCGCTCACAGCATGAATACCTTCCTACCGTTACCCATTTTAACATGCTACAAAGGAATCACAATTCAAATGAACATGATTATTAGGACAATGCCTCAATATATTTTTGTTTATACATTACCAAGATAAATGTAACACCCTTTTTTTTTAACAGGAATTGCCTCCCATGACAGAAACAGTCACATTTTCTTTCTTTAATTAATTAATTAATTATTATTATAATTATAATTATTTTTATTTGTATAATTTCATTTTTTGAGGGAGGCACATATCAGATGATCCATACCTTATCGAATAATTGATGAGCTTCAGCATTCTGTCCGATAGTTCTCTCTTCATAGCAGCCGAGGATGTCGGCCCCATCTCTGGAAAGATCACAGAGTGTCTTTACCAGGGGTTCCACAGCCTGTAATATCAGAAAACACATGGAAGGTTAGGAATACAAGATGTTTTATGAAATTTGATAATTGTCCTCTTGAGACCATAATTTATTGGTGCTCCATATCAGTGCTTAGAAACGTCTTATTAAGTGCTTCATGAATTTTGCATATTACTATTATTACAGAGCTGCCAACCTTTTGCGACCCAAAAAAGGAACCATGATGGCAAAAAACAGGAATTTCAAGCAAAAAAAAAAAGCCAAAATGTTCATTCCTCATACTGGTACTGTTTTTTTCTTGATATTAGGACCTATAGTAATATATACAAGTAGGTTTTTTTGGTATTATCGGCGTTTCATTCTTATTGAGAATAATTTTCTCTTCAAGTATGTTTTCAATTATGTTTTAACCTTACCGTAGTTTTCTATTGAATTTGTGATCAAATCAACATTTTAGGGCAGTTGTTTGACATGCAGTATTTAAAAAAAAAAAAAAAAAAAAAAAAAATATATATATATATATAAATTATTTTTAAAAAGAGTATTTTATGAAGAAAAATGGAGCAATTCCAGCAAAAACGTAATGGTTGGCAGCTCTGTTATTATCATTACACAAGTGAGCACAATTTCCATTCCCCCTGAAACACTGCTACCAAAACTTGCACTCTGTGATAATGTACATGCATGCAGTCACACACACAACCCACCTTGGCTTTAATTATTAAAGGATTTCTCATTGGTACCTATTCTTTCCTGGGAAAGCATGACAATGCAGATCAATATCTTGCTCATGGATATTCATTCCCTGGCCATCGGTCAAACCACTGACCGTTTCACTTTGATTAACAGCCGCTGCCCCGTAACCTTCGGCCATGACATCTCTCATCAAAATTGAATTAAAAACAAAATACAGTCTGGATACATGCAACATGTTCATGAAAACTACCTACCCTGATACTAACAACAATACAGCCTAGCACAAATGTGAATGATTTCTAGATTAACATGTATTCAGAATACCCTCCTTTATCTGTAAACATTGTGACTTAATAATATTAATAAAATATTATAAAGTCACTTAAGCCCACCACACTTTATACGATCCTCCTCAGACCTCCTGCGATCCAATTTCTGAAGAAATTGCAACTTTATTAGATCTCGAAATCTTAACCGACATCTTTTTGATTTAGGTTCTAAATAATCAATGATAAGAATACTGACAACTAGAATTTTTGTGCATTTAAGCCTTCTAATCTAGTTAGAATAAAAGCTGAATCTGCTACAAATCATACAAATTTGCACTACGAGTCTGAGATGATTTAGCATTTCCTCCTCAAAGGAAGCTTGATATTCATCAAAATTTAGATTTTTATTAATCATATGTCGATCCAAATCCTTCATCATTAAGATTTCAGATGTTTCAATGTTCACATCAAATACTATTGCAACTTCTTCTAAAATTGGATCATGTCAGATCGTATAGTGTGCGGTGGGTGTTACATGCAAAGTACATGTACCAGCATCTAGTGGTTCATTGATCATTATTAAAGCCCCTTTAAAGTGTTGGAATCCCCAAATTCACCAAAAATTTGAAGGCAAAATTTAACTTAGATGGTATCATAATGTGAAAGAGGATGTCATTTACGACACACTTCTGCAAAGTTCCCCCCGCCCCCCCCCCCCAAAAAAAAAAAAATGTGTTTGAAGACAAATATTGATAAAACAATAAATAATTTGGGTTGTCTGTACAACGCAGAAAACCCAAATTTCTTTCATCAATATTCTTGTACATTATGAAACAGTTTAAGTGAAATTTTGCCACCAAATTTGTGGGCTCCCAACACTACAGAGTGGTTTTAAGAATCTGGGTATATTTGTTTTACCTCTGGATAGTAGACACAGTCAGACATGAGAACCAGGTCTGGTAAAGGGTTGAACTCTCCAATGTCCTCACCCCTACATGATGAAGAAATAAATCAATAGCATACAATAAATAATATGATTTCAGACATACAAGAAGTACAAACATTACATGTACATGTAGTACACTGTAGATATGGAGTAGTTTTCAATGCAATATAGTACAAGACAAAGCCATCAAATTGATTAACAAATATGGGGCACCTAGCACTGGAAGGGCTTTAAAGTTTAAAATAGGATTTTGCAAAAAATTCCAAATCCAAACTTGGGTTTAGTTTTTCAATGTCTTTTGGTATGTTATTAATTATTTTTCTTTATACTCTTCATCCATCAGCCTATAGAAAGCTGGGTAAAGAGTTTCAAGGTCAGATTTGTATACATTCTAGCTGTGTGCAAATTAATTTTTAAACTGTAATTTGTTAAAACCTTGTGCAGTATTGCCTATTGGAGTCTAATATCTTGTGACGTTATTCATGTAAATACCATACCATTTCAGTATTTTAGCTGTGGCGGTACCAGTGAGTGCACTCAGGTTGGTTTTGATGTTCAGTTCCATAAGAGGTACAAACTCTTCAAGGTCAGTCAAGGTCACATCAGACCTAATGATAAAACAAAGCGAGAGAAATATCCTTCAGCATGGAAAACCCTGAAAAGATAGGGAACATACATTAACAGAAAATGATCGTAGATCTACGTACATTGAATTCATGTAGAACTAGAAATATAATAGTTTAAAATCAATTTGATACACAGCTGTCTGATCCAGGCGCGTACACATTATGCAGGGGGGGGGGGGGTTGGCTTAAAACCCCCTTAATTTTTTTTGTTTGCTCCAGGGTGGGGGGGGGGGGGGGTGCTGAGTAAAATATACCCCCCTCCGCCACTGCGATTTTCAAATTAAGGGAGGCAAAAAAAAAAAAAAATATTGCTCACTAACCCCTCCCCCTCCCCCACTGAGCGAAATATGGGTCGGCGTGATTTTCCCATTTCCGGGGGCGAGACAAAAAAAATTATTGCTCGCTACCCCCCCCCCCCAAATATGGTTGCCGCGATGTTAATTTTTCAAACGCCCTCCTTGAAAAAATCCTGCGTACGTACGTCGCTCCACTAACTGGTCTGATCTCTGAGTGATACCCAGTGGCATACGCAGGATTTTTTGATTGAAAGAGGGTGTTTGAAAATTTGGAAATCGCGCTGACCGATATTTCGCTCAGTGGGGGAGGGAGTATAGTTAACCCCCAACCCCCCCCCCCCTGCGTACACGGCTGCTGATACCACTCAAACCATAGCCCATTCATGAACGTATCCAAGACTACCGGTAGATCTAGTTACTGTAGTTAGTGTTATTGTTAATCACAACCACAATCACAACCACAGTCACACTCACATCACACATTCACTGTCACAAACAGTCACACTTTTTACAGATCATAAACTGATATTTGGAGCAGACTAACTCTAAGATTAAGAACATAAACATTAATATACTTATGATGTACTTTTAAAATCAACAAGCTATCAATAAACTCATAGGCCCTACAATGAAAAGATCAAGATTACGTGATGGAAATACCATAATATTAAGTGTAGATCTAGATTCTATGTGTAGGAGTCTAGCTTAATTTATCGACGTACGTAATTGGCATTGGCCAGTGCATAGACCTACCCCAATTTACACGCGACGAGTCCCGTGGCTCCTGTTCCCGCTCCTATCTCCAGCAATCTTCTCTTCTTTAGCTCACCAAATCGAAGACCGAATCCTTTTGTTTCAAGATATTTGGAAAGTACTAATGCTGCATCCCAAACCACGCAGCCGACATCTCCGACATAGCTCTGTTGGATCGTCAGACAAGTTCCATCTTCGCATTCAATTTCTCGCGGGTACATTTGCGATTCGTCCATGTTGTTTTCTGAGGTCATGCAACAGTTAATTTTCCCCCCTTTAATTTTGAGCAAGTCCAGTACCCCTGCACCAAGCACGTGGGCGCGGGCGCGTGGCACGCGCTACGTACGTGTAGATCAGACGCGCAATAGAAGACGCGCGAAAAGCTTCATCCAATCAGGTGATTTTAGGAAGGCGAGATTTTCAAGTTCCTTTTTATTTAGTCAAGATTTTTCTTCTTCTTCTGCTCTATCAGAGATCAGCAGCTACCAGGGTACTGCAGTTTCGGGGAGGGGAAGTGGTGGTGGGGGGGGGGGGGGGGGGGGAGGAGGAGGAGGCAAAATACATTTTCATCACCCCCCCCCCCCCCAAAAAAAAAAATTGAATCACATAAAATCACATAAAATTTATCAACAAAAACATCATCAAATTTCATAAACATTCTGCGCCATGCCCTTATTTTTATCATGAGAGGGTTTAATGATAGTGATACGCGCTGGAAAAGCAGGGGCGGATCCAGCCGGCGGCAGGGGAGAGAGTCCGATTCGTGAGAAAATATTAAGCGGCGTAATTAAACAGCCAGCGGGTGAATAAGCGGGGGATGGGGGGAAGAAGCACAAATTATTTTTTTAGGGCCCCTCAACATTTGAAAACCGCACCCCCCCCCCCTTGAGCACCAGGGGAGGGGGCCCATTTCCAAATAAAGGTAAAATTAATGTGTTTTTACCTGTATTTTTCCGAGTGGATCCGCCCCTTAAATTGGGCCGAGAGGACATGAGCCCCTGAACACAGGCGTAGCCCCCAAATGAAATTCAAACATGGTTTATTTCTAATTCGATACCATTGTTTTAGGCCATTAAAAAAAATATATAATTCCCCGCCCGCTTCCTTTTTGGGGGCCGCCTCCTATTTTTATTTTTTATTTTGTTTAAAGAAAAAAAACTTAAAAAACACTGCTAAAATGGATCTAGTCTAGACTATTTCTGATTAATAAATAAATAACCTGCTTTATATACCTCACTTAAGTAATCCAGCAATCTGATTGGTCGAAATTGCATTGTATTGCTAGTTCAGCCCCTTTACTGGTTTTCACATCATCTAAGTAATACAAAGTAGTTTATGGACACATTATTAAAACACAAAAGTAGTTGCAGAAGTGTGTTGACTATACATAAAATGATATCGCACTCAATATCTCAATATCTCCCATCTTATATCACACACGTACACACACACATACATACACAGTGCTATGTATAGTTTATCAAATATTTTTATTTAATATATTTACTCTGAAAATATTTTGTAAATCTAGAAATAAATAAATCCACATATACATATGTAGGACTTTTTTATCCATTCAAAAGTCACAATTTGTTCATGATCGAAGAAGAAAAACATTTTTTTGGATCAGCTAAAATTAGAATTATCCGAAATTCAAATTATCCCATTAAAGTTACTTTTTCATATATTTTTGTTATGAATCAAGTGACCCTAGAACATACAGCTTCACTAAAATATTGTTAAAACATTTCAATTTCAAAATGACAATACATACTTATAACAAAAAAACTTAGTTTAACTATTAGAGAACAACAGATACATGTTAATTAAATCAATACAATGAAGACTTTTTAGTATAAATATTGTTGTACTAATTAGAAGCACTGATTCGCAAACTTGTGATTTTACATTATTACCATGTAGCAGTATTGACAAATATCTTTTTACCTTGATGGGGCAGTGCAGTGTTGTAATAAAAGCAGAAAAATGAGACAAAAAGATTAGAGAAAATTTAAGCAAAATTGTATTCAAGAAAGGAAATTATAATTTGTTGAAGTTGGACTCAACGATACAAATTAGCTCTGTACTGAAAATACAATAAATTTCAATTTACTTTGTTATTGCTGAAGGAATAGCTTTGTTTTATACAGGGTTGTGTAAAAACATTTGCGATGATTATATATATCTAGGGTGCTTGGATTCTTGAATTTTTTTAGAGACATTATCAATTTCATGAATTATTTTTAAATACAAAGCGAATGGGAGAGGACTTGTAAGAAACAATCTACATCATAGAATTTGTGCTTAATCGATTGCAAATCAAAAAATGTATAATTTTCTTATTTTGCTTTGGATTTTCCTCAAAGTTTCTCTAACCTGTTTCTCTAATTTTTCTCCTTCTATTTAAACTAACTTAATATCAGGGTAGAGTGAGCAGCATACAAATCACAATAATATTGAGATGATTCAAATGAGTAAAGAGACATAAAGTTCTGCTCAAAACAAAAGCAAAATTGAATTACAAACATCTTTGGTTTACATCTTTGGAAGAATCAATTTTTCTTGCTTGCATTTCAAATTATTTTGCTCAACCAGGATAATTTTAGATTCCCCTATCTTTTGACTTTTAATAATATAACCAAGCATATCATAATCATATGATACAGTTATGTGATGTCAACAATCCAAGGTAATATCTTAACTACATTTCCAATTTTCTATGAACAGAATTATAAAGTCATAATAAATGTTAAGGGTTAATAATGTTTAAAAGTTTTTAACTTATTTTAGTAATCCCGGTATTTGTAATGATTTCATTTCGATTTTTATCTTTTGCCAAATAAATGTGAATTGAATTGAATAAATTGGTTTCACAATCAACATGTCCTTACAGTACTAAGAAATTCATGGTATTACACATCTTTTCTCAGAACAAAAATAAAAAGCAACAGTTGATCCGTTCAATATATAGAGTTGAATAAAGCTTTACTACTAATATATCAATGCACTGTAGATATTTCAAGTTCTTATCCTCTCTTACAAAAGACAAAGTCCTGCAACTAGATGTCTACAGATAATAGAAAAAAACCCTGTTAATTGTACTCTGCATCTGCCTAGGTCTTATTGATAACCATTAACCTTTGACCTCGTAGTTTTCCTCCACATCCCTCATTTTTTGTTGTTATGTTAGGTTTGAATATTATGGGTAGATTTATGTATATTTTTGTTGTTATTGTTGTTACTGCTTTTTCTTTATTTTTTAAATCGTCTATTTTTGCCTTTTGTATTCTTTATTTAAAAGTCTTTGAATTCGCTTTCATTATTGACAGGTTATTCTTAGTTTGCCTTAATATCATTGTTTGGTACTTTTTCAAATTTTTCTATGACTTAGAGCTTTAATCATATTGCATATACACTCAATCTAGGCCAACTGATAATGCTACACCGTAAGAATGAAGTACCGGTAAACAAATATTTTCTCACAAATGAAACAAATTATCTAAAAGAAATCTAAGAACAAGAAAACAATCAACAGATCTATGCCATAAATATCATATGATTATGATAAAATCTTATATTCTCTATGAAATAGATCTCTTTATAGTCTATCGTCTAAATAGTCTCTATAAAATTCAGAAAAGAACATTCTCTCAAAGATATATAATTAAACCTGTATTCCTTTGCATTTATGTATCAAATTCAAATAAAATGATTGAAACAGAAAATAACTGTCGGGTGACCGCTTTGGCATTTAGTAGGTATTTCAAATTGTTAGCGGTTTTATTACTGATCATTTTGGCTGGATGGTGAGTTGGTTGATTTAAATCTGATGCATCTACTAATTTGATATTGACCTGTAGGCTGTACCATTTCATTTCTTATCTTGAGTTAGGCTTGCTCTAATAATTCTAATACAAAAATTCACAATCACTTTACACGTAAGACTTAAAAACATGAAATAGATATACAAATTAATGCGGCTACCACTTGCTCAAATATAATCTAAAAATAGAGCATATATTAATTTCATACTTCACCTGAAACTAGTTGAACCATCTTTCAATGCATGATTGTACAAATAAATAACAACAACATCCCTGAAAATTCAATGATATGTGACCAAAATTTAGAAAGGAAAAATTAATGCTTATTTTCAATAAAATACAGAATATGCATTACCTCCTAAAACATAAACATCACAATTATAGCAGAAAATTTCAGGAGATTGTAAACATCTATATATTCCCATACTCTTTTGGAATGACTTTCACTAGAAATTCTCAAAATATAGATAGTAAATTAGAGGCATTTGAAATAAATATTTCATCAAAACTTTCAATAAAATATAGCTGAATACAAAAAGCTTCTTGTAAGGCACGATAAAAATAGATTTCCGATTTTTGATCACTTATTACTAACATTCCAAGGTTGTCAATCACAAAGTACCCCCTTCCCATTGAAGTCTAGAACTCTTGATTTAAACTATTTCAGAATTAAGAGTGGCAATGATCACAGAAGGCAGACAGATCAACGCCTTAAGCAAAGTCGTTGAATTTCATCTATGGAAAATAGCTTTGTAGCTTTGTAGTTGGAAAACATGTACATTCATTATAATAGATATACCGGTATACTAAATAGATCATTGCATAAAAAAATAACACCTTTGGAAGAGCTGCCTACAGCCATAAGTACTACATGTACTACATTACAGATACCGGTATTACAAATAATTGTCGCTGAAAATTTCACCCATTTAACATGACTATCAACTCCTCATTTTGTTGTATCATCAATCCTCGTTCAAACATGACCTTTTAAACTGCCTAAAAATACTTGACATAGGAATGCCACATTATTTTACGTGTTAGTGAATAGCAGGTGAGGGTAAAATAAAGTATATGTACACGTCAGATTAAAGGCCCCAACGTGTACTCTGTGAGCATCATGTTAAAGTATACATATTTGTAATGTGCATTGCACTTATGTCGTCTTATTTTGTCTCAGCAGCTTCTTCTTGTGGTGCTTTATAATGTCATCTATAAACGAGGCTACATTTAATCACTGGCCAATTTTTCACTCTAGTTACGTATACAAGTTGAACTTCTCTAGATCAGCTGCAAATTACTTTCTACATGGTACAATGGAACCTTACTACAACAAACTCTCAATATACAAGGTGACTTTGCCAGTCCACCTTCTTTGTTTTCTAGTGTTTTTCATCCCAGATTCCAATACAACAAAGCAAATTATCTAGTGGATACGTCGTCCGGACTGTACATGTAGATCACGTGGTTTACAGTTCAATCCCAGCGTGGTGCTTATGTCCTCTGGAAAGACATTAATCTACATTGACCACTATCCAACCCGCATATGTTAAATGTTACATTAATGTGCTTTGACTGGCATGTGTGCGCTTGTAAAATTGCTGGAGTACTCACTAGACTACCATGTGCGGATTAGCAATTGAATCCAGTGACCGGGGTAATAACAATAACAATGTTAAGTGCTTAAAAAAGTAGTATAAAGCGCTATATAAATGTAAATATTAGTTTTTCCATAATGAGGTTCCGCTGTAACAAGTCTTGAAGGTAGGAGGAAGAGACACGCTCAAGCCCTGATCACCACGTTGGCATCTTCTACTAAGGAAGGGTACGGCTCGCTCCTCATATGCTTTGGTTTCCTTCGCCTGTAAAGACATTAGAGACAAGCGTTTTATTACACATTACATGTTGAATGGATACGTCACCAGACTGTGGATCACAAGGTCTGCGGTTCGAGCCCCACTTGGGCACTAATGTCCTTTGGCAAGACATTGATCTACATTTGCCGCTCTACACCCAGGTGTTAAATGGGTACCTTGTAGAATGCAGAAGTTAATGTGGTTTAGCCTCATGTCTGCTGCAGTGACCGCCTGACCGCACATTGTACGGTCCGACTGCGATCCACTTTTGAAAGCAATTTAAGTATTAATTTCAAGTAGGAAATCTTCCTGATTAAG
The DNA here is from genome assembly GCA_035222895.1 of Strongylocentrotus droebachiensis. NCBI lineage: Eukaryota > Metazoa > Echinodermata > Echinoidea > Camarodonta > Strongylocentrotidae > Strongylocentrotus > Strongylocentrotus droebachiensis. The sequence goes on from JAVYIG010000515.1 coordinate 364,144, forward strand.
CTTCTTTAATAAAAGTTGTATGAATTCCTAATTTGAAATCGAAGGGTGACTGCTCATCTTCAAGTCTAAAACTAGATGGAATTCGACTGCGCGCAGTCGAAAATGATGCCTCCGTTATAGAGCAATTTTACAAACCAAAACAGAAAAAAAAAATTGAATTCACGTTCAATGGTAATCCATTGACAGGTTCTCAAAATATTGTGATTACAAGCAATTTCTCATATACATATATGACCCTTTGATCTTTGACCTCATGACCATAAAATCTACTCAGTTCATTGGCTCTGCAAGATGTTCTGAGTTAAATAGTAATCCATCTGTCAGTTCTAATGAGAATGCGTTCACAAGCTATTTTTGCATACATAATGGACCCATGACCTTTGACCTTTGACCTTATTAACCAAGAATCTACTCAGTTCATTGGCTCTGCAAGTAACAAACATGACCTAATTTTGGCATGTATCCATCAATCGGTTCTTGAGATAACGCGATCACAAGCTGTTTTTGCATTCATAATGTGCGCTGTGGCCTTTGACCTTTGACCTACGTGCTCCAAAATCTAATCAGATTGTCTTCCTATGGTGATACACACTATCATTAAGTTTGAAGTTTAAATCTCCAGTGGTTCTTGAGATATTATGATAACAATCTCAATGTATGGAATTTCATAAGTTGACCTCTGTGACCCTTGACCTTTGACCTACGTGCTCCAAAATCTAATCAGATTGTTTTCCTATAGTGATACACACTATCACTAAGTTTGAAGTTTAAATCTCCAGTGGTTCTTGAGATATCATGATAACAATCTCAATGTATGGAATTTCATAAGTTGACCTCTGTGACCCTTGACCTTTGACATACGTGCTCCAAAATCTAATCAGATTGTTTTCCTATAGTGATACACACTATCACTAAGTTTGAAGTTTAAATCTCCAGTGGTTCTTGAGATATCATGATAACAATCTCAATGTATGGAATTTCATAAGTTGACCTCTGTGACCCTTGACCTTTGACATACGTGCTCCAAAATCTAATCAGATCGTCTTCCTATGGTGATACATACTATCCTTAAGTTTGAAGTTTAAATCTCAAATGGTTCTTGAGATATCACGCTAACAAACTCAATACAAGGAATTTCATAAGTTGACCTCTGTGACCTGTGACCTTTGACCTACGTACTCCAAAATCTAATCAGATCGTCTTCCTATGGTGATAAATACTATTCCCGAGTCTTAAGTTTAAATCTTAAATGGTTCTTGAGATATTGTGATAACGGTCAAACGGGACGGACGTACGGACGGACAACCCGAAAACATGATGCCTCCGGCACCACCTTCGGTGGCGGAGGCATAAAAAGGCCAGAGTCGGCTTAATTTGGGGACAGTTTTGCAACTTGTGGGAAAGAGAACATATATATATTTTTTTTTTTAGTCCCTAAAAAATCGCAACGACTCAGCCGGTCGCTGAATAAGCGGGGGGGGGGGGGGGAGGAGGACACTTTTTTTTTTTTTTTTGGTCACGAAATTTTTTTGATTTGACATTTTGCTTCGTTGGGGGGGGGGGGGGGGGGGGGGTAAGGTCACCTTTTTAGGTCAGCCATTGGCAATTTTTTTTGGACGGCCACAACAAAATTTGGCCGGGGGAGCACGCCCCTGTTTTTCAGTATATTTTGGGCGCATTTAGGGCTGATTTTAACATATTTTTTTGGCCGAGGGGGTAGGTGCCCCCTGTGCCCCCCCCCCCCCTGGATCCGCCACTGACTCAAAGATCTTTTCTTTTTTGAGGCACTTTTTTTTTTAGGGCTTCAATATTACACCATATCACAGACACTGATAACACATAGGGCCATGCATCTCAGATTTAACATTGTTAAACGATGCCTTTAATTCATTTTTCTCTAATGAAACCGCTCTCCAATCCATGTGCTGAAGACATACAAGTAAAACACATTCATATTTCCTCCCATAACAAAACAATGTTTGCTCCAGAAATCTGTATAACAAAATATGTACTCAAATATTTGTACAGTTAAAGTCAAAGTTACTGCTGAAGTAAAATCCTTCATCCAACTTTGTTAGGAATCAAAGCAAACACTGCAAAACAAAACAAAAAAAGCTAATATTTACCCCTTTCCACACTGGTATTCCCATACACCGAAGAGAGACAGCGCGATCACAACGACAAAGCAACCCCCTGCAAAGATGGTGGACGACCAATCAAATCCCAGCTGGCTGACAAGGGCGCCTCCAAGTGTTGGACCCACGAAAGTTCTGAAGGAAAGTAGTATGAATGCAGTTTTATCCTAGAGACTTTACAGAATTTTGTGATTAAATTGCAGCATATAATATTATGAATACAATACTTCATGACTTTTGAAATTGGTTTCTTGAACACGAAGCTTTTAAAGTGACTCAGTAACATTGCCTCACATTCTGAAACAAAATCCTGGAATTAGCTCATGCTGCAATCATACATGTAAACCTTTAGGTCAGTCAGGAATCCCATGACTTTTACAAGCTGATCGTCTGACAGTTTTTATAACACTACAGTCTATTGGGCAAAATGAGTATGGTAAAACCAATAACTCAAGATTTTTTGAGGCACTTCATGATCATTTTGAAGCGCAATTTTTTAGGGCTCCAATATTACACTATATCACAGACACTGATAACACGTAGGGCCATGCATCTCAGATTTAACATTGTTAAATGATGCCTTTAAAAATCAGCCATACTTTTATACTTGGAGGGTCACATGACCTTTGCTATGTCCATTTCAACCGGCCGATTATTGATTTTTTTTTGCATTTTGTTATATGAAAAAATTATAAAACTAGATGGAACTTCGACGGCGCGCAGTCGAAAGTGATGCCTCCGTCATAGAGCAATTTTTCAAATTCAAGTTCGGTTGTAATCCAACAGGTTCTCAGAATATCGTGATTACAAGCTATTTCTCATATACATGTATGACCCTTTGATCTTTGACCTCATGACCCCAAATGCAAGATACATACATGTCTTGAGTAATTTGATGGTAATCCATCCATCAGTTCTAATAATAAGGCAATCACAAGCTATTTTTGCATACATAATGAGCCCCATGACCTTCAACCTTGACCTCATGACCCCAAAATCTATTCAGTTCATTGCCTCAGCCAGATACATACATGTCCTGAGTTTCATGGTAATCTGTCCATCTGTTCTAATGATAATGTGATCACAAGCTATTTTTGCATACATAATGAGCCCTGTGACCTTTGACCTATGACCTCATGACCCCAAAATCTAATCTATTCATTGGCTCTACAAGATACATACATGACCTATATTTGTCAGGAATCCATCAATCGGTTCTTGAGATAACGCGATCACAAGCTATTTTTGCATACATGAGCCCTGTGACCTTTGACCTCGTGACCCACAAAATCTAATCAATTCATTGGCTCTGCAAGTTACATACATGACTAAAGTTTGGTAGGAATCCATCAGTCGGTTCTTGAGATAATGCGATCACAAGCTATTTTTGCATACATAATGACCCCCTGTGACCTTTGACCTCGTGACCCCAAAATCTAATCAGTTCATTGGCTCTGCAAGTTACATACACGACCAAAGTTTGATAGGAATCTATCAGTCGGTTCTTGAGATAATGCGATCACAAGCTATTTTTGCATACATAATGACCCCCTGTGACCTTTGACCTTTGACCTCGTGACCCCAAAATCTAATCAGTTCATTGGCTCTGCAAGTTACATACATGACCAAAGTTTGGTAGGAATCCATTTGTCGGTTCTTGAGATAACGCGATCACAAGAACGGGACGTACGTACGTACGTACAGACGTACGGACGGACGGACGGACGGACAACCCGAAAACATAATGCCTCAGGCTACTTCGTAACGGAGGCATAAAAATCATACACTGTTACATCACTTTTTCTTATTCATTATTGCTCCAGAGGATAGCCTCAATCAGCCGAAAGAAAAAGCAACAATGTAGAAATGAAAAATAAATAAATAAATATAATTGAGCTGAATGATTTAAATCAGCCTGTGTAAGACATACAGGGAGAGCATTATTCACTAAGTAAATTTCATTTGTTTGTTTTATCATGCAGCTCACCACACTTAAGACTTATGTTCTTGTCATGTTAATAGTTTACAAGTTAAAGGCAATTATTCCTAATAAAAACATTCCATTTTCTGAACATACCCTAATGAAAATGCTCCACTGAACAGCCCGGATAAAATAGCTTGTGTTGAAAGATCCTCAGGTAACCCATACCATCTATAGGAGAAACAAACATAAAACGTCATAACATGGGACCACATATAATGGTTCACATCAACATTCAGGTAACCAACATTCAGGTGGTAACAACAACAAACAACACTTGTAACAGTAAGACCACATAGCAGCAACATAAAATGTTATAACTCAACTTACAGATACTGACTTGCAATTTGTAATAACATTCTAAAGAAACTGAAAGTAACGTTCTGAAAAGTAACTGGTTTCAACATTCACAGAATCAAACTCATGACAGAAAGTAATTACTCACAAATATCAATACCAATTTACGTGTTTACTTAAATAAATATTTTCCTCTAATATCATCAAGCATTAATATCTGTAAATGGAATAAACATACAAACTAAAATGAAAATGAAAGATTTTGCAATTATCAAAGGTTATATAATTATCTTACTGCTAATATTCAGAGCAAGGAAGTAATCCTTTTTATACTTTCACAAAATTATTCGGAATGGTTCACTGATATCACCTAGAAAAAAAGAACAAAGAAATGATTTAAAAACAAAGAAAAAATGAAAGTGAAAACTTACTTGGCACTTATAAGGAGATCTAGAAATGCTGGCATAAGTCCAATCCCTATAGAAAAGCCCAGTAATGCAAGCGATATGATGATGATCCATAATTTACTGTTAAAAAATGAAAATAAAAACACACCATTAGCAGATCTTGATATCACTTGTAACACTGGCAATACACTAATCACACCCAAGGGAACCAATGCCAGAATGATAGACCTTGAAAGGTCAATAATTTGTTGGTGTGGAGATGGTGTGCACTAGTATATCAAAGGCTCCTAAGTACTTATTACGCAATTTTATGTGTCACAAGGTGCAGTATGACAAATGAAATTTATCCATTCATTTCATCAAAAAATGGAAATCTATTAGTCTTGAAATGATTGTTGACTAATGGTTCTTTCTGGTATCACTTAAATTATCAAATGATTTATAGAGACATTTGTTCATTTTTTGATGAAATAAATGGGGAAAAAGAAATGGTATATGGAACATATTGCAAAGAATGGCCCTGCACTGTGTGTTTGTTTTCATATATAGTTAACTGTGCCACAAGTGAACAAGGCTTTATAAAGGCATTGTTCAACAATGTTATTGAAGCCCTAAAAGAATCACGCTTCAAAACGATCAAGAAGTACCTCAAAAAAGGAAAAATCTTTGAGTGACCGGTTTTACCATACTCATTTTCCCCAATAGACTGCAGTGTTATAAAAACCGTAAGTAAAACGAAAAATTAAATTTTGATTTCCAATCATCAATATCTTGATAATCAGACAGGCGATTGGCTTGTTAAAGTCATGGGATTCCTTACTGACCTAAAGGTTTATAATAATGATTGCAGCATGAGCTAAATCCAGGATTTTGTTTCAGAATCTGAGGCAATGTTACTGAGCCCCTTTAATGGTACTCACCCTGGGAGATTGAGGAGAGGACTTGGACCAATCAGCATGAATGAAATCCCTGTGATGTAGAAGCCTAGGACCATCATGATACGGGTCATTTTCTGGAAGATCACAACAATAAAAAACAAAAGATTGTTTAGACAGGGTTCCACAACAACTGGAATTCAAGTGCAATTATTTCAAATTCAGAATGACCTCTGAATTCTATCAGAATTCTTAATTAATAGAGATGAAGAAACTCTATATATTTATGATAATATCCTTCAAATAACACTATTTTCTCTTATACACTTAGCAAGGTTGTACTGCACAGAGATCTATCTATCTAAGTATCTTCTCCCGGTTCGGAGGTTGATTGCAACATCTCTCCATTTCACTCTATTCTGCCATTCTGGTGCACTCTTGCAGTTTTAGTCCACTCCAGCCAGTTCTTGTCATTCTCTTCCCAGTTGATTCTGGGTCTCCCTCTTGGTCTACTTCCTTCCACTCTTCCTTCCAATACATTCTTTAAGAGGCTTTGGTGCTTTTTAACATGACCAAAGTATTTGATTTTTCTCTCCTAACCTAATCCTACTAGTGCAATTTGTTTACGCCTTGCCATGTGCAATATCTCTTTGTTGGTTTTCATTCGTTTCCAGGATATTTTCATCATTCTTCTGTAGATCCACATTTCAAAAGATGTTATTCTAGTCCATACAATAGGACAGACCATACATAACAGTTTACTAGTCTCAACCTATAGATACCTTTGCATTTATCCAGCTTTGAATATGCTTCATGTTTAATAGTCCATTGAATAGTTTAATGACACATAAATGAGACCAAAAGATGGCAAAGTCAACAAAATCTCTCCTTTTAAAGCCACTTTGGATATCAACACATAATTGTTGACAGCTGGTAAACACAGCAGTCCCTATAATGACAGTCCCAAACAGGGCAACAAAAATTGGTTTGCTGCTGCTCAGATGATGTCATGTATCACTAATCTAATAAAAAACAAAGGTAACAAATCAAATAAGGCCTGTCGTCATCAGCTCAAGATTGCCAAATAGCCCGCTATTTCTGATTTGGGAAATAATCCCGAAATTACAAATCGCCTCTTCATCAGCTCGAGACTTGATCTCAAAACTTGAAACTCGAGCTTGCTCAGCGTTCGTGCATAGTGCGAGTCTTCGTTTTAGCTTTAAAACAAATTAAATTATTTGGTCATTCAGAATTTTGAAAAATCAGAATACTCCAATTAAATCAGAACAGTTGGCAGGTATGCGATACACTAATCAAAAGTTATTGTGAATCAAATGCAAGACTGCTTACCTTTTTATCAGCTATGTAGCCCCAGATCGGTGCAAAGATTCCATACATTCCACCAATGAGTAGAAACAACACACCCACCATAGAAGGTTGGACATTGAATGGAGGCTACAATGGTGTACAAATGTAACGATACATCAACAGTTATCAAACAAGGGAAATGCCCTTGGCAATAGTGAAAATCATCAGTGCAGCATTCTAATTTGGTGTAAAATCAAAGTTGGGGTACGTTAGGGGTGCTGCCATAGAGACCCTACTGGGCCTGGGGGTGTTTCACAAAGATCCTCAGTTGAGGTCTCCTTCCACTGCGAATGATTCCTACGAAGTTAGGTTAGAACCCAGCCATCCATAGAAAATATGATTATCAAGTTATAAAAGGAATTGGGTAACTTTGTCTCAGATTCTGAATACTGGATTTAGCTCATGCTGCAATGACAATTATAAACGTTTAGGTCAGTCAGGAACCCCATGACTTTTTCAAACCGCCTGTCTGATTATCAAGATATTTATGATTGGAAATAAAAATCAAATTTTGTGTTTTCCTAACATTACAGTCTACTGGGGAAAACGAGTATGGTAAAACTGGTCACTCAAAGATATTTACTTTTTTGAGGCACTTCATGATATTTTGAAGGACAATTTTTTTAGGGCTTCAATATAACACCATATCACAGAAACTGATAACACGTAGGGCCACCATGCATCTCAGATTTAACATTGTTAAACGATGCCTTTAAAACATGTAAAAGAGAAGTAAATAATGGATCTTTTTACTTACAGAGGTGAGATGGAGAGACAATGTTGGGTCTGAGAACCCTAAGCAAGCACTCCCCCAGACGCAGGCTGCAAGCACTATCACTACAGAGGGTATCTTAAGCACTGATATTATAGATCCTGGCTTCTCCTTTCTGCTTGCAGGTGCTGCTTGGACACAAACAATAATAGTAATAACAACAACAACAACTGGTTTTACATTTTGGAGTAACAGATTTTTACATTTTGGAGTAACAGATTTTACATTTTGGAGTAACAGGTTTTTATCATCCTACCAACGATCCTCATAGAGCATTCTTATTCCTGTGCTTTGAATAGTATAATCATGCTATGAATATACATACATGACCAAGTGCAAATACAAAAGGAAACAGGTAAATAGAAACATAAAGATCAAAATACATATATAAGACATAAATCAGTCAAACACAATGGCCTGAATTTACAAAATAGGTTTAAATCTTCATTTACATAACCCATGGTCTAACCCAAAATAACCCAAAATAAGCACGACACAGTCAGAGGTCTAGTATTAGATGCGCACAAGGCAAGGTACGCTTTGCACTAATTTTTAAACCTAGGGTAGTTAAACCTCCTTTGTGAATTCGGGAATTTGGTAATTCAGTAAGAGGTGTCATATCATGCTGAGGTAATTGCAAAGAACTTAAAGTGACTTCCACTCGGGCATCATTTTTATTGAATAAAAATTAGAGCGTCAATAAAAATATGAGAGTAAACTCTGACAAAGGCTTAGCAAATTATAACTGCTAGGTAATAAACATAATGCCAAATCTCTGATCCCAGTTTGTTTCAAACAATATTTTGTAGAAGTAAAGCTCAATTGCAAAGTTTCTTTACATGAATTTGACAAGGAGAAAAGCCTACATCATGAAACAGAATCTGCCAGAAGGCTCTTAACACAAAGATAAGATCAAGGTACTTACGTAAACTAGGTAAAATGAATATATCAATGACAGATATGACCATAGCTGTGCAGCCTAGAACCAAGAAAGGAAGCTTGTAACCACCTATCTATGTGATTTTTTTTTTTCAAAGAGGAAGAAAGAAAAATGTACTTTAATCATTTTCTATTTTTCTATTTTCACATCTATATAGTACATGACAAATAAATTTGAATTGAATTGAATTAAATTAAGCAATGCCAGGCCATTATCTTGTATATTCTTTATTCAAAATTCACTTTTTAAATCATCGCGGCATTACGAATATATAGTTTATGTTTTCTTCATCAAATTCATCCGTATTTTAGAAGAAAAAAACAGCAGAAAAACAAATATAGTTCACCGAGAAAAAAAATACCCTGGTACTATCATGTATTTATAAGAAAATTCATAATAATAATGGTACAATTTGAATTATTCATATTTGTAAATAACATATTACTTACTCCGTACAATAAACTGCCAAGCGGTGGTCCAGCTGCAAACCCAAGACCACTAAATAACTCTAACATTCCCTGAAAACCAAAGAGAACATTGGTATAAAAATCAACATAACCATGATAATTATTACGACTCTACACCGATTCAGCTGCCATTACTGGGATCATCAAGTATGCTAAATAATAGTTTTAAATATCCCTGCTTTAGTTCAGGTACGGCCATGCACCCATCTGGTTACATAAATCATCTCTCGTGTTGCTCTTGGATGGCCCCCAGCTATGGTGGATGAAGTACTACAGTGGTCCCAGAAACAATGGTCTAAGGGTGCGTTCAAGCGACACTTTTTCACACTAGAAACATGGTTTTCAAAGATGTTTAGTTTAAAACACAGTTGCATTAAAGTGATTTTTTTTTTTTGGTAGTAAAAATAAGCGCGTTTTAAAACGCAAACATAAAACGCTGAAAAAGATGCGTTTTGTATCGTGATTCTGCAGAATCACGGTCGCTAAAAATCGCTTGAACGCAACAGAGATCTCAATCATGATTCTATAACATCATTATCGTGACCTGCTTCCGTTTGGCCGAAAGTCATAATTCATAAAGCACGCGGTGAAGTTGACCTATACTTCCTGAGGCAAACTGCGCAGTGTGATGCGCAGTGGCTTGGCTTGAATGAGCGAGAATCAGCGATGATGAAAAATTGTTTGATCGCTCTCCTACAGTAACCATGTTTTTTAATGACGTTTTGATTTGTGATTCATGTTTGTACTTCTAGCTTCAAAAAATCGCTTAAACGCACCCTACAGCCGCACTGGGCAGCTCACACTCACAATCTGATCATACAGCATGACTTAAGGGCTTGACATAAAAAAAATAACGTTTTGAGAATATAACTTGTAGGTTAACTCACACTCATCTGTGCTATATTATCGGGGAAGACGTTCGCACAAATAGACATGCCCGCTGTTATCGCTGCTGACGATCCTAAGGCTTCCACAATGCGAATGGTGAAACAGTAGGCCAAGAACATAGTCTTGCCTTGAATCTCATCCAAAAACCTGTTTATGTCAAAATAAGATGTTTAAAAAAAAAATCAAATCGAGTCTAAATAATTGTCATTTATGATATTATATGATTGCAGGGCCCTCAGGGAGGATAGTATAAATACTGTTGAGGCTACCCTGGGTAAACAGAACATATTATTATCATTATTTGAATATGAGAACATAATAATAGTCTGTTCTTGTATAGCACATAACACATGATGATATAAAGTCTCTAGAGCTTTGTAAATTATTACCTTAGCTTTAGCTCTGGCAGCCGTCATCAGCGAACAGTGTATTTCAAGTAATAATCCTACAAGGTACCCATTCACCTCACCTGGGTTGAGTGTGGCAAATGTAGATTAATGTCTTGCCAAAGGACATTAGTGCCGCGGCAGGACTCAAGCCTTGGACCTTGTAATCCACAGTCCGGTGACATATCCACTCGATCACGACACCTCTACTAGATAACATGAATAGCCTCTGTTTATATGGTTTGTTTTCGTTCCTGCAGGGTACTCTGATGAGTGTGTACAATGTACTGCTGTATTTCTCACATACTCACCCAAATAATAAGTTGCAGCCAGCTCCAACGAAACATCCACTCAGATACATGAATTTAGCTCCAATGACCGGCAGCTATAGAGAGAAATAATCAATAAAATGAATGAATTAATTAATTACAGCCAAACTTGCTTTAGCAATCACCTGCACACAAAGATCAATTGTCTCATATAGAAAATACTTTTTGTTTCCTATGAGCAGCGTTTCTCAATGGAATGTAAGATATATGTACCTGTACTTAAAGACCATGGGTGGTATTCTCATAAGTTAAGCCGGGACCAAGTCCAGACTAAACAAGAATTTTAGTTCACACTTCTATGGAATGCTAAGTTTCATCTTCCTCCTTCAATATTCATGACAAAGATAATCTACCAAAGAGTTTGTTGAAATTCAGTTCATACTCATATTATCCTTTTCTTCCCATTTCATTGCAAAATTATTTTTTTTGGACACTTTTCATTGAAGGATTAAAATAATCTGTACAGGGTAAATGAGTTGGCAACAGGTACTCCATAGAAGTGTGGACTAACTTAGTACGCACTAACTTAGTACGCGCTACCGAAATACCACCCCATCTGCCTATAAAGGCCACATTCCTTGTCTCTCTTGAGTGGACTGATACAGGGTTTGTTTTTAAGGTCATTTTATGTGTGGCCTTGAAAATAGACAACTTAATGCTGATATACATTGATTTTTTTCTCCTTCATAATCAGATTTGAATAGTGGAAAGCTTACAGAGAATGTTCAGTTCCGAGTCCTGGGGGTGTTTCACAAAGACTAAGAACAAATTTGAGTTGGACTGAACTATGACAGGCCATTCATGCCACTGGTTGCTCTCACTATTGGTCTCTCAATTAAGATCCTCATATAATATTTTGTCCTTCAATAATGATTCTATCAAAAAATGTAAATTCTGTAGATATGTGACCATGATGTCCCTTGAGAAACCAATGCCAGGAATGGTTAGAGGAAGTAGCGGTATGAACGGCCTGCCATAGTTAAGTCCAACTTAAAGTTGATCTTATTCTTTGTGAAACACCCCCCTGGTATTAGAAAAGGATGTAGAATCATTCAGGACCTTTCTCATTTCATTTATTTGTATGTGAAAAAATATAAAAGCTACATCACATTAAACAAAAAATCACCCTAGAAATGTCCTCATATGGTATCTATGACAACCTTTAGACAATGTAATATACCATAATTGCATGTGGCTTGTGATATTCAACAAAATTTAGTTCTTTGATTTCAATAATTCTAAAAGTCACACAACAATACACAAATCAGATCTTATTTGCCACATGTTCAATCATTTGTGATAACTTATGGACTGACAGTTCCTGTTGCAATGCAGTCATATGATGATTAGGAATCAACCTCAACCTAAATTCTTTCTGGTTAATTGTCTTGGACTTGGAGTATAACGAGGCTGTGGGAAAAGGGTATACATGTATGTCATACTCACATATTTGCCCCAAATAGGGGAAATAAGAAAACTGGTAAGGGAAAAAATACCAAACACAAGTCCCGTCACAGCCGGAGTTACACCCTTTTTCTCTGCCTGAAAAAGAAAATTGGACCATAAGAAAAGAAAGAATTAAACCAGTGGGCCAATACCCCAATCCTATATCTGAACAATTAGGGTCACATTTATCAGTATATTGTTCATTGGAAAATTAAACTCTTAATTACTCATACTTTGATAACTGTTTTCAATGGAACAGGTAACCTTTAATGCTATCCATACCTTCATGTACCGTTAACATCTAAGAAATCAGACATTAAGCCTATAAACACACTGAGAATAAAATGCAAGCTGACAGAGAGCTGAGACATTAGGACCATTTTACGGGGCTATGATGAAACAATGCAGCAAGGTCACTGACAATTGAATGTCACTTAACAAAATTCATATATACATGTAAGTCTGTTATAAAAAAATTAAAAATGATAAATATGTACCCCGGTATGACATACTTGTAAACAAAAGTGAATCATTACAGTGTTCTAAAACTTTAAGATGGTTCTAATGATCTAAAAAAATTAAGATCTTTAAGAAGAAACTTCTTTGATCTTTTACTTGAAAATATTTATAGAAGCAACGATTTGATCACACTTACCTCATAGGGAAAGAAAGGAGCAAGCACTGAGAAGGACATCATCGAGGTGAGGTACATAGCGGCGATCCCAGCAAATGTAAGCTTCTGGTTTAGGGTCAGCGGCTTTGATTTCTTTTCTTCTCCATCACTCTCACTCGAAGGGTCTGCAGCTGTTGAGTTGATGGAGTCTTGGGTGCCATTAGGACCGGTTAGGTCTGATGGACTATCTGGAACAGGACCAGATCCTAGATCCCCCAAATGATCTGGATCCTGGATTTGAATGTTTCTTGAAGTTTTCTCATCTTCGTGATCAGCAAGGAGCTTGACTTTATCGTCTTCCATGGTGTGCATGAGATCTGTTACTGCAGAGCAATGAAAACCTAGTGAGCAAAGGATGTACATATTTAGAAAAAGTTTGAAAGCAGAGCAGATAGGCCTACATATTGGAAGAAAACTGCATTGGTGAGGGGTGACCCAAACATAGATCTGTGGATTTTAATACATATATGGCAATGATATCTCAGATTAAAATATATCTGAAATATATGTATATTAGCAGAAATTGAGTGACAGGTTTTTGGATTAATTACCAAGAAATAAACTACATTTTGCCGTATTTTGTATTCACTGGCAAGCTGCATGGACATAACATAATGGTTTTGATGCGTCCGTCAAAATAGGAAAAGGAAAGCAATCTGATCTAGTCTGTTTTGTTTAAGGGTGGCATCTCAACACAACTGCCAATGCCCGCATTTCCTGAAACATGAGAGAGTACAGATGAAGTACTATATCAATTACACTCAACACTCCAAATCCGTTGAACTTTCTGCACTACTAAATGTCCAACTCCAATCACTTTTGTCCAGTTAGTATACAGGGACCCGTTCCTAGAAACCGTCATAAGTCTAACTTCTTGACTAAATCAGCGTTAGTGAGCAACTTGTCCGCTACATGTTTCACAAAGCCCTCTTTGCTATAATCAAGGACAACTTCCTGACTAAGGAGTTAAGACGTCTTCAACACCGTCATATCTCTGTCATAACTATTTAGTGGATGGGCAGCGCCATCACATGTCATTTATTGGGTAGACTATGGCTAGCAAGAAAGGACAATAAATCCTCCAGCTATGATCTTTCTTCACATTCACTTTAACAGGAAATTATCATTTCTTTACATTAGAAAATCTTTTGAAAATATGCCATGTTTATATTTTAGGTTTTTCCCACTTTTATAAACTGATTATACGCGTTTCTTTACATATTGTAAAATCCTCAAAGGGATGGGAAATCTGCCACGGCAGGCAAGACATAGTTTGAAGTGTATTCTTTACTTTTCAGACCCATATTGCCTTCGAGATAAATTCTATCTTCAAATGTGTAAAATAAATAGCTTAAAACGTGTTTTTGAACGTTTGGAATGTTGAAGTTTTGTCATTTGATTATTCAACTGACATCTAAAACATTGGACACATATTTCATTACATCGTATTTTTCTAAGAATAATATATTGGTGTATTTTTATAAACTATCAAATGAAAATATCCAGGGGGTACCCATCTCAAGAACAAAACTGATTCACCAGTCATGTTATGATATACTCACAATTATATTTTACAAGTGCTTCTATTGTATAATCTACACAAATTTGGAAGTATATTGCATCTCTTATTTCTTGGTATCATTTTCAATCTTTTTTATTACTAATTCATTTAAATAATTGCATTACTTTTGTAATAATCCGGTGGTATTGCGCTAATTCTCGCCGATAGTATCGATCTCACGAGATTACTAGCTAGTATATAGGGGTGACCAAAGTTCGCGGACATTTTAGACCATATTACAAAATGTGATATTCGATCTATGATTTCTCATATTCTACAGAAATTTATTTATTTCAATTATTACCAAATGGACGGCAAAGTTTTTAACTACAGATTGGTTCAACTAGAAAATTTATCGTCGAAGGATTTCGGAGATATCGCGATCTAAAAATTCGATGTCCGATCGTGCGTGCGCGCTGCATCTAAAAAAGTCATAAAAACAACGAGACCTAACTTCACGCACGGGGGTTTACAGTTGATTTATCAAAAAAAGCGATCCATCAATAATAAGGTAATATCATAATTTGCAAGGCAAGATATCATACAATCAGTTCGTACCACTTTTTACTTACAATTTTGAGAAAATCTGCACTTTAATTGAAGATTTTCAGACCCTTATCGGTAAGTTGATAATTTTTCGGAACGGACGCAAAAGATTGCAAAATTTGCCGATCTTTTGTCAATATTTTCACAAATTCGTACCCAATTCCAAAGAAAATTTCATCTCTGGGTAATTTTATGTTCCTCTTTCCATTGGTGATATCAGATTTTCGAAATCTTACTGATTTTTTGAGATAGCGAACTTAGGTCACGCGCGAACTTTGGTCACACCACCATCATGACCATAGAGTCTAGACTCTAGTATTTTATAGTAAGCTCTTCGTGAAACGGTTTAGGAAGATCAGAGACATCTCCGTAGTTGGCGGATAAAGTTATGACTGTCTTGTTTTTGTATAGCCTTTTTGTAGGATACCATTTTCCTAAAATAGAGTAGACTTCTATTTACATTTCCTGCAACATCATGTTCAAAGGTTTACCTCGGCTCAAAATAAAAGTGAGCAGATTCCTCATGCAAAATCACCCCTTTAAAGTTTGACCGCGACCATCTACTAAGTACATTAATTTCACTGTCTACTTTTGTGTCAATAACATAGTTTGTAATTATGATCTGTAACGTGGATTTGTCTGAAGAGGACATTTTGCTGACCAAACCATACAGATAGATGATCACATGTGCGCCTGGGGGAGACCGGAGACCATCCTGTTTACAGCTAGCCCGACAGACACGGGCGATATTCTACAAGCAAATGGCTACCATCGCATCGGCGCACCAGTGCAGCTGCAGTGTTCTCATCATGGCAAACTGGATACGCGATCGCGATAGGCCTTATATAGCCTAATCCGGTTCATTTGGAAACTTTGTGACACCAGAAAAAAATGAAATAAATAGCAACTTAAATCAATAAAAATGAAAACAATCTAGGTCACGTTTCAAAGGGTTACTTACTTGGCAAAAATCAGATGCGACTCCCTACGATCGACCTCGAACTCGAGTTGCGGTTGTCTGTTTCTTCTCGATTAATTGCGATATACCGGTAAATTGCAACGAAAATAGCCTACTTCAAGCAGTCGGAACTTTTTACACCCAGCTAGCTAGCTCAGATCAGAACGAGGGGATGGATAAATGCCACCTAGCTAGCCCCAAAGGCACATGCACTTTTCTTTCCTCATAGAATATGCAAATTAATTATTAAAAAGCACTTGAAAGAGTAACGCACTTAAAAGAGGCCAATCTGGACTCTGAACTTGGAATATTTTTTGTAAGGATTGATGAATGGAGAAAATTGTGCCACTGTGTCGCAATGCAAAATGTATTTACTTACAGTATATAGGCATCAAAGTTTGGAAAGCATTTATTTCAATGATAATAATTCTCAAAACGCTTTATTGCATATCATTTATAGCTTCTTCCATGCATGTCCTATTTCCTCCTCTCTCTCTTCTCCATTTACCTCGCTTATACCCTCAGCTCACTCCTCTTCTTTCTCTCCACCCCCCCCCCCCCCCCCCCTTCCTGGCTCTTCTCTATAGGGCCTACATACATATCATGATACCCAGGGATGCCAACCTTTCAGAGCACAAATCAGTAACCATAAGGCTCAAAATCAGTAATTTGGGGAATAAATCAGTAATTTCCTATGCGGCGCCATGAATCTTAAAAGAATGGCAAGCGGACGCATGCGCGCATGATTATCTGAAATTTGTTGTGATTTTACTCCCACAAAGTTGCTAAATATTGATTTTCAGTTCATCACAACACATAAGTTTTCAATGAAAAATTGGCTTCTATTAAGAGAATACTTGATAATTTTCCATCTTTCTCATGCAGCGAGTGCTGGATGGCCACCATACTGTACAGCACTTGCTACGATAGATCCCTATGCGCAAAAAAAAAAAAAAAAAAAAAAAACGTAATTTTTAGACATTCCGTACTGCCGTAATGGTCGTTAATTTCCGTACCAATTACGGGAAATCCGTACTAGTTGGCATCTCATACCCCATATTTAAAGGTGTATCTATTCTATTGGGAGCTTATAGTTGTATGGTCAAGATTATATTCTACTGTTAGGTGTAGTACTGGAGATAACGATATTGTCCTCACGATTAAGTATTTTCTCTCTAGTTGCTATCTTTAATAACATGGCCTAAATGCAAATCAATTGAATGTAGATATATCTTATCCTCAAGCATTGCAACAATATTTTTCCTTTATTGCTACCGTACATTGTTAAAATATGATTTAATAATATCTCTTTTGTCGTAAAAGTTGAAACAAATTGCAAATTTTGATTGAAAACTATGATTTAATTAAAATATCTCAATGTTTTGTCAATTTCAGGAATTTAAAGCTTACCGGTATTCCTTTTCAACTTCATTACACCAAAGGCTATATAGTCATGAACCAAAAATAGATGCATGTGTGTGTGGAAAGTTTGGTGCTTTCTACTCATGCATCACACATGTTTTTAGGACTCCAAATCAAAAGATATTGAGGAAAAAACCCAAATGTGGAGTGGCTGTAGCAAAAAAGTTAAAGATTACTCCTTGCTGGTAGAAAGCACCGTGACACAGTAAAAAGTCACAGATGACAGTCAAAAGCAAGCTAAACAAAGAATATGCAAATTGGTAAATTTTCTGTAAAGTAGCATTTTAATACATACATATATCTATAAATTGTTATAATGTACATATAAATACAATTTTTACAATATCAGTTATTACCCAATTTTCATTTCAATAATACACATCAAGGCATTTCAAAACTCCATCTTCTCTTTTCTGCTATAGTTCTGACGAAATACAACAATAACATACAATTTCTTTAAAGAATGGAGCACAATCTCAATATCTGTTTTGATAATTGACATATGGGGGATTTGTGCACTATTGTAAATAAAAACCTATTCTCAAATGGAATTGTTAACTTTCATACAGAAATAACAATCTAGAAAAGACAAACATGTCAAGTATATCAACAAATTATTATTAATTGTAAAATCAGTAGGACATTGATAAATTGATGTCCATGTATATTCCTCTCATCATTATATAAATATTGAATGGTCCAGAGTTCATTAATGAACTGACACATTCATAATCCTGACCCCCCCCCCCCCCCCCCACATTCAATCAAAAGCAAAACACGTTTTGGTGATTGCTACACTTAAAGCCATTGGACCAACTGTATATATACACAATTTGTATATTACTTCTGAGATATCACAAATATTTCTGTACTTATTTTTCCTAATCATCTTGGGTAAGGGGGAGGGGGGAGTAAGGGCGGCACCCCTTGCCTAAGCAAATGAGGGGGAGGGTGGGGCTTGTCAGAGACTCTGGATCCACCACTGAGCTTGGCAGAAGTTTTTCAACATGTTTTTCAGCGAGTGAGAGAAGCATGCCATCTCAATGATTCATTATTAAGACCACCTGTCGTGAAAGACCTTGTTCTTTCTTACACTTGAAAAGGACTATTCATTTGAACATGTACAACAAATCTTCATTAAGACACCTGCATATAAAAACAAACTGCCTAAACATAACCCTTTTTCTAGTTTTCCATCAGATGTTTTGTTACAGGGTTTACACTACAATCATATTTATCTATATGTACCGTAGGTAAAGTCTTTGCTTTCCGATTATGAACATTTCCTGGAAAAGGGTTTTATTCTATAGATGCAAAGGACCGTCTTCTAGAGTTTGTGGCAGTGCTCGAGTCAAGACCTGAGACCTTGCAACGAGAAGAGTGACAGTCAGCCAATCTAATCCTCTTCATACAGATAATCTCTATATTTCACATACACAGTATGAAGTTCTTTTTACATAGCAAAGTGCGATGCCCTATTCACATTGCAAGGTTGCATTAGAGTTCCGGAGCCGCTTTACAGTGGAAATGGAAAGCACCGAAACAGACTTGCTTTGTCCGTATCTGTAAACTGCCCGTCCCCTTCCATTAGTACAGTATAGAGTCATCTTCACATAAGACAGTCTGAAGTCCTTTTCACAAAGAGAATTTCAAGTTCCATTCACAATTATGAAAGTGTGATGTCCAATTCACATTGAAAGTTTAAATTTGAGTCCTGGAGCTGCTTTACAGTGGAAAGCACCGAACCAGATTTGCTTGTCCGTATCTGTAAACTGCCCATCACCTTCCATCCTACACAATCAACGAGAAAACAAACAGGATGGGTGCATTGAGTGAAAGAAATGTTATTCAATTATTCTGTTTTCTTTAAAAAAAGTAATTTAAAAATAAACAATGCAAATGATACTATAGTTGGACAGTCCTCTATAACAATGTGAGCAGGGGGAGGGTGATTTAGGTAAGAGTAATATTGAAATAGATCCCATTGCAGATTTTAACGAATAAAAAATTGATGAAAGAGCGTTTAAGATTCTTGAAAGGATCAATCATTACTGAACAATCTTTTGTATTCATAATCTATATTTTTTTGTTGAATGCAAAAAGTGTACCAAATTTCCACTCACTTTTTTCTTCTTAACATGACACTAAATAAATGGAACTAGGAATGGGCATGATGCAACATTTATTCAAATTTAAGAAGGATTCAGCAATTTAATTTTATCCACATTGTTTAACCGGAATAGGGTGACGTATTTCATTTATCTAAAGAGAGTTTTCAAACAGCTTCATACCAATTACATAATAGCTACTGGTACTCACTTATTTTCTGTGAAGCTGCCATCAAAAGTAGCATTGTTGGCGAATATGTATCTTCCCTTGCCGTGAAACTGATTATCGACAAACTCTCCTTCGTAAACACTTCCATCCGGTTGGGTCAGTTTTCCTGGTCCATTCATCTTGTCACCAGCCCACTGTCCGTCATAGCAAAGCCCCTCTGGTGTGACGTGTTGTCCTTGGCCATTACGCTCTATGGCCCCATCGTCTGTCTTCACATAATCCCCCTCTATAGATGTCATAGAAAGAAATAAAAAAATGATAACTAATGATGATTGATGATGATTCTGGTATAATAAATAACAAGATAGGCAATATCAATAGTAAGATTAAGAAATTATAATAAATCATAATAATAAACAAATAAATTAATACCATAATCAATATTAATTTTGTTTTCAAGTTATTTTATTTCAAGGCAGAGTGATAGACTCTATTCACTTTTCCAAATTATACAAACAAACATTGCTCACATACAAACAAACATTGCTCAAATAAAATCCAACTTTTAACTCAGTTTCAAGTGCATTTTTCTTTTTCAACAAAGTACCTAGAAGAGAGATAACCCTTGACATATGTATATGAACTGAGACCGACTCGCGTCTCTGTATAAAGTTAGATACTTGGGCAAATATATTGAGAAAGGAAATACATTACGATGATTACTGACCATATCTGTCTCCATTTGGAAAGACAAAAACACCTCTGAGAAGGGGCGCTTTTTCCTCTTCCTTGACCTCCCCTTTCCTTCCTCCTCCTTTGGCTAAGAAACAAGATGAAATAGAAGATGGAAGAAAAAAGAAATCAATCAACCAGAAGAAAGACTTAAGATAAGATTACGAATCTACTTCACTTAGCCTCAAACTCAAAGAGTCAAACTCAAGAGAAAGGCTCAAGACAAGAGTCCAGCTATTAAGTTTTACAAGAGATGACACAATTTTATTTGTCATCATTTGACCTTTATTTCTTTATAAAATTCACTTCGAGAAAAAAAAAAAAAAAAAAAAAAAAAAAAAATCGCTCAACTTCAAGACAAAAATCAAATAACGATCACCTGTAATACTACTGTAGGCCTACTGTATTATAGGCTGTAGACTTGAGTCTTGACTCTTAAATTGATTTCAGAAATTCAGGTGATTAATCAAAATAGAATTAGACTACAATTACTGAATTAGTAAATTACAATTACAGTGAGTCTGAGCTGAGACTCTGAATTGTTTAGTGAAAAAGAGACATGTTACATCTATATATCTCTACATAGTCTAGATAGACTAGTTAGTTGATAGAATGTCTAGATTTATATTTGCCTGAGGCTGAGCTGCGCCATGGGTATGGCTCCTGGCCTCACCCAGGCCAGCCCATATGTCTGTAGTATTTTCCTCATTTCATCCTTCTTCATTTCTCAATTTTATTTGTTATTTGGCAAAACTGATTTGGGAGGACATTGCCCTCATATATATACCAGGCACTACCACTCCTATTATCAACAAAACAAGTGTCAACTTAATGGCGGCAATGGACCTGCACACTGCCAGTATCACCAGTTACTCACCCTTACTTCCTAGAATTGGTATAAATAATCTCTTGGTTTTCATCCAGCTTTGCAAGAAGGAATAGAACAACATCTCCTTTCTCATCCAAACTCTCACTTAAAAACCACACTTCTCAAGTTTTCTCAGTGAGTCAACGTGTCTATCTGAGAACTTCATCTTTACAGTTCTGAATCTGAATTTGTTCCTTCATTCACTGGGAACAAATTCAACACATTTGTAGTGATTCCGGGCGCATATATGCGCGAGTACCGCATTCGGCGGCACTCGCAGATAGTTTTCCTGGCTATGTCCCATACTGGGGACATCAGATTGAACTTGAGACTGCACGCGACAACAATCCTTATTCTAGTCGTTTATAGCATAATGCGTAGTGAACTGTCGTTATTTAGGCCCAGTAAGATAATATTCCGCTCCGGCACTACACATTTCTTTCTATCTTCACATCTATCTAGATCTACTTTTCTTTGGCTTTGCAATTCACACAGAGAACATTCCCAAATGATCACTTGTGCTGGCCAATTATCTGTGGTGATTTTATGAGGATTGTGCAATATTTGGAGCATTTTTATATGTTATTGGAAGGGTTCAAAGTCTGGTAAGTGAGATAGTTTTTTCATTAGCTCAGCGACCATTCCCGCTTCAGCTCAGCTAGCTCAGGCCCATCGAACTTTAGTGTTGCCAAGCATTAACCGGCAGTCCTCCAGCGGAAAGGACCGCCACCGCACCGGGCAGGCTGACGCGCCAAGCTCTGGTGACGGTTCTCGGACACAGCTCCCAGCAGACAAAACACAAAGGCAAAGTTGGGGTCTATTTTCCTTTCAAAACCAACCTATTGAGTTAAATTCATGCTAATTTAATAGTATTCACGTACCTGGCATTTTTGTCGATTCTAATTTTCCTTGTAACAAATGTAGAATTGTTTTTGATAATATTGGAAGACTTTCCACTCAGCTCCGATTATCACGATTTCTGCGTTTTATTTTGGTAACCCAGCTATACTAGATACGGACGTAGATGGCGTCAATCTAATACCATTTTTTCCTTCTCGAAGACAACAAATGGATAAATGAAAATTAGGTCAAGTTTATAGGCACGTAGCTAGAGTTTGATGTTTGATGGGGGAGGGGGGGGGGGGATGGGGGGGGGGGGGGGGGGCACATACATGTAATCGATCGAGGTAAAAAAAAAGGGGTCTAAAAAAGTTCAACCGATCTTGGAATTTTTTGGGGGGCACGTGCCCTCCCCCCCCCCCCCCCCCCCGTGACTACGTGCCTGGCTATATCGTAGTTTATCACTGTTCACTGAAGCCAAATAACCCCCTCCCTGACCCTGTCCTCAAATATCATGCTACAAAATACATATTACAATCACTCAAAATGTTATATGATTTTTTATTTATTTTTTTGTTTTTGTTTGGGGGGGGGGGGGGGGGGTTCTGAGCTGTGTCCACATGCTCGACATAAATAAAGCCTTTGGATTTACGAAAAGTGTGCATCTAGTAAAACTAAACATCATAACCATTTGTCCTTTATTATATAGTCTAACATTTTTCTTAAAAGACTTCTGAAATATTGCATGGAAACTATACTTTTTTTAAACCAACGTAGGTCCTACTGTCCGGACCGTGACGCCAAACATCTTGGTATACCTCCAGACTCCATCCATTGGAGTAGGAACCGAAGGGGTAGAGTGAGGGGGGGGGGGCGGTGGGATACCCCCCCCCATTCTAATAGCTGAAAACCCCTTATTTTGTGAATTTATACAATTCTTGATATCAGATCAATTTAGATTTTTTTAAATCATCCATGATATATTTTGAGTATAGTGCCCCAAGTGACCAGGCACTTAATGAAAATGAAGAGAAATTAATTATATTTGTCTACACAACAATTAATGGGGCAGTTGTCCATGCAGTGGTCACAATCCACTGACCAAAATTGCCAAATTTGCATGGATTTAGTAAAATTACATTTCAAACATTCATAATTCTCTTTCTCTTATTTTTCTGCTTCCATACCAAGGCAATGAAGTTATTACAAGGGTTGGATTGCCCTTTAAGAGTATGTTCTGTTTATGGTTACAGGAATTAAGATCATTCAAAGTTTACAAAAAGCTATTCAGTACAATGGGAAAATACCAACAAACCATATGCACAAGTGTGTGTATAAAATAATTACTGTGTATTTATGTTCAAGATAGCTAACGTATTTCCTGTAGAAATACCTTTCTTCCTATTCAGATGTATACTTAGTATAATGGTTAAACTCAACTTTAGAAGTATTGGTCAATAAGTAACTGTTTCTTCAAATTGTACCATGACAAGGCCAAGGGCACTCTTTCCACTGGATTAAAATCCAGTGGTTTTTAATGATTTGGTCATTGTGATCATGAATTTGTCATAAAACTAGCTTTGTAATCAGCGAAATGTTTGAAGATAGTACAGTTTTTAGGTTTCTTCTAGTAAAACTAGAACCATGACATATAATGCACATGTTTGGAATAAGAAGAAATAATTTGGTCATTGTGATAATGAACTGGTCTGACTCTGAACTATGGAGTAAAAACTAGGATTGCAGGTGTTCAGATGGGAACAGGAGTAAATGTTATTGAAATAACAAGTGTTAGACACAGTTTGTTCGAACAAAGTATCAGATTTTATTGAGCAATTAAATCACAATCAATGTAAGGAAATATATTTACAAACATGAATGGTGAGAGCATTTGACAAAACTGACAATTCAATTCAATTCAAATATAATATAGGCGTAATATGTTTATGTAGCAATTCTAAACTAAACCTTACCCAAAACCTAATTTCTATCCTAACCTCAAACCTTTGACAAAATAAAGCCCGGAACAATTGTCACAGGAGCAACTGTCATGTCACCATAAACATAGACTGGAGAGATGATCACAAGACCACCTCAAAACTTTTTTTTTACCTCACATCAACAGACTGAATATTATTTTGTAAATAAATGTACATAATTAAAATTAATAAACAGATGGTGATTGCTGGTGTGTGAAAATAATGGAGATTTTGAATATAAGTGAACATAAATTCTATGGATTGACAAGAGTATTTTTAATTCATATATTTCATCTTTAACAGTCTGAAACAATTTTTGACAGTTTTATCATAAACTGAATTTTTCTCATTCAAATCGTCCTTGTTTTCACGAAGTGACGGTAGTGAGGAAAATCGTAACGCAAAGTGAATGCAATTTTTTTTCACTACCGTCACTTCGTGAAAACAGCGACAAAATAATTAAATTTATACATGCTTGATTGCTTTTGTGTCTTTCTGACTTTTCTATTATCACTATGCAGAAGAACTGAATATCTATCTCTTTTTATTTCCTTTCTCTGCTCGACTTCCATTACAACAATTATTACATCAATATTGATTATCGGTTTAAATTGTAATCTATTGCTTCTTCATTTTATTTCAAACCTCTCTACTCTACAAAAATATTCACTTCTATTATATTTACATTTTCAATTCAATCTTTTCAATTCAATTTATTTCCACTTTAAAAACAATTTACAAATCAATAACATAAACATATGAATAATAGTGGCGGATCATGAAAAGCACTAATTGGCTTATTAAAAATGACCCCTTGCACAAGTTTACACATAACATATGATACATTGGAAGAAAATATAATAAAACTTATTATATTATGTTTGGAACTAAAACCAAAATTCCAATGGTTTTATACGGGGACACACTTCTTACTACTCTTGAGATTAGTTGTCAGAGACACAAGTATCACACTTTGCAAATAATCTACAACTACAAGCAGGATTTAAGTCGACAAAAGGATAACAATCTATCAAAATTGTATCAGCACTCTGCTTTCAGATTCAATTTTTGAATTATCAAATTGGCATCCTACATGCTGGTATGATAACTGATATATTAATTCATAAAAGATTGCCCTCAAAGTGCTTTTACCAATTAATTGTAGAGCAAAAATAATTCTTAGGGATCACAAGTTTTCCTATGCTTCAAAAGAAAACTTAGAACAATTAAACTGAAATATATCTTTAGTAGTACGTAGGAATAGTGAATATATACCATTGATAATAAATATACAAATTAAAAGTGTAATGTCATTATTAGTAAACTAACCATACCATCTAATTTGCACTGCTTCCTACTGGCCCTAGCATATACTCTATTGCATAACCGATACATTTAACTATAATGACATTATTACCAAACATCAAATAATAAACACTTATAATTGCTAGGGTAATACAAAGTTTGAAATAATGTGTAATTTTACACATAGGTAGTGCTTTTTGCCTTGAATGTATATACTTGCACATATTATCTAGATGCATATTCTTAAGACATTTACGCATTGAAAAGTAGACATTTCTGAGGATTTCACGTAAGCTCTCTACTCTCACTTGGAAAAATATGATTAACAAAATTACACACAACTGCATTTACCATGTAAACATAAGAGTGCATACTGAATGTTTTGGATTGTGCTAATTCTGACCGGCAGTAGAACAGTTTATTTAAAGTTGCTGAAAGACAAGCCAATGCCCAAAAAATATAGAATATAATGAAGAAAATAGAGACATGACATATAAATTTATACATATTACATGATTGAAATTTGTGCCCAGATTTAAGAAACTACACAGTTTTGGGAAATTGTCAGATTTTCATACTTTTTGTGAAATTGTCCTATTTAGCATGAATTACAAAATACACTGTCAAAACTTTTGTATCAAAAATACATATTAAAGAAATTCTTGAATTCTAGAAAGTGCAGGACAGACCAAATACGAAACAGTTTCAGAATTATGTATACAATACCTTGGACTCACTGGAGAGTTTTTAATATATTTCCTAATAGGTTACCATCCATTCACCTTGTATTAAGAATGGCTGTAAACCTGAGCATTCTCTGGATATAAATAATCCATGACAAAAGGCAGCTACTGACAAGACATACACAAGGTGTCCAACTCAGTCAAGATTGCAAATCTATTACGTTTAGATTCACAGGGGTGTATGAATGGAATTTGTTAAGTAGTAACATTACAAATAGCACAACACTATCCAGATTTAAAGTATTGTGCAAGTTACGTTTATTCAGTTCTTTAAATAATCTCGATCTCTCTTCGTAGCTCTTTATCTTGTATTTTTTCCTTCCTCTTATATCTTTGCTCCATTCTGTCGTGTGTGTGTGTGTGTGTGTGTGTGTGTGTGTGTGCTTGCTTGTTATGCGTGCGTGTGCATTTAAATTTATATTTATGTTAAAATGTACTTGTATATAGGGTCCCGACTACAAGCAGTCTTGCTTCTCAGGGACCCTGACCATTATTACTTTTGTATGTTGTTGTTATTTGATATCATTCTTCTATTGTATTGTTGTTTTGTATATTTTGTTGTTTTAAATGGTCAATAAACGAAGGGACTTCCTTCCTATTCAATTCAAACCACCTGGCAGTATAACTTATAAACGCTTACTTTCTAGAGCAAGCATGTACAACAGTCAATTATTTTACAACAACATCAAGAACAAAAATCAGACTATGCTATCTTTCAGGTACTTTGTATTCACACACAACACTATTTTTATCAAAATAGGCATTTTACATTTTGACAAAATTAAATGCATGTAACTATTTTTACAGAATCATTTTGCACGACGACTTAATGCAGTTTACTATATCCAGAGAAAGGGGAGAATGAAGGTTCTAATAACAGGCAAATATCATCTTTAGCTTTGTCAACCATTTATTACACATGCTGAAAAGGGTTTACTGAAATGAAATTGTATGTTCACATTTATTATTTATTACAAAATAGAGTGCAATTACCATCAAACTTAAACCAAAATCAACTCATGCAGTCTCTTTCCGACATCCGATTAACCCTACATTACATGTATTAAATCAAGGCACACAGTCTAACAATTTTTTTTATTGCAATGATAAAACAGGACATTTCCCATCATTCAAAAGTTAAGAACAACGTTTAGCATTTCCTTTTTCTCCTTCTATATTTGGGATCGAGATGGATTTCACAAATGGAGCAATTAACTAATGATTAATCTATAAGCTATAATGTATTAACTTTATCAGCAATGCCAAAAGACGATTCACAAATCTAAAATCGAACATAAATGATTATAGCAAGGAAAAAAGTTTTCCTTGCTTGTTGTGTTCCTTATACACGAGTGTTAGATGTTATTACAGTGAAACCTGTCTATAAAGACCACCCAAAGTAGACAAAGTGGCCTTTATAGGCAGGTGGTCTTTATGTACAGGTTCCTTTAGTACATGTATCATAACACTGTTTATAATGTCTCAACCACATTGTAGACAAATTATAATTTTCACTGTCTTCTTTTTTCTGTGTAGTTTTGTAGATTGTGTATACTACGATCTGGTGTTTTGTCAGTTCAATTCAACTAATTTAGTTTAATCAAAATTCATATCAGAGGAATTTTCTGGAAATAGAGGGTAGATTTGGGCTACTAATTAAACCATCAACCCCCAGGGTTAACAAAACATGCAGAGAATAGGATCACTTGAAATTATATACATTTAAATTCTTATACTTCTCTTCAAATACTAGATCTGGTAACACAGCACTCTAATAACTGGACAACCTGAAGAAAATGGATTGCACGTTGCTATTAAAGGGCAGCACAAACATGTATGTTAAACCAGGTTACTTACAAAAATATGAAAATCATGACTGCGAGAGATATCATCAAGAAATGATAAACAGTAGGCGGTGTCACAGAGGCCAAAAATCTGGATTTTAGTTATCCTCTTAATTGCTGTCTGTCATCAATTATCCCATTAAAAATTATCTAACGAAGCAAGAAAATTCTCCCTTGAAAGGATTTTTCAAGGGTTTTTTAAGGGATTTTTCTGTGTGACACCGCCTACTGTAGGTGTACGGTATGTCAGACATCATCTGTATCTCATTATCACCATCAATCATCATCGTCATCCTCTACAGTTATCTCTGGGTCCCAATCCTGTTAAAAGTCTTGGAAATGTGAAGTGCAGAGCTGCCAACCTTGTGCGACCAGAAAAATGAACCATGATGGCAAAAAAAAGGAATTCATTTAAAACTAAACTTACAACCACGCCCGACACACTTCAAATGCAGAAATGTCCATGCCTCATGGAAGTGCTGTTTTTCTCTCATTTAGGACCTATGGTTTACTTACAAGTACCGTAGTCTTTGTTGTTGGTATTTTGGTATTATTGGCATTTCATTCTTTTTGAGTTTTTTTTTCTCTTCAAGTATGTTTTAACCTTAGTTTTCTATTGAATTTGTGATAAAATCGACATATTAGGGCAGTTGTTTGAGGTGCCGTTATGTACAACAACAAACACACATATTTTTATGAAGAAAAAAACGTACTACAGTAATTTGGGGATAAAAACAGAAGAATTCCGGGAAAACGTAATGATTGGCAGCTCTGGTAGTGGGATATGGGTGAGGCTGTCCCTATAATTGTCTTCATCAACACTATCATTATTCTCTGGTAGTAGCTACTGATGATTGCTGTATCTGAGATGCGTTGTCAGATGCGGTAAGGGGATATCTGTATCATCATCATCACCATCATCATCATCACCATCACCATCATCACCATCATCATCATCATCACCACCATTATCATCATCACCATCATCATCACTATCCTCACCATGCATCATCACCACCATTATCATCATCATCATCCTAATCCTCATCATCATCATCATCACCATCACAATCACCATCTATTGTTGCCTTAGAGATGCGTTGTCAGATGCGGTAAGGGGTTGTCTGTCTCATCATAATTCTCCTCCTCTGCAGAGGAGAGGACCTAAAGCCGTCGGCCGTCTGGCTGCGTACTTACAAGCATTTATGCTTTCTTAGAAGTCAGGGTAATAACTACCATTAAAGTTCTTGACAAGGAATGACTGGGCTATCTGCTGGGCTGCAGTAATGGGTTGATAGGAGGCGGTCTCGATATGGATCTCGTCTCCGTGGGTCATGTCGTAGCGACTCATCGGTAGCAAGTCCTGATTAAGCAGGTTCAGCTCGGTCTCTTCCGCATTGGGGCTCTTGGATAGATGGTACATGCGTATAATCCTAGACAAGATAATGTGGGAATGTGTGTCAACGGATATTTGATGGGGTTCGGATAAGGTATAAAACAAGGCATTTTTCTGTAGGGAAAAAAAAGTGCATTAACTAAGCAAATATAATTAAGATGTTAGAAAAAAATGATTGGTAGTTTTCTAATGATCATATTCATATATCAATGTCTCAAATCATAAAAACTGCATTCTTTGTGCTTTTTGTTTTCTTTTCCAATTGGCAAACACTAACAAACGTAAAAAAATAACTATACTTCACTACAAATAAAAAATGTAAACAAATAATTCACTGGTGTATGCTTCATTTTGGATTTCCTTGCTCATTAATATTTTTAATTGTTTTTCACTATAACCCTCTCCCCCAGTCAAAATAAAGTATTTTACTTTAGTTATTATATGCTTAAAGTGACTCGGTAACATTGTTGAAGGTTGATGAAAAAAATTGCTTAATTTTTGTATAAAATGTTACTTACTATATTCCTTCTACTATACTAACCCTCTGACATGCAAAAAATCCTGAACAAATTCTCAAACCACAAAGATATCTATGGTTTTCTTTGAAGGCGTCGATGGGAGGCACGCTCTAACAGTGATTAACAGTAAATTCTCCCAACCATTTTTAAATTTTCCCAACCGTTTTTCCATGAGAAAAATACATGAAACAGGCTATAAAAATCTGTCAACACTTAACTGTCTGGAATGGAATGTAGAGCCATTTTATTGCTTTGTGACGATTTACATTCACCTAAAATGTAATTAAATTGTCCTTGTCTTGATGCTGAACAGGCTTTGACAAGTAGCAGAATAGAAGTAGAATAATATAGTTGGGAGAATTAAGGAATCGATCAGATCAGTTTTTCCCAATTTGTACCATGAATAATGATCCGTTTTCACTCAAATTTTCAGATTATCTTTAATTGTACATCTAGCATTGAAGTCACTACCTTAGCATCACTATCTCTCATCTGAACAATGTTACCAAGTCCCTTTAAAGCCCCACTGCACTACTTATAGCTACTTTAGCAAACAATGCCTGTTGGTCCCCCATTATTCCCCTTTTCTTATGTTCATTGAGAGCTGTTTTGATGATGTAACTACCTGTCAGTGACCTTGCAGGGAGGTCTAATCCTCCCTGGACACACTAGTGCAGACGGCATTAAATGAAGGCTACTTCAACAAAATCAAAATTAAAAAAAATTGAAGCGCTGCCAGGCTCTGTGGAGGTTGTAAGACCACTCAAAAAAATGTACTCACATAGAAGGTACATCTGTAAAAAAATTGCATACCGGTGCTTTCTTTCTCTGATTAAATGAGTTGAGTTTGAGTTTGAGTTTGAGTTTGAAGTTTATTATCCAAACAAAAGTACATCAATAACAATCAAATGTGAATGGTTAAAATTGAAAGGATAAAAGAACAGGTTCACCAGACAACTTTGTCACACCATGTAAAGAGTTACTTTCACTCACTCACACACAAGGCAAAACTATCTGATATAGGCTTACCTATTTGGCTTGTCAACCAGTTTTGCACAGTACTTTCTGAGTACTGAAACGTTCTGAACAACGTGGATAGTTGCCTTATGGATGCACTTGCCGCTGTAGACAAAAGACAGGTGCGCATGTACCTGGAATCCTCTGCCAATATTGATCTCAGTCACAGGTTTCAGGTTACCTGGAAAAGGGAAAAGGGCATTGTTGGAGGTTAAAGGGGACCGGTCACCTAAGTAATAAAATAACTAGTGTATTCATAGCAAAATAAACAACCCTTCTCCACCCCTCATTCTATGGGTGACTGAGTGTTAAGGAATATGAAGAAAAAAGAGAATAACAAAAAAACTCAGTGCACCAAACTAATTAAATTTCTCTAGCGATCACTGCTCCTAGTTTCATTTTATCAAAGATATAGGTTAAGGGTTGCAATGAGATTTTAGGTTAGGTTGAGGGTAAAGGTCTTTTTAACAGACCACCTCTTTTTCCACATTTGTCAAAGTCTTTATAACTGTTTCATTGTTAATGTACTTATGCTAGTTGACGATGAACTTGTTGCTACTGTTCCTGAATGAAATGTTTTTTTATGCAAGTGGAAAGAAAGAAATTAATCTTGAATCTTGAATCTTGAGGTTAGAGTTGGGTTGGGTATAGTATTTATGATAGGGTTGATTATTTTTAATTCGCTTAGTGCAGGTAACTGAGAGAAGTCATAGCTAAAGCATGTGTGTCATACCTGTAATTTGTTGTTGTTGCTGTTTCCAAGACCTATTTTTGGACTTACTCTCTGACTATGGGGACTCCCTTTGGGTAATTTTTATATATTTTGTCTCTTTACCAGAGCTAATTCAGAGCTTTTGCGAGCCAGGGGTGATAGTGAGCACTAAAAAACACTAGATGGAACTTCGACTGCGCGCAGTCGAAAGTGATGCCTCCGTCATAGAGCAATTTTACAGACCAAAATGGAAGAAATATTTCAAATTGAAGTTCGGTTGTAATCCATTAACAGGTTCTCAAAATATTGTGATTACAAGCTATTTCTCATATACATGTCATTATGAAAAGCTCTCGTTAGAACTATACCCCACCACTATAGCACAGCAGTCAATGGGAATCTGGTGGGGTTGGACTACCCCAATTTTGTTTCTCTCGTTAAAAACTTGGACAGAGCCTTGAGGCTCTGCGTGAGAGATTATGATATTGGATTGCAGCTGGACTCTTCATCATCTTTAACGTAATACTAGTGTAAACAAAGTCTAACTGGGCTCTGCCTGAAAGGAAATGAGAAATAGGAAATAAGTATTTTACTTGTTTTAAGATATTTTCATGTCAAAAAATCACTAATAAGTTAGATGAAGACCAAAATGAAAGTTCAAACAAAGCAAAATGACCCATAATTGGCGATATAACAACAATTTTAACTCTGGCAGCGAACTCCTGCATGTGTCTCTTGCTCCCTACTCCCTTCCTTTCCCCATCCATGCTTTATCTCTCTCTCTATCACCTCATCAAGGTCTCGGTGGGGGTGGATTACAACGCTAGTGTTTACTTAGGACTTATCACAATCTCTGCTCTAGTACAAGTAGTAGTGGTGAAAGTCAAATGGGGGTTTCAATTTTAAATGACGAGTTTTCGTCATGATGACCCCAAATGCAAAATACATACATGTATTGAGTTTGATGGTGAACCATCCATCGGTTCTAATGATAATGCAATCACAAGCTATTTTTGCATACATAATGAGCCCCATGACATTTGACCTTGACCTCATAACCCTTAAATCTAATCAATTCATTGGCTCTGCAAGTTACATACATGACCAAAGTTTGGCAGGAATCCATCATTCGGTTCTTGAGATAACGCAATCACAAGCTATTTTTGCATACATAATGAGCCCTGTGACCTTTGACCTCATGAACCCAAAATTTAATCAGTTCATTGGCTCTACAAGTTACATACATGACCGAAGTTTGGTAGGAATCCATCAGTCGGTTCTTGAGATAACGTGATCACGAGAACAGGACATACGTACAGACTTACGGACGGACGGACGGACAACCCGAAAACATAATGCCTCTGGCTACTTCGTAACGGAGGCATAAAAAGGTTTTATTTTTCCCCTCAACCACCTCCCCCTTGAGTAACAAAAAAAATGGCACCTAACAACATTCCCCGCCTTTTGAGTAAGAAAATTGGAAAAAAATTGGGAAACCTATTTAAATCGGGTATTATCAGGCCTGGAGAGCTGAATCACTCAATACTCTCATGCATTTTTTTTCTTCAGTGTGACGTTCAATCATCAACTGAAGCTCACCATGTCTCTGCACCAGATCTTCAATCCATGGTGGGGGCTCGGGATGCTCATCAAAGTGACGGATAAAGAACCGCTCGCTCTTCTCTCGCTCCTCTTCCTTTATCTCACTTCCATTGAGCATTTTGATATTGGGCAGGCTGTCAACAAAATAAAAGTAAAAATTACCATCCAAATTATATTCAAATCAGAGGACAACTGGGCCCCATCTTACAAAGAGTTGATATAAATCGCAAGTTATTCGTGATTGATATCAATCCCAACTATGTACATAAGAGATAGGAGACTGCAAACTTGATTGGAGGACTTGCCATTGGTTTGGATCAATCGTAACTCTTTGTAAGACAGGACCCTGGTCTCCCATTCAAATACTGGCATTTCCCCCTTCACAATAAAAAGAACAAGATACTTTTTTGGGATATTTTAAATTATGAACTTAACAAACAGTCCCAAGAGGGAAACAAAATATTAAAGGTACTCTGTCCCATTTGCAGTCCCAAAAAATGAAAAAGTTAAATTCCAACTGCATTTGAAAGATAATACTAATTTAGAACTTCCCTAAAAAAGGTGGGACTTGAAAATGTCTTCAAGTGGGAAAATAACGACTATTAGTTGTCAAATCGACTTTAGGGCTATAGAGCCCAAAAGTAATAGTCTTGATTTTCAGACAATTGTACCGAATGGTCATACGTTTTATGCTGCGCAAAGATTCAATCAGTTTAATCTTGGCCATCACAAGAAGTGGGTTATTGATGTAGACAAATGTTCATGTATCCTTTACAACTCTTTTCATGTATGTTATTACCAAAGAAGAAAAAAAGCCAGTCAGCACTCAATAGTGTCTGACAGTGAAGTCTAGCAAGTAAACGGGTTTCCTTGCATAATTTTAATATGAGGACACTGCTAACGTTTAAATTTCACAGATAGGACATACATGACATATTCATAATTCCTGCAAAGTTCTACAGCATTTGAGGTTGGCTGCAAAAGGGACATAGTACCTTTAAAGGGTATAATACATCATAAATTTGTTCTATAAACAATACAATTCTTGGTATATTTCAGGAAACTTAAAACAACACACATAAAGCCTGATGTGTTCATTTGAAGGGGATTCACAATAGCAAGGTACTCAATGTCTAACACTTTGTATTTTTGCATGGAGTTGCTTCAAGGGTAGAGCAATGATTATCCTTTTCTGTCAATTTCTCTTTGTTATGATGACAAATTATTCCTACCATCAAGATGACTATTAGAGTGAGGGGACTCCTTTATTGATATGCTCAAAACAGAAATAAACCTTGGTAAACTCACCTAGCAACCAGCAGCTTCCTCTTTTCATCTGAGGCAAGATTCTCCAGGAAAGGCATTCCCTATTGAGAAAGGAATACATTCAGACGATAAAACACATGCCTCATCAAACACGAGGGAGTCCTGCCTGTATTGTTTACAATCTTGAGTTCTAATACTGACTACGTACTCCAAGAGAAACTGCTCATCCTGAAGTTGTTTTGAGTAGTTGAATATATAGTGATTAAGATAGTTAATTACGATGGTATTAACGAGACCGGCAAAAATTGAATGAGATGACAATAAAGTCTGTCGACAACACAGATATTGAAAATCATCAACATAAATAGGGGCACATGGATAAAACATTAATTTACATTATAGTCTCATAATTCCTGTCCCGCTTTTACAGGGGATGAAAATCAACTTTCTCAATGATAAGGACATCATAGGTTTGAAGTTGACAAGAAGGTTTGGCCAGGTAATGCTACGCAAAAAGCAGAATGACATGGACAAGCAAACATGGTCTATGATTAAATTATGTACTGCAGATGCAGGAAGTCTAGATTATTTTTGGATATTGTTATAACTTTTAATTTCAAATGCCCCTTGAACACTAAAACAGGGAAATGTGGACCTGTTGCATGTACCATTATAAACATACAGCTTACCTTAACCCGAAGGGATTCCAAAGAGGGGAATGCCCTGATAGACTCCACATCAGACCACTGCTCCACCTTCGTATTTGTCACACACAGTACTTTCAGGCTAGGAAACTTTGTAGACGGACATACAGGAAGCGTTTCCTTCTCCATCTCCTTCTCTACCTCCTTATCTACCTCCTTCTCCTCCTCCTCCTCTTCATGGCCGATGGCTTCATCGGGATCCCAAGCAACCTCAAAGTAGGCAAACTTATCGGTGTTGATATCAACAAGCACTTCGCCGTTACCAGTATCGTCTTCCGGGACAGTACTGGACGCGTTCATAGGCTTACTTTCTGAAAGTTTCCTCCTCTTGTCTTCTGATTTCGGGGAAGAAAGTGGGACTGGTTTAGCACCATGTTCGCTGATACCTGGTAGCACTTGATGGACGGTCTTCTCTGGAAGGAGCGGATTGTCTAGTCTCATTGCTCCGTAACCAGAATCACCACAGGGATCACTGTCCTCGGAACCCTGGCTGGAGAGTCGCTCCTTGGGAACGCGCCTTGAGGTGTTCGGCTGGTAGTCCTCCATGCCGCTGTCGTAGGACGGATCGGAAACCCTGTGGGTAGGACTGCGGGATTGGTCGGCTTCGAGGCTGCTCTGGGTGGACATGGTGGAGGCATCTTCAATGAGTTTGTCCAGGATTTCAGTCACAACATCACTGATGTCTGGGCCAGCAGGTTGATTATCTGAACACACATCCATTTTATTATTTACATCCTGTACAAAATGCACCAGAATAACAAAATATAAGAATTAATGGTATGACTGACCATATAATATGAACTAATAATTTTCCTATATCATATGTGCTACATCATTCTGAATTCTACCAAGTTCTTTCCATGACATGGTACCATCATGAAGTTTTTACAAATAGGCATTAACAACTATAGTACAGGAATTTTATCATTTACCGGTATTAGTATTCCCTTATATTGGCATATATGAGAATGACAGAATGACATTATATTATAATTTGACATACAGCAGGTTTTATAAGGACTTCATGGTCACATAAACTTTTAAAGGTTCAACTTAAAGGGACAACAAACATTTATTTTACTGATTGTTATACTACATAACAATGGTAAAATCACCATCCACAAAACTGACTTTAGTGTGAGAAGGCAAACTGGACATACTGGAATTTTTTTTTTTTTTTTATGGGTATGGGTAATTCCGTAAATTAGGGACCCACTTTGTGACATTTTTGCTGTCCATTTACATAAGGAACCCACACATATTTGTGGCTCTGAGTAAAGACTTAAATAGTGGAGTGAGATTGTAAAGTGATTTCCAAGCATGATATTGCATCCTCATACATGTACCTAGAATCACTAGACAATCTCACTCCACTATTTATGTCTTTACTCAGAGCCACAAATATGTGTGGGTTCCTGAAGTGAAGTGGGACACCAACAATGTCACAAAGTGGGTTCCTAATTTACGGAAAAAACCCATATACATTTTTGAATCAACCCAACTCACCTCCCCATCTCCATCCTCCTCCTGGCTGGGCATGGTGATGACATAATGGATGTTGGACAGCGGATTCTCTGACAGCATCAGGGTGTGAAGAGCAGGCAGTAGAGACAGCGGTATGACCTGCTCCCATCTGAGTGATACAGAATCATAAGTAGTGGTGGTGGTTATTTTACCTGACTGCTAAGAAAGCATTAACGTTTGTTAGTAAGCAACCGGAGGACAGACAGCCTAAGGTCCTCACAGAGAGACCAAAAGGCAGTAGGGCATCCACTTGGTTTCGAACCCGGGTCACCAGATTACGAGACCACTGCTCTACCGACTGAGCTATCGCGCCTCCTTCAAGTTTACCAACAAACATTCTGTTACACTTGCTTCAACGGCAATTGCAAAATGGTCATCTTGTAACACTTATCACATGGATACCAGTTGGTTTCACCCAATAAGCCTGAAAAGAAGACTCTCACACGTTTGAGTCTGAAAAGCCTGAAGAGGGCCGAAATAGGAAAGTGTCTGGGCCTGAAAACAGGCATCCCTGTGATCAAAATTTTGCCTTCAAGCCAGGGGTGATAGTGAGCACTAAAAAAAAAAAAATAGTTTTTTTGTTTTCCCCCTCAACCACGCCCCCCTTGAGTAAAAAAAAGAGAAGAGGATTCGCGGGGGAAAATGGCATCTAACAACATTCCCCCCTTTCGAGTAAGAAAATTGGGGAAAAAATAGGGCAAAATAGGGAAGATTATAGAAAATAAGGGCGAAATCGGTAAAATCTGTATAAAAGTGGGAAGAAGAAAAAAAATCGGGTAAAAAAAAAAAAAATCGGGAAACCGATTTAAATCGGGTTTTTATCAGGCCTGCTTCAAGCCTGGACCTAACATTATACATGCATGGTAACCCTGACCCTGTGTCTTTGACATAATAAAGCCCAGGACATATATCGCTGTCCCGAGCAAATGTTGGATCATCCTTCCAGGAACCCTCTACAAGTCTCATTCTGTGTTGTATAGGGTTTGTTTGAAGATTTTCTCCAGAGAATAGAGTGTATAGTACAGTCAAACCTGTCTACAAAGACCACCTGTCTACAAAAAGCACATTTTTTGTTTCCCTTGAAAATGGTTTCTCATTGAAACATGTACTAAAGGATCCTGTCCTCAAAGACCACTTTTTGTTTTTCCCTTGGGCGGTCGCTATAGACAGGTTTGACTGTACCACAATATATTCAGGTGTTTGTCATCTGTAGAGGTCACTCACTGTGTAGCTGGAAGTAAGCGACATTGCGAGAGGTGCTCTAGTCTAGAGAGTGTGATGGTCCTTACCTTGTAAAGTTATTATCCGTGAGATGGAGGACTTCTAACTTTCTGAAACATTCCCTGACACATTCTGCAGAAGCTGGGATGTCCAAATAGCCTGGTAAAAAAAAAAAAATCATATATTGAAGAAAACATCCCATTCAGCTTACAAAAGGTGTGCTTGGATGAATGTATGAGGTTATAGACACTATATCAAGGAAAGCCTTAGAGTAATAAAGCAATAAAAAAAGACAAAACATTAGATATCATGTTTTGTGGAATTCTTTATAAATGTCCTGCTATTTTGTAAATAAAAGCTTTAGGATCTTTGTTATAAGACAGGTTCTAATTCCTTAAAGTGCCATTATGTTTCACATGACTTTTTAATGCACTCTATGGAGCAAGGTTTACAGCTAAAAACAGAGACACCTGTGAGTGCCCTCCATGATCACTTTTCCAGGGACTCGTTTCACAAAGCCTTTTTTGAATGACAAATGACAACAATCAGTGACAAATCTGCTGAAAGCCAATCAGAAGCAAGGATTTCAGTAGCTTATAACAAAGACTGTCATTTGTCACTGATGACAAGTTTTGTGAAACGGGTCCCAGGTTTCACATCTGTTCTACTATATTCCTGGTAGTCTTCCGGTTCACTCACCATTCTGGCTGGCATGTAGCTCCCTCAACTGCGGAAGACAGCGGCATATCAAGAGGATGTCATCCCACGACACACCCGTATTGTTGAGCACCAAGTTTTCAATACCAAACCTGACCCCGGACAAGTTGGCCAGAGATTTCTGTAGCGGTTTTACAAAAAGAACAGATGGTGATCGATGAGAGAAGGGGTGAGAAAAATGGGTTAACAAAGCTATCACTAGAACTCTGAATATCACGCACTAAACAATTACATTTACATGTACCCCCTATCTCATAAACCTTCCAACAGTCTCAGATACAAGTTTCGAAATCCTGCTAGCGTAAACAAGTTGACCCGGCCTCGTGTACGTGTAAGATATCATGCACTGCACCAGCTACATTGTAGAAACCATAGGACGAGGTTCCCGGTTTTTAGTTTTTTGGGGCGACAGTCGCTATTTTGAGGGAGGTAAAAAAGTTTTAAAAAACGAAAAAGATATCCAACTGACCGACCAAGGTTCTGGCTTCTAAAGGGCAATATAACATCTTTTTTTTAAAGGCCTTAGGAAGGAAAGAACACATGTCCCGTATACACACCTTTGGATCTTGTAGCGTATTTCCACTGAGGTTCACAAATTGGAGCTTGTCCAGAGACCGGAGAATACACATGACCTCGTCCCAGCTGCCAATCTGATTTCTCGATAGATCCAGGTCCGTCACGTTTGGGCAGAGGGAGGTAAGGCCTTCTGAGGGGATACCGGCGTGAGTGATGCCACTCATAGACAGGACCTGTAATTGACATATGAAGTAAATTATGTCTTACTGAGAAAAATAATTAACTGTAAAACTATTTCTGGTGCTTGGAGCACAAACAAACTGTACACAAACTCATTATCAATGGCATGCCCCCCAAATCATCCTGTTTTATGTAAGTTCTTTTTTTGGGATGATATTTTGTTGATATATTACGCATAGTATATATATATTTTTTGATATATATTGCAGTCATTAGCAATATTTAATAAAGATATCTGTTTCAAAGAAAAAAGAAAATGGCTAGAATGTCGCTTTTTTATTTCATGCCACAGTTCATTCTCATATAATGGATTCTTTAATTTAGGACTATCTATTATTAGATTCCTACTTTTGAAAGTCCATTTTACATTAAAAATAGTAATTTTTTTACCATCTGTTTTTCTTCTCAAACATTATAGTAGGATCATGTGGTCATGTTCATGATTGCAATTAAAAAAAATTATGATCACGTAGAAACACGATAGAAATTAAGATAAATGAATAAATATATAATAAATAAAGATTAATTAGTAGTTATAGATACATGAAGTTAAACGTCCTCTGTGTAGGTCATTCTGTTTCAGTGCTTTCCATGACCAACACGAACATGCCTATACAGTATGCATGTTCATAATCATATTGAAGGAAACCTTTATCAAACTATTGGAAATTAAATGCAGTTATATTCATTCAGGAAAACATGGCAACACAGTTAAACTCCTTTTTAAGGAGATTCTTTTTTTTTTCTTTTTTTTTCTCTTGGTTGTTTTGTTGCTAAATGTACTAATTATACTTTGGACTCATTTGAGTTTTAAAGCTTCCTGTTTAAACAAGACAGAGAAGAGATACAGAGTGTAGTTTGTGTACATGTATGATTAATCAAAAGACGAATTAGGCAAGAAACCACAAAAAGCAACATTACTCCCAAATTATCACAGAAAAAATTACAGCTGCTCTTTCCAAATAGGAAATGGTTAATTAGTAACAGTATTATAAAGTAATACCTACACTTTGGGTGGAAAATCATCAATGGCTTTAGTGTACATAGCTACATTGTACCTATCACATATTGGTGCAATTTCTATTTTCAAGAGAGATAAATATTTGTATCTTTTTCAAACTTTCTGAACCACCACCCCCCCCCCCCCCCCCCTCCCAATGCATACACACATTTTCATAAAAATGCATAGGATGTGATACTAATAATTGGTACCAGGTAACATAACATAAAACTTTTTATATATTTCTCTTAAAAATATAGACCTTCATGTACTGTACATGTACATGTCTTTTGTTTGGTGCCTGGCGGTTGTAACACTCATAGTCTCATACTCTATACCACAGAGTTAATGCTCTACCGGTTCTAAGCTGACAATATCACACAGAAGCCCAGAGACGAACTATTTAATTCAGAGCAATGATTGCTGTACCCGTTCAATATGCATACATATATGCTTGGGTTTATCACTTCCTGATCTGACCCAAAACCCAAGTCATATCCTGATCCATGTCATTTGTGCCACGTCAGGAACAACAATGTAATTGAACAACAATGAACTTGCAACCAGGCATGAATTAAAGGTATTACAAAGTGTTGGGAAATTTTGAAAAATGGGTGGATAGTGATTCTTTACAATTTTAATATATTTGGATGCCCCTGTGGATGTATTAAAAACACCAGAAATGTTAGCCCCTAAAACACTTCTGCTTTTGAGAAAAATGGAATATAAAGATTTACCGGTGCTCCCGGTAAATTTTGATAAAATTTCAAATAGCTCCTACGGCCGTACAATGGTAGCTGCGACCATGAAAATCTTAGAGTATGTAGTTGTGGTATATAATTTCTGAACGAGAATAGCTAATCAGTCAATTTTAGTCAATAAACATTGTTTTATAGCTTAATTAATATCTTGACCTTGAGAGGGAGCTATTCAACATAAAGTGTTTATTATTTACAATTTCATAACTTTAGAGTCGATTTCGACCGCGACAACGATCACTGAATATTGTAGGATCGTATATGCTTCCAATATGTTCATTTGAACCAAATTCATGACCCCATACCAAAACTTTGTATTACCTTTAAAGTGCTTTGAATGGTTGCACCTACATGTATAGCTGTTCATTCATTCTTTCAATATTAAAAGTTGTCTTCTCTCCTCTATCAAATCTGCAACAAAGAGTAATGAACAAATAAGGAATAGCTATATTTTTGGTCTTTGAGAGCATGTGCCTCCATTTTTAAGATAGTAAGCAAATAATTACCGTTGGTGAAGGTGATGGGACAAACTATCACTTCCGAGGTGATCTGGATGTAGCTATCTTCCGAAGCTAATGCATGCAGTATGGCTGGTGACCATTTAGTACGCGCGTCACCACAGTTCGCGTACTAACACCAAAAGCGCTTAAAGAGGAGAGCAATATGCAGTGTATACAATTAAAGTGCGTTGCCCTGTGTAGATAGTACTTCTATCTTCAGTGAAAGTGCGTTGCACTGTGTAGATAGTACTACTATCTACACAGTGTTACAAACTTTTCTTCTCCCATCAATGATGGGCGAACTATCTTTCATCACGTGATTTACTTCTGACCAATCGTAGAGCAAGATTCTTAGTATGTGGAATATAAAAGAGTATATATCATTTTAAGCAGAGCTCAATACTTAAGACGCCTAGGACTCATGGGTGCCCAAAATATACTGGTAAGTGTAAAGTCTGAAACCCCAAATTTTAAAGATTTTTATATACATATCGGACTCATGCATACAGATTTTAACATTTTGAATCTGGACCCCTTTCCAAAAAATCAGCGTGGAGCCTTGTTTTAAGGATTGGAATTGTTCTCTTGCTTCATGTTTTCTTGATTTGATAAATGAAGGCCATACAAAAGCGTAAATGTTGATAAGTAAAGAATTCATAACATCCATTTCCATTGTGCATTGCACCTACCTGGTAATAATAAAAAATTACAAAAAAAAAAAAATGGTATCAATTACACTGGGAAGTAAAATGTTCAGGAAATTAGATATGATCACAATAGTACCACTATCTTATGAATTAATTAGAGACACAGATTTCATGGCATTGACCTGTCAACAACAAAAAACGAAAACAATTAAAAGTAATGTTTGCAGATATAGTAGTACAACATCAGACCTACAGTATATCATTAACAGATCATTTTGCTAAAGTCATTGAAGGTTTCATCACAAAGTGGATGTACCAGGACATTGCCCAACATTGACCCCTATCAGTTTGGAAACCAGATACCTTTATCGACCTCACATTGTTTAATTAATACTCTTCATCATGTTTTTTTTAAATGCTGATCGAGGCACCAAAAAGGTCATCGACAATACTTCTCACAGATATTAAAAAAGCGTTTGAAGGAATAGATCACACAGTTGCCATCAAAAAGTTAATTGAAATTGGGGTACGGCCACCGGTAGTTTACTGGATATCTGATTTTCTTTCTGAGCGCAAACAAAGAGTTCGCTATCACAGCGATCTTTCAGAATGGTGTCAAATAAAAGCAGGTGTGCCTCAGGATACCAAACTTGGACCTCTAATTTTTCTTGTGATGATATATGATTTTAAATCTTCTGAAAGCATACATGTTTAAATATGTCGATGATCTAACCTTTAATAGTTGAGTGTCGTAAATCAAACCAAATTTCAAACATGCAAGAAGCTGCATGTCGACTATCTTTTTGAGCTGATATTAATAAAATAAAATTGAATCATACAAAGTGTATTAAAATGGACATTTGCTTTTCTAGAGAACCAATCAACCAGTGACTGTCACAGGTGAAATTACTTGGTATCACGATACAAAACCATTTGAAGTGGGAAGCCCATGTCAGTGATATTGAAAAAAGAGCAAATGTTCCGTTCTTTTTGGAAGTTCGGCTGTTCATATGAAGATCTACAGTGTAATTACTATTTTCATTGGCTATATTCGCCCAATCCTTGAATATGCAACTCAAGTTTGGAGCGGAGGCCTCACGGGCGCCCAAAGACAACGCCTAGAAAGATTACAAAAATGTGCTTTGAGGATTATCTTCAGAAAGGATTACCATAGTTATGCAACTAATCTTAATTACAAACATTGGAAAGTTGTCGAAATGACCTGTGTTACCTTCTTTAAGAAAACTTTATCATGCACAAACCAATTCAAACAATCTATACCCCAAAGAGTACACAATAGAACATTGCGAAGGGCTAACAAGATCCCTGAACCCAGGTGCAAAACTATGTGGAATAGCCTAATTCCAGATTTGATCCGTTTGTATAACAAAAGTTTTGTATGATTGTATTATACTTTGAAACAAATAAAATTGTCAAATCTCTTTTTTGTTACATGTTTATATTCCTTAGTATCAATTCAGAAGGCTGAGGTCTGATATATTTTACAAAGTTAGTCAAAGTGTTATTTTATGACATGGAGTATGCAGCGATGCATTTTTATATTTTTCTAGTGTTCACCTTATAATATTCATATTTTTGTTCATGTATCTTTGTATTTTATCAGTATGTAATCGTTTTCCCTCATTTGCCCCTCCCCCCCCCCCCTCTCTCTCTCCTGTTCTCCCATCTCTCTGAATCTTTTCATCTCTTTCTTTTTTAACTAAAATTTTAAAATTGTAATACTGTATATGATTAATGGTATACACTGTATTATACATGTACACGCTCTTCATAATTATGTAGATTGTAGTGTGATATCTCTTGAAATATATACTTGTCTTTTCCATCAATATTTTATTCATGTGCAATTCAGTTACCTGTAACTGCGATACATGGAAATATTTCAATAAATACCATTTATTTATATCTATCTACATGTATCTACATTGTATCTAACTTCAAAAGACTGAGTCTAAATAAATTCTACAATCTGCAACTTTGCCCTATAGGGCCTATAAAGTTCAGCTTCACAATTACAACTATTCCAGTTTATACCTGTATACATTTCACACCAAGTATACACATTTATGCATTCAACTTTCTACTGTAATTGTAAAGTTGGCAAAGGCAGAGCATATTCTGGAAAATGAAAATTAGCCAGAAGGTCACATTGATAAAAGACATATAAAGCAAAGAGGCAAATAGAAGCAAAGTGACTTGTGTGCTTACACACTTAACAGCACTAACCACTACCATCATAAATACTTGTCACCAATGATATT
The DNA here is from genome assembly GCA_035222895.1 of Strongylocentrotus droebachiensis. Taxonomy (NCBI): domain Eukaryota; kingdom Metazoa; phylum Echinodermata; class Echinoidea; order Camarodonta; family Strongylocentrotidae; genus Strongylocentrotus; species Strongylocentrotus droebachiensis. Next base: position 408,803 of record JAVYIG010000515.1, read on the forward strand.
GTCCTACACTATGTACATGTATACAACATGTGTATGTCTCAGTCTCGAAAGATTTACCGTAATATAGCGGAATCAAACTTCTTCAAATTACCATTTGAAATTAACTGTCTGCTGTTGTCTGTTTATGCTGGTCAATAGATGGTTAGTGCTGTTTGATGAATATTTTTTGTTAAATCCGAAGGAAAAGGACAAGGCTTTAATTTAATGATTGTTGAGTGTCCGGATGCTCAACCGCATCATACGTGTAGTAGATCTACATACAACATGCACTGACTTGTTAGTACCAGTAGTTTAGTACAACAAAATTAAAAATTACCACATTTTGTAAAAATTAATCACTATTGATTGAATCACTATTAATATGTGAAAATACATGTTATCAACATTTCTTTCATCATAATCTTCTAGCAAAAAAAAAGTACTTCACATAGAATACATTTGTGTAGTCTCAAAACAGAACAAAATATTCCTAATATTAAGACTACATGCAGGCCTATATTAAGTACGGGTACTAAAAGAGAGAATGATTTTTTTTTTTTAAACTTCAGGAAAGTTAAGCCTAGCTGTGGCTGTGAAATTATGTGACCGTAACCCCCCCCCCCCCCCCCCCCTAGCCCTCCCAATATCACACATGAAAATCAATCTTCTATTTTGTTATTAGACTATAATATATAATTATAAAACCTAAGTACAGTAGATCGATCCTTGTCATTTGATTGGAGGATTGATGCCTCCAATTAGCTGCGCGCTTCTGAACTCTGAAGTGAAGGCAATCTGAATGTAATCGATAAGTCCTAGTTTTTAATCCAAATTATTATTAATATAAGGAGCAAAGCATAATACGTTGAAAAATAAGCTTCGGAGGAATGGTGTTACCACCAAGGATCTTGCTACTATCTACATGTTGTACATCAGGCCAGTGCTAGAATTTGCAGCACCTGTTTGGACATCAGGGATCACAAACAACCACTCTGTAAGCATCGAGCGAGTTCAGAGGAGAGCTCTCAGGATTATTACCTACCCTGACTCTAGAACTTATGATGAACTGCAATCTCATCTTGGTGTCTCCTCTCTTAAGGAGAGACGCACATTCCTTTCTCTAAGATTTGCAGAATCACTTCTCCAATCTAAGGTTCATCGAAATCTCCTGCCTGAGAGCAGAGTCAATGACTGTAGCCGCATTCTGCGAAATGCACTTGATTTGTCCTTGCCTAAGATGAGAACTACGAGGTACCGAACTTCCCCCATCCCATCTTTCACTCGATCCTTGAATAATAATAAATAGAGGCTTAAGGTAATTATCAGTATGTTGTATGTCATGTATTTCAGCAATAATATAATTATGTGCAATATTAATTGTCATGATGATTGGCACAGCAGGTTCTTCCATTCATTCATATTTTGATGTTGCATGTACTTTTATCCTTCCTCTCACTCTCTTATCCCTTTTCTCTATCTGAACTTGCCACTTTTCAAATTTCCTTTTCTTCTTCAGTTCTGGTTTTTTCTCTCTATTTCTATTTCACTCCTACCCCCTCTCTCTCAGCTTTGTCTCTCTGTCTCTGTCTCTCTCTTTGCTCTCTCTGCCTCTTCCTCTTTATCCCTTTGTCTCTTCTCCTCTCCACCTCTTTTCTCTTATGATGATGTTTTACAGCTAGTACAACATTCTATAATTACATGTATATGTTATTTTTACTGTGACCAATAACACCTAAGGAATTCCATTTCTTTTTGAAAATAATGATAAATTGAGGCTTAGGTAATTATCAGTATGTTATATGTCATGTATTTCAGCAATATAATTATGTGCAATATTAACTGCCATGATGATTGGCATAGCGGGTTCTTCCATTCATTCGTATTTTGATATTGCATGTACTTTTATCCTTCCTCTCACTCCCTCATCCCTTTTTTCTATTCGAACTTGCTTCTTTTCAAATTTCCTTTTCTCTTCTTCAGTTCTGGTCTTTCCTCTTTATTTTTATTACACTCCCATTCCCTCTCTCTCAGCTCTATGTCTGTCTCTCTGTCTCTCTCTCTCTCTCTGCCTCTTCCTCTTACTCCCTTCATCTCGTCTTCCTACTCTCTGTTTCTCTCTCTCATTTTCTGTCTCTCCCTCCTCTTCTCCACCTCATTCTCTTCTGATGATGTTTTACAGTACAACATTCTTTAATTATCTGCTATTCTTACTGTAATCAATAATACCTAAGGAATTCCATTGTTCTCATGTGCAATATTTGTATACATTATACTGTACTCATATCACGCTTGTGATTAGCACACTGCCAAGACTCCAATTGTAATACTTTTTAATACTTTTTAATACTCAATACTCAATACTTAATTACAATTTTTCCAATGTCACAGTTAATTGAACTCACGTATCTGTATACATTTTATTTGTTTATATGTCAACATTTATTCATTTTTGCTAGCAATATTTCATATCTTGTATTTTTTTAAAAATCTTTTTTTGTTGTTTTGTTTTCTTGTTATTACTTTAATGTTTTAACTTAAAAATGTATTCATTGTTATATATTTGTCCTCATTTGCTATGTTATCTTTATGTTTTTGAATGCTTTTTATATTGATGTAAACTTGCATTTTTAGTCTTCGGACTTGTTGACAAGTAATGAATAAAACCTTATTTGAACTTTGAACTTGAACTTGAACTTGAATGCAATTGGATCTATTTAGATGTTACTGGTATATAACAAAATTAATGAATATTAATACTTAAGTGAAAAAATCATAACAAATAGATCTGTAGAGGGTTTGACTGAAATATCATAATTTTGGTATAAAAAAACTGGAAAATCGCAAGCTTGCTCGTCGCATCTAAATCTCATCCCTTCTAGTCTACACGCAAGGCAAAATGATAGGCCTACAAAGGAAAACTGTGCACGAGTTCGTAATGACGTTATCACAGTTTTTCCTTCATAATCATTTTACCTTGTGCGTAGACTAGAAGGGATGAGATTTAGATGAGTCATACTCATGCGCAGCGAGAGTTAAAATACGGCTTGCAAGATTAACATGCATGACATGGATGTCGATTTTGACCCATAATTTCCTGAAAATGGACCATTTTAACGGATTTATTCAGTCAAGTTGGTAATGGTAAGTGGAACCAATGCATAATAAATAGCCTAGATCTAGGCCTAATTTTCAAAATAAAATAAATTGGATATTCATCGGGTAAAATGTAGTTTTGGGGCATAAGTTAGTTAGGTGTTCAGATTCGTAATCACCGAGTTTGCAGTGCAGTCCCTATGGTATAATGGTTCGCTTCTGTTTCTAAAGAGAGGAGTCGACCATACCCAAATCAGAGGCTAACGAACGAAAGAGACGGACATTTCGGTCTAGTAAAGACTAAAGTTCTACATGTATGATGTAGATCTAGGCCTAGTCCTAGACCTAAGTGTTACTCGGCTGACGCCTCGTTCAACGTTGATAGGTCTAACATTAATCTGTCAATTAACTCATGAAATATAAGCACTAGTATTGAACTCATAACCATTCATTATTTGAATACTATTTGTACGCATCAACGATAGTTAATTCGATCCAATTAAATCTCAAGTTTGGCTGCATGCTGCACGGGTATCAATTGTTATCTAGATCTATTTGTTTTGTTGACACATACCATACTATTCAGATAGCCAAGCTCCGCCTCCCCTTCTCCTCCGCTGTTCTTCCGCGGTCGGTTCGTGTAGACAAAGCTCACGACACAATTGGACGCGTCGTCTTCATCTTCGCAATATTTTGCTTTCAGAGCCTCAACAAATGACTTAGGCATTTTTTCTTCTGTTGCACTCGCTTACAACACAACGAAAGAGCACTTCCAAACTGTAAAAGGGAGTTATACCCTATGCTCAGCTGTCCATTTGTGCTTTTCAGGCCTGGGCTTTTTGTTGTCGATGGAATGAGCTTGATTTGTTATTGTGCAATTTGATATCTTATAAATATTGATGATGTCATTGGGTTGCGCTGTTGGTTGAATGAGATGGCGCTCTTCGAATTTTTTGTCAGCTCCAGTTAATCCATAATCAAAGTTTATTTTTTGCTGTTTTGGCTTCAAAAGGGTCCCAATAATTGGCCCCAAATGATGGGGTTCAAGTTTTCAGACCCCTCCTTCATTTCCTGAGGGGTCCATATTGGGCGCCAAAATGGCATATATAACGCGCAATAGGGAAATTTGTTGGTGTCTTCGGGAAAATTTGAACTCCATCAATTTCTGATAGCTTGGACCCCTATGAATCCAAAAATGCAAAAAAAAAAAAAAAAATCAACTTTGCCACAAAATTCCTACGGGAGCTGTTTCAGTGACATACCGTACCACACTACTAATTGAATTGTATGTATGATATGAGGGTAAAAGATAGAGGTTCAACCCTCTAATAAAACCCACACCTTATTTATGAATAATTCGGTTAGAAAAAGAAAGACGGAATATTATGAGATGTGAAAATAAAGGAAAGAAGCCTAAAACAGGTAAGGGATCGAGGGAAGGAGAGAGAGAGAGAGAGAGAGAGAGAGAAAGAGAGAGGGAAATAGAAAGAGAGAGAGAGAGAGAGAGGGTCTTTTTTTTGGGGGGGGGGGAGAGATACACGTCTGTACATGTTCATTTAGACCATAATTTCTTATATAGGCGGTATTCTAAAAACTCATTCCCTTTGAGAAAAAGAATTAAAGAAAAAAAAAAAAATTCCCTTTGAGTCCTCAAGTTACTAACATATAGATAAATAGATAGATATTTGGTTTTATTCAAGAAAAAATACTGATTAAAAAGTCTGAAGACTAAACAAGTCAGTTTACAATATAAAATGCATAACAAAAAATATAACAATTAAGGTAAAAAAAACACATGGATAAATTAAATCATTAATAAGTAAAAAAAAAAAAAACTGCCTACTAAATCAAATTACAAAGTTAAAAACCTAAAGAGTTCAGCAAGAAATATCATATCATCTATCACTGCCAGGCGCGTACGCAGGATTTTTTCAAGAGAGGGGGGGGGGGGGGGGGGGGGGTTTAACATTTATAAATCGGGCCGAAAATTTCGTAACGACTCAGCCGACCGCTGAATAAGCGGGGGGGGGGGGGGGTGGTAAGAGGACCTCGAAATTTGACATTTTGCTCCGTTTTAAATAATTAAAAAAAAAAAAAAAATCCAAAAGGGGGGGGGGGGGGGTTAGGGGGGGGGGGGGGGTTTTGGGAGGGTTTATACACATAAAAATACCAAAGGGGGGGGGGTTTAACCCCCAACCCCCCCCCCCCCCCCCCCTGCGTACGCGCCTGATCATTGCTAGTGAAAGGACTTGGAATTCAAATTAAAAACAAATTAAAACAGCTTTGAGAGATCACAATACTAAAACTTGACATAATCATTATGCAATAATTAATTAACATTTAAAAATTCACAATGGTATAAGGATACAAACGGTACAAGCAAGAGCAAACATAATATCAAGGCATAACTAAGAAGTTGAATTCAGAAGTTGTATGAAGTAAGGATTGGGAGAAAGCATGCGTCTTTGAGTTCGTATACGAGGTAATTTCATGTGTGTAGAGTTCCGAAGATTGCGACCTGTGATTGATTCTCTACTTTGTGGCAAGAGATGGCGATGGTCAGGAGAGGTTAAAACTGATTTGGCAAATTCAAATTTTATGCATACTTTTTAAACAAAGATTGATCTTGACAAACTAAAAGATGAGAGGAGTGCCCAACATAGCGACACGTAATGTATACGCTGGATTACAAGCATTGTAGTTCATTCATTAATCATGTTAATGGAATAAATCGTCACTAGAGGTCCCAGGGTAGAAACATCCATGAATTTGAAAATTTTAGGAATCCGGTCTATATCAGTCCAAATCGGTATTCCAAATCAGTTGATTTTCCTGCGTCCCTCCCTCCTCTTTTTAGCCCAATCAGATACGCTTGACATTGACAATTACAATGTTTTTTTTTCTTTCTCATGTATGAACCCTTGCAAGGGCATTGGAGAAAATCAACACCCAACAATGTTATAAGTCATTTAGCCATGCAGGGGGTAACCCGACATAATGCTCCGCCGACGATTGCTCCGCCGACATTTACTCCGCAAAACGCGACAATTGCTCCGCGACATTTGCTCCGCGACATTTGCTCCGACGTCAAATGCAATGCTCCGCCGACAGTTGCTCCGCCGACAGATGCTCCGCCGACATTTGCTCCGCCGACAATTGCTCCGCCGACAGATGCTCCGCCGACAATTGCTCCGCCGACAATTGCTCCGCCGACATTTGCTCCGCCGTCAATTGCTCCGCAAAACGCGACAATTGCTCCGCCGACATTTGCTCCGCCTGAAGCGACACTTGCTCCGCCGACATTTGCTCCGCCGACAATTGCTCCGCCTGAAGCGACAATTGCTCCGCCGACATTTGCTCCGCCGACTATTGCTCCGCCGACAATTGCTCCGCCTGAAGCGACAATTGCTCCGCGACATTTGCTCCGCGACATTTGCTCCGACGTCAAATGCTCCGCCGACAGTTGCTCCGCCGACAGATGCTCCGCCGACAATTGCTCCGCCGACAATTGCTCCGCCGACAATTGCTCCGCCGACATTTGCTCCGCCGTCAATTGCTCCGCAAAACGCGACAATTGCTCCGCCGACATTTGCTCCGCCTGAAGCGACACTTGCTCCGCCGACATTTGCTCCGCCGACAATTGCTCCGCCTGAAGCGACAATTGCTCCGCCGACATTTGCTCCGCCGACTATTGCTCCGCCGACAATTGCTCCGCCTGAAGCGACAATTGCTCCGCGACATTTGCTCCGCGACATTTGCTCCGCGACATTTGCTCCGACGTCAAATGCTCCGCCGACAGATGCTCCGCCGACAGATGCTCCGCCGACAATTGCTCCGCCGACAATTGCTCCGCCGACATTTGCTCCGCCGTCAATTGCTCCGCCGAAAGCGACAATTGCTCCGCAGACATTTGCTCCGCCGACAATTGCTCCGCCTGAAGCGACAATTGCTCCGCCGACATTTGCTCCGCCGACTATTGCTCCGCCGACAATTGCTCCGCCTGAAGCGACAATTGCTCCGCGACATTTGCTCCGCGACATTTGCTCCGACGTCAAATGCTCCGCCGACAATTGCTCCGCCGACAGATGCTCCGCCGACAATTGCTCCGCCGACAATTGCTCCGCCGACATTTGCTCCGCCGTCAATTGCTCCGCCGACATTTGCTCCGCGACATTTGCTCCGACGTCAAATGCTCCGCCGACAGTTGCTCCGCCGACAGATGCTCCGCCGACAATTGCTCCGCCGACAATTGCTCCGCCGACATTTGCTCCGCCGTCAATTGCTCCGCCGAAAGCGACAATTGCTCCGCCGACATTTGCTCCGCCGACAATTGCTCCGCCTGAAGCGACAATTGCTCCGCCGACATTTGCTCCGCCGACAATTGCTCCGCGACATTTGCTCCGCGACATTTGCTCCGACGTCAAATGCTCCGCCGACAATTGCTCCGCCGACAGATGCTCCGCCGACAATTGCTCCGCCGACAATTGCTCCGCCGACATTTGCTCCGCCGTCAATTGCTCCGCCGACATTTGCTCCGCGACATTTGCTCCGACGTCAAATGCTCCGCCGACAGTTGCTCCGCCGACAGATGCTCCGCCGACAATTGCTCCGCCGACAATTGCTCCGCCGACATTTGCTCCGCCGTCAATTGCTCCGCCGAAAGCGACAATTGCTCCGCCGACATTTGCTCCGCCGACAATTGCTCCGCCTGAAGCGACAATTGCTCCGCCGACATTTGCTCCGCCGACTATTGCTCCGCCGACAATTGCTCCGCCTGAAGCGACAATTGCTCCGCCGACATTTGCTCCGCCGACAATTGCTCCGCCTGAAGCGACAATTGCTCCGCCGACATTTGCTCCGCCGACTATTGCTCCGCCGACAATTGCTCCGCCTGAAGCGACAATTGCTCCGCGACATTTGCTCCGCGACATTTGCTCCGACGTCAAATGCTCCGCCGACAGTTGCTCCGCCGACAGATGCTCCGCCGACATTTGCTCCGCCGACAATTGCTCCGCCGACAGATGCTCCGCCGACAATTGCTCCGCCGACAATTGCTCCGCCGACATTTGCTCCGCCGTCAATTGCTCCGCCGACATTTGCTCCGCCTGAAGCGACACTTGCTCCGCCGACATTTGCTCCGCCGACAATTGCTCCGCCGACAATTGCTCCGCCTGAAGCGACAATTGCTCCGCCGACATTTGCTCCGCCGACAATTGCTCCGCCGACAATTGCTCCGCCTGAAGCGACAATTGCTCCGGTGACATTTGCTCCGACGACATTTGCTCCGCCCAAAAAGTGTCCCATAAACTACAAATGCTACTAGTACTACGACAAATGCTTCGCCGACAATATTTTTTGTACACGGGTTATTTTCGTTTCTTTTTTTTCTTCTTCATTTTCTGAATGCATTTCATGAAATAATGTAGATGAATAATCTGAATAATCTGGCGGTTATCTACCCCACCCCCCCCCAAAAAAAAGATTATTTAAAGGGAAAACAAATTATAACCCTTTCAAAATGCAATCATTTTCTTCCTCAGGAATGTTATGAAACACCATACTTGTGAGGTCTTCATGTAAATCAGATCATTATCTAGAAGGTCAAGAGAAAGAAATTGGAGACATATCTCAGAACATTAAAGCAATGTACATATTCCCTCCGAGAGGATATATTACTTGATTGATGATTCACAGCATGATAGTCATAGCCATGAAGCTGGAAATATGTGGGTAATAATCAAGAAAACAAATTACCCAAAACATGTTTTCATTTGTTTTTCTCATCCACCCCGTTTAACGGTGCCTATTAATTTTAAAAGCTTATTTTGCAATCTTTCTATTTTAGAGCAGTTCGACGAATGTACGTTTCCTGTTTGAGCTGTAATTTGTTAGATTGTTATTAAGGATATTTACCATCCAACAATTGATATGTAGGATTGTTTTATGTTATAATGCTGCCTGTTGCATACCATTTGAGAGTGTTTTGGCAATTGTTCGGTTAACAGGAGTAAGAGAAATGTTTCTTATCCTTTTTGAACATATTTGCAATATCAGCATAGATTCTTTGATATGTTAATTGTATTATTGTATGCAGGCGCGGATCTACGGGGGGGGTTTAGGGGGTTCAAACCCCCCCCCTTGGGCGGCCCAAAAAAAAAAAAAAAAAAAAAAAAAAAAAAGGAAAAAAAAAAGAAAAAAAGAAAGAAAAAAGAACGCACGCTGTAGAGAGAAACCCTTTCAAGTGCAAATATTGTGAGAAGATATTCAACTCATCTGGTAACTTAACCAAACACATGATAACTCTGGATATAACTGTGTATTAAACTGTTACTTGATTTAAAAAGACGTTATCATGCACTGCTTTTTATGGTCTCCATTGTGTTAATAGATGCCAGGAAAACATCATTTACGGGGTTCAAATAAACACCCCCCAAAAAAATCGGCTCGCCGCTTCGCGGCTCGTTGACGATGCTCCGCATCGCCATTATTTTGGTCAAACCCCCCCCTTAGCAAAAAGCTAGATCCGCCCCTGGTATGGTGCTCAATCCTCTTGTTTTCGAGTTTGGTTTTTAAAAGATTTTTTGATCAATATCTCGGATGTCTGTTCTTTTTGCGTGTTGCCTAGTTTTGGAGACAATTCGGAATGACGCATAAATAGGCCTACTTTGTACTTGCATAATAATGCATATCCAAAAACTGGTTAAAAAAACCTTAATTTTGGGGAAAAGGATTTTTGTGTGTCTTTTCGCATTTTTTCCCCTTCTGAGATAGGAAGAATGTCATAACTTTTTTTAAAGGTTCCCTGAAAGGGGGTTGCTCGTCAAAGGCCTTTATCATGTATATTTAGTAATGTCAAGAAATGGCTGGATTCGGGCTGAACATTCATGCCAGAACAAATTGAGTTTGGTCCCTTGTAGTACTACTCGTTTATGCATGCAGCGCAAGTGCCTGAGGCGGACTTTCGTGTGCAAAATTATCGATTCGATAATCCCTAAATCTTGTTTATGTACACCTAATCTAATTTCATAATGCTTTGAAACGGTTTATTTCGAAATGTAATTGGATGACCAGAACTCCAAAAAAAAATGATTGGAATTGAGATAAGAAGAAGATAAACCGAGTAGAAAATGATGTGACGGTCATGAAAATTAGGCCTATACAGTTTGTAGAAGAATTAGGTTGAAACAATTTGAAGATAATTTTGAAAAAAGTTCTTTCAGGAAGTGATAGTAACTTATGATATAACACACGGGTGGCCAACCCGCGGCCCGCGGAGCATTGAAGAAGTGAAAATAAAAATATCTCATAAATGAAATGCGGCCCGCATAGCAGCGATGAAATAGGGTAAAACATAATTATATTGAATCGTTAAAACGTGAATTGAAACGTTGTTGATACAAAATTCCTCAAATTGATCATTGACATAAACACCCGGGGTGGGGTACTCACATTATTAGGACATACGGGGATGTGCCACTCTAATGGGTGACTTTATCACACAAAAAATCCCTAAACATGGGTCCCGTTTCTAACAAAAAATACCATTAAAAATGGGTCCGTTTCTACAAAATTTTCAAAATTTTCGGGCGTTTGCCATGCAAACACTCAAAAAACATCCAAAAAACACCCGAACATTTTGGAAAATGGGTCGAGAAAATGCCCCCTAATAATGGGTAGGGGTTTCAAGGCTTGAGCGGCACACCCCCGTCCAAACCAACTCTGAGTATCCCCCTCCCCCCCCCGGCATTAACATCACTATCCGTGTTAATTTCAGTTTGTACATATACACATTAATGTTGTGAATCGAGAAATATGTTTGAAATGCCATACTTCTCTTGAAACTTACAGCCCTTTCTCCCGCCGTTGAATTTTCTCATGAATCTTAATCGTAAACTGGATACTCCCCTTCCCTTTGCATGCACCGCGTTCAATGAGATTTTTTCTTCACTGATTTTGTTGTTTGCTTGTTTGTTTTTACAAAATTGCAGGTGTGTACACGTATTACATGGGTGTTTGTTTGTTTGTTTTTTTGGGGGGTGGGGGGACTACCTATATGGCCCGCCAAGTTATGCCAATCGTTAGCTGTGGCCCGCGAGCTTTAAAAGGTTGGCCACCCGTGATATAACATATCTGCATCATGAAATTGTTTGGTTGAATATGTGATGTAAGTTTTTGTAATTATTATTTGAAACGATAAGAATAAAGAAAATTAATAACACTGTTATTTTATTATCTTTATGGTTTAATTCTTAGCCTTTCTGCTTATTCCCATTTATACAAATCATTCTGTTGCAGTTTGATGTTAGTTCTTCATAATAAGCCAATTGCTCTTCTTCCGGTGGCTCCGTGAGTCCCTTAAGGTCAGTGAAAACAAAGTACTCGAATGAGACGGGGTGTTTTACACACTAATATATATACATATATATATATAATTATAGTAAAGCTACATACACTTAACTGAAGGAAAGAAACCTATAGAAAACGGACTGGATATTATTGAAAATACTATTCTAAACAAGAATGTACTACATTACGTTACAATTTCAAGAGAGAAATAGAACTCGAGAGGGGGAGAAAAGAAGAAGACAGTGATGAAATTGAAAAAACACTAATAGCATGAGAGGAAAGAAAAGAGTCAAGAAGACAAGAAAAGGGTGTAAAAAGGAAAAGGAGGAGCAAGAGAGAAAGAGAGAGAGATAGCCTTGAGCTTTGGATCAGCTAATGAGTAATACATGAAACAGATTTTGAGCGGAGTAATTATCTTTCGCCGGAGAACTTGCATAAGGAGCTATAACTTGATTTTCTCTTTTTAATCAAACATGGGGAATAGCAAAAAACGGCTGAGCATTTATTGCACTAATTACCAGAGGAGCATTCATATCTTCCAAGAGGCCGCACTTTTGGATCGGAGAGCAATTTTATTGTTGGCAGAGCATTGTCTTTTAAGGGGTACTTTTGGGGAGGAGAAACAATTGTAGTAGCCTTTGTATTTTACGGGGCAATTTTTGAGCGGAGCAAATGTCGGCGGAGCATTTGTCGGCGGAGCATTTATCGGCGGAGCAAATGTCACCGGAGCAATTGTCGCTTCAGGCGGAGCAATTGTCGGCGGAGCAGTTGTCGGCGGAGCAATTGTCGGCGGAGCAAATGTCGGCGGAGCAAATGTCGGCGGAGCAAGTGTCGCTTCAGGCGGAGCAAATGTCGGCGGAGCAAATGTCGGCGGAGCAATTGTCGGCGGAGCAAATGTCGGCGGAGCAAGTGTCGCTTCAGGCGGAGCAAATGTCGGCGGAGCAAATGTCGGAGGAGCAATTGTCGCGTTTTTCGGAGCAATTGACGGCGGAGCAATTGTCGGGCGGAGCAATTGTCGGCGGAGCAATTGTCGGCGGAGCATCTGTCGGCGGAGCAATTGTCGGCGGAGCAACTGTCGGCGGAGCAACTGTCGGCGGAGCACCTGTCGGCGGAGCATTTGACGTCGGAGCAAATGTCGCGGAGCAAATGTCGCGGAGCAATTGTCGCGTTTTGCGGAGTAAATGTCGGCGGAGCAATCGTCGGCGGAGCATGTGTCATGGAACCAGCCAGGGGCAGCGATTTCTGTTCACGACCGGGGGGACAAAATGCGAGGGGCGAGGGAGCATTGGCATAATAGTATATTTTGTAAAGCGCTTAGAGACATAATTTTGTATTAAGCGCTATATAAAGATAATAAAATAAAATAAATAATAATGAGCAAAAAAGTTTTGGGGCAGAAAAAAAAAATTCGCCTCACCCCCACTCTTACATGTTATATGCAGGCCCCGCGGGGGTGGGTGGGGGAGGGCTAAAGTAGGCATATTTACGATCAAGTAGAGCGAAGCAAGTGGCGTAAATTGACGTGGGGTTCCGGGTTTTAGACATTTAATTACGGTCAGATGAGCATATTTTGATACCTTGTTTGTGACACTGGAACTTGCAGGGAGGTGTTTCACAAAGAGTCACACTTAGTAAGTCGCACTTAGCGTAAACCTCCCTAAGTGTGACTTGCCTAGCTAAGTGTGACTCTCACGGAGAAGCAAATTCTGAATCTACGCATGACTTAGCCATTAGTAGACTTAACTCTTTGTGAAACACCTCCCAGGTCATTAATTGAAGTTGGGTCCAGGGGGCGGAGCCCCCGGAAGCTAAGGGGTTTAAAGCCTTTAATTACACTCAAAAAAAAAAAGTGCTAAATTTAGCACTTAAAGATTCAATTTTAGCACTTTTTAGGAGCTCGCATAGTGACTGCACTCGAAGTGCTGATTTAGCACTTGCACCCGGGCTACTTTGCTAGCACCCAAAGGAGCTGACTGATTTAGCACTTAAAGATTAAATTTTAGCACTTTTTAGGAGCTCGCATAGTGACTGCACTCGAAGTGCTGATTTAGCACTTGCACCCGGGCTACTTTGCTAGCACCCAAAGGAGCTGACTGATTTAGCACTTAAAGATTCAATTTTAGCACTTTTTAGGAGCTCGCATAGTGACTGCACTCGAAGTGCTGAGTTAGCACTTGCACCCGGGCTACTTTGCTAGCACCCAAAGGAGCTGACTGATTTAGCACTTAAAGTGCCAAGTTTTGCTCTCTTTTGGGTGCTAGCAGAATAGCCCTTGTGCAAGTGCTAACTCATGCGTTGTTTGACATGCCCCATCTACATTTGGTATGTGGTCAAGGTGGATGTCCTTCGTCATTTACCACTTTCAACTCTTACAGGAAACATTTATTAAACCAACATCCACAAGAAGAACCTGAACCTGAAGTTGTACAGGGTATGGAGGGTCTAGTTGATGCTGATTTGGGTGTTGCTGTTGGTGAAGTGCATAATCCTGCAGCAGATGATGCATTTGATGATGATGATGATAGGATAGGCCTACTACAAGAACAAGATGGAGCAATGCATAATGACAGTACAAGACACTATGAATATGACAGACAATGAAAGCGGACAAAATATACAGTTCCTTAGGTAGACAAAGGAACATCCCTTCACTGCTATTATGTAAAAATGTGTAGAACAGGTGTCACATGCATATTCACCTGTTCTACACATTTTACATAATAGCAGTCAAGGGATGTTCCTTTGTCTACCTGAGGAACTGTATATTTTGTCCGCTTTCATTGTCTGTCATGTTCATAGTGAGACCAGCTGCATTTTTCATTGGTTCTCTTTTATCAAACACCAACATGACCCATGCTATGACAAACAGAGTGTTATCTGCTGCAACAGCTTTGAATACTGATGTTGTTGACAGTTTAAGGAGCAAAGTTATTCAGACTTTTGAGGCCTTGGGTATTGACCTGGAGAATGAAGAATGTAAGAATCTCTTAGCTGAATTTGATTCAAAAACAAATATTCACAAGGTAACAGCTATTATACTAACCGACCAATCAGATCAGGTTATGCAGTCAGCACTCATGTTAAGTGCTGCATATTATAGCACTCGTTTTCAGCACTCAAATATTCAGCACGTTTCGGTTTCCTTGTTAAAGTTAACCCGTCAAGTGCTGATTTTGGCACTTCAAGTGCTGATTTTGGCACTTCAAGTGCAGAATCTCACTCAGCACCCAACATTTAGCACCTCAGTTTTTTGCGTGTACGGTCCAAAATGAGCAACCAGGGCCCAGGGGCCCGCATTAGGCCCTTGATGGAGTCCAGGGGGCAGAGCCGTTTTCGCACCGTTTTCGACTCTTATTAAGCTCTATTTTATCTGAATTCAGTTACCCCCTCTTGCGCGAAGCACGGAAGCTTTGACGTTTCCTTAAACTATTAGAGAAAGCAGACAATTATTCGTTGTACCATTTTTTACTCTTAATAAGCCCTCTTTGTCTGAATTCAGTTTCCCCCTCTTGTGGGAAGCGTGGAAGCTTTGACGTATGATTTAATTATTACAGAAAGAAGACGATTCGTTGTACCGTTTTCGCCTCTTATTAAGCTCTATTTATCTGAATTCAGTTACCCCCTCTTGCGCGAAACGCGGAAGCTTTGACGTTTCCTTAAATTATGAGAGAAAGAAAACGATTCGTTGTACCGTTCTCCACTCGTCTAAATGATTTTTTTTGCGTTTCATCAAAATATAGATAAAGGAAGATGATTCGTTGTACTGTTCTCGACTCTTAATCCTCTGAATTCAGTTTTTCCCCCATCCTGCCCGAATCGCGAAAGCTTGGACGTTTCCTCAAATTATTAGAGAAAGAAAACGATTCGTTGTACCGTTCTCCACTCGTCGAAATGATTTTTTTGCGTTTCATCACAATATAGAGAAAGGAAGATGATTCGTTGTACTGTTCTCGACTCTTAATCCTCTGAATTCAGTTTTTCCCCCATCCTGCCCGAATCGCGAAAGCTTGGACGTTTCCTCAAATTATTAGAGAAAGAAAACGATTCGTTGTACCGTTCTCCACTCGTCGAAATGAAGTTTTCCCCTCCCGCGCGGAGCGCGGAAATTTTGACGTTTCATCAAAATAATTATAGAGAAAGGAAGACGATTCGTCGTACCGTTGTTGACTCTTAATCCTTGTTTGAATTTAGTTTCCCCGAAAATTTTAAACCTCTGATTTCTTTAGCTGATATTATAGGAAAGTGAAACTTCGAGAAAATACAAGTATTGTAGTTGTAGTCACTCTCGAAGTCGTCACAGTGGATAAAAAGTCACAGTTCGTAGGGGAAAAAACTTGTCGGCCGACCGACAATATACATCTCATCGACTTCAAACTTCTGCATTGATATAGTAGACGAGGATCGAGCAAGAATACCGACACAGCTGACCCGACACAGCAACATATTTACCCGTGTCTTTCTTGCTTCCTTGACGAGACTACTCCACACAACAACAACCCCTACCCCCTTTCTTTTACTCCCACTCCTCCTTTCTCGGGCTCTTACCTGCCCCTCTTTCCTCTCTTTCACCCCCCCGTTTCTTTTGTTTTCCTTTTCTCTTTTTTTCCTTCTTTTTTTCCTTTTCTTTCTTTTCTTTCTTTTCCTTTCTTTCCTCTCCTCCCTCTTTTTCTTTTTTTCTCTTTCTTTCTTCTCTTTTCTTTCCTTTCTTTTCCTTTCTTTCCTTTCTTTTCCTTTCTTTCCTTTCTTTTCCTTTCTTTCTTTTCATTTCTTTTTATCTTTTCATTTAGTATACAAATAAGCAATAATGAATATACTTTATTCACACTTCACTTTTCTAGCTCCCGAGCGAAAAGATTTTTGCATTTTGATTTGTCTACACGCACACTCTTGGGCCTTCCAGATCCTTAAAATGTGTTGCAGTCTTTAGTCAGTATTTGCTATACATTTTTTTGTTGCACTTTTTTAAATTTTCCGGGGGGACGACCCCCCCCTCAAAAAATTGAGGGGGACGTATCCCCCCGTCCCCCGGGATCGCCGCCCCTGCATCTAGCTGTACTCAGTATACAATAACATCAATCTACATCATTATGTACAACTAGAGATTGTACTTGTAACTTGTACACGTATAGGTGGTATGTTCTCATTTGAAGAAAAAGTAGAAAATGGCATGAATCTTCGGAAAGCCGTGAAAAGAGTCTTAGCAAGACACAGTCCACAATTCGAGGGTTAATTCCAGTATCAGGATGAGAATGACGATGATAGTGAAGAAGAGACGGATGGTTCAGATGGAAGCGGCAACTAAGGCTTGACATCACCTTGACAAAGACACTTAGTAGACAACCCTAATAATAGATGACAAATTTACTCTAGTTCAATTACATGTTGTATACTGTACATCAAACGACCTTTCTGAGTTTAAACGTGCATACCTGTACGGGTCCGAAAAAGAAAGAAAACTTATTTTATTATGTTTTATGTTTTTAAGATATTTATACCTATACACTGTTATTTGCTGTACAACTATGTTAACAGTTTTTACATGTTTACGATGAAATAATACAATAATGTGACTTGGGTTCTATTTTTCTAGTTAAAAATGTTGTGTATATTCATATTTGTTCCCTTGTAACATTACTAAATTGTAATTGTTATCTTTGTATTCAAATCTGTTTTGCATGAAATTGTCCATATCGAAACAGAAACAAACTAGACATATAATACTTGTTTGGAACAAGTATAGGTGGGCTGGTCAACTAAAATTTGAGACAAAATAGAGCAAAAATAAGCGACATACTGCTTACAAATTCTTAAAAAACAATATCATGTAGATTCATTACGTGAACGAAATTCACCTTCTATAGTCATAACACGCAAATTATGAAATTTCTGACATGAGGCCTTCAATCAAAATTTTCACTCTGATGACGTCATCAAAATGAAAAAGGGTTATTATTGAACTTGTAGAGAATTATCTTAGCTACAACATATTGAAATTTTGAAGAAAATCAATCAATATATACAGAGATACAATCAATTTTCCATAAATATGCTGACGTCATAATATGCAAATTCGTATTTTGAGTTTCATGGCCATTAAGATGATGTCACGATACACTTCATGGCCAAATGAGACATGAAATCATATTTCTGACATATACTCTTTTCAAATATTAAAACAGAATTGGGGTCCAGGTGCATCCCAAAGAGCTATAATGGATTGTGTATAGGCATTTTTTTGTCCATGTATGTTATGTATTACAAGAGCTCGCGCGCACTGACATTTATCTTTAATTTACGCTCGTCTTGTTAATAATGGTCATAAAGAGATAAACATGGTATCAAATTCCTTGAAAAAATATGAGAAATATCATGAAAGAAAAAAAAATGGCGATTCTATGTTTTGTAGTGGTGTTACGCGCGAAAACGCGCGCGCATGCTCGTACGCGCGATTTTTTATAAAATGCTTAATATGACCTGAAACGTATGCAAAATAAATTTGAGACGATTTTGAGCATTTAAAAATTTTGCGCGCGCACTGACGCGCGGACGTACGCGCACGCGCGCGTTTTTTCACCTGAAATTAACCGGACTGATATTAACCTTAATCATGATAAATATGAATGAAAAATACCTTTTGGTTATGAAGATATGATCATGAGAAGATTTTCAGAAAATTTCACAAAATGGCGCCTAGATGACGTCATCAGTCAAGGTCAAGGTTGAAAACCTTACCGTGTCTTGTCCATATGCCTATACATATGTGTGCCAAATATCAAAGCATTTGATTGAACCATTTCAATGTTATCTTGCTAACAAAAAAGTGGCAAGAATTAAGAAAAATAAATAATAACTAGACATATAATACTTGTTTGGAACAAGTATAGGTGGGCTGGTCAACAAAAATTTGAGACAAAATAGAGCAAAAATAAGCGACATACTGCTTACAAATTCTTAAAAAACAATATCATGTAGATTCATAACGTGAACTAAATTCACCTTCTATAGGCATAACACGCAAATTATGAAGTTTTTGACATGAGGCCTTTAATCAAATTTTCACTATGATGACGTCATCAAAATGAAAAATGATTATTACTGCGCTTGTAGAGAATTGTCTTAGCTACAACATATCGAAATTTGATCGAAATTTGAAGAAAATTGATCAATATTTACAGAGATACAATCAATTTTACATAAATATGCTGACGTCATAATATGCAAATTCGTATTTTGAGTTCCAAGGCCATTGTGATGATGTCACGATACACTTAATGGCCAAATGAGACATGGAATCATATTTCCGACTCATACTCTATCTTAATATGAAAAAAAATTGAGGATCCCGGTGCATTCCAAAGAGCTATAACGGATTTTGTATAGGCATGTTTTTGCCCATATATGCTATGTATTAAAAGACCTCGCGCGCACTGACATTTATCTTGAATTTACGCTCATCTTGTTAATAATGGTCATAAAGAGATGAACATGGAATCAAATTCCTTGAAAAAATATGAGAAATATCATGAAAGAAAAAAAAATTGCGATTCTATGTTTGTTAATGGTGTTACGCGCGAAAACGCGCGCGCATGCTCTTACGCGCGATTTTTTATAAAATGCTTAAAATGACCTGAAACGTATGCAAAATAAATTTGAGACGATTTTGAGCATTTAAAAATTTTGCGCGCGCATTGACGCGCGGACGTACGCGCACGCGCGCGTTTTTTGACCTGAAATTGACTGGACTGATATTGACCTTGATCATAATAAATATGAATGAGAAATACCTTTTGGTTAGGAAGATATGATCATGAGTTTATTTTCAGAAAATTTCACAAAATGGCGCCTAGATGACGTCATCAGTCAAGGTCAAGGTTGAAAACCTTACTGTGTTTTCTCCATATGCCTATACATATGTGTGCTAAATTTCAAGGTATTTCATTCAACCATTTTCAAGTTATCTTGCTAACAAAAAAGTGGCGAGAATTAAGAAAAACTAGACATATAATACTTGTTTGGAACAAGTATAGGTGGGCTGGTCAACTAACATTTGAGACAAAATAGAGCAAAAATAAGCGACATACTGCTTACAAATTCTTAAAAGACAATATCATGTAGATTCATAACGTGAACTAAATTCACCTTCTATAGGCATAACACGCAAATTATGAAGTTTTTGACATGAGGCCTTTATTCAAAATGTTCACTATGATGACGTCATCAAAATGAAAAATGGTTATTACTGCGCTTGTAGAGAATTGTCTTAGCTACAACATATCGAAATTTTGAAGAATATTGATCAATATTTACAGAGATACAATCAATTTTACATAAATATGATGACTTCATAATATGCAAATTCGTATTTTGAGTTCCAAGGCCATTATGATGATGTCACGATATACTTAATGGCACAATGAGACATGGAATCATATATCCGACTCATACTCTATCTAAATATGAAAAAAATTGAAGGTCACGGCTCATTCCAAAGAGCTATAATGGATTTTGTATAAGCATGTTTTTGCCCATATATGCTATGTATTAAAAGAGCTCGCGCGCACAGACGTTTATCTTGAATTGACGCTCATCTTGTTATTAATGGTCATAAAGAGATAAAAATGGTATCAAATTCCTCGAAAAAATATGAGAAATATCATGAAAGAAAAAAAAATGGCGATTCTATGTTTTGTAATGTTGTTACGCGCGAAAACGCGCGCGCATGCTCGTACGCGCGATTTTTTATAAAATGCTTAAAATGACCTGAAACGTATGCAAAACAAATTTGAGACGATTTTGAGCATTTTAAATTTTTGCGCGCGCACTGACGCGCGGACGTACGCGCACGCGCGCGCTTTTTGACATGAAATTGACCGGACTGATATTGACCTTGATCATGATAAGTATGAATGAGAAATAACTTACCGTTATGAAAATATGATCATGAGTAAATTTTTAGAAAATTTCACAAAATGGCGCCTAGATGACGTCATCAGTCAAGGTCAAGGTTTAAAACCTTACCGTGTTTTCTCCATATGCCTATACATATGTGTGCCAAATTTCAAGTTATTTGATTTAGCCATTTTCAAGTTATTTTGCTAACAAAAAGTGGGTCGAAATAAGAAAAATAAATAATAAACTAGACATATAATACTTGTTTGGAACAAGTATAGGTGGGCTGGTCAACTAAAACTTGAGACAAAATAGAGCAAAAATAAGCGACATACTGCTTACAAATTCTTAAAAAACAATATCATGTAGATTCATAACGTGAACTAAATTCACCTTCTATAGGCATAACACGCAAATTATGAAGTTTTTGACATGAGGCCTTTAATCAAAATTTTCACTATGATGACGTCATCAAAATGAAAAATGGTTATTACTGCGCTCGTAAAGAATTGTCTTAGCTACAACATATCGAAATTTTGAAGAAAATTGATCAATGTTCACAGAGATACAATCAATTTTACATAAATATGTGACGTCATAATATGCAAATTCGTATTTTGAGTTCCAAGGCCATTGTGATGATGTCACGATACACTTAATGGCCAAATGAGACATGAAATCATATTTCCGACTCATACTCTATCTAAATATGAAAAAAAATTGAGGATCCCGGTGCATTCCAAAGAGCTATAACGGATTTTGTATAGGCATGTTTTTGCCCATATATGCTATGTATTAAAAGAGCTCGCGCGCACTGACACTTATCTTGAATTTACGCTCATCTTGTTAATAATGGTCATAAAGAGATAAACATGGAATCAAATTCCTTGAAAAAATATGAGAAATATCATGAAAGAAAAAAAAATGGCGATTCTATGTTTTTTAATGGTGTTACGCGCGAAAACGCGCGCGCATGCTCTTACGCGCGATTTTTTATAAAATGCTTAAAATGACCTGAAACGTATGCAAAAAAAATTTGAGACGATTTTGAGCATTTAAAAATTTTGCGCGCGCATTGACGCGCGGACGTACACGCACGCGCGCGTTTTTTGACCTGAAATTGACTGGACTGATATTGACCTTGATCATAATAAATATGAATGAGAAATACCTTTTGGTTAGGAAGATATGATCATGAGTTTATTTTCAGAAAATTTCACAAAATGGCGCCTAGATGACGTCATCAGTGAAGGTCAAGGTTGAAAACCTTACTGTGTTTTCTCCATATGCCTATACATATGTGTGCCAAATTTCAAGGTATTTCATTCAACCATTTTCAAGTTATCTTGCTAACAAAAAAGTGGCGAGAATTAAGAAAAATAAATAAATAACTAGACATATAATACTTGTTTGGAACAAGTATAGGTGGGCTGGTCAACTAACATTTGAGACAAAATAGAGCAAAAATAAGCGACATACTGCTTACAAATTCTTAAAAGACAATATCATGTAGATTCATAACGTGAACTAAATTCACCTTCTATAGGCATAACACGCAAATTATGAAGTTTTTGACATGAGGCCTTCAATCAAAATTTTCACTATGATGACGTCATCAAGATGAAAAATGGTTATTACTGCGCTTGTAGAGAATTGTCTTAGCTACAACATATCGAAATTTTGAAGAAAATTGATCAATATTTACAGAGATACAATCAATTTTACATAAATATGCTGACGTCATAATATGCAAATTCGTATTTTGAGTTCCAAGGCCATTGTGATGATGTCACGATACACTTAATGGCCAAATGAGACATGGAATCATATTTCCGACTCATACTCTATCTTAATATGAAAAAAAATTGAGGATCCCGGTGCATTCCAAAGAGCTATAACGGATTTTGTATAGGCATGTTTTTGCCCATATATGCTATGTATTAAAAGACCTCGCGCGCACTGACATTTATCTTGAATTTACGCTCATCTTGTTAATAATGGTCATAAAGAGATAAACATGGAATCAAATTCCTTGAAAAAATATGAGAAATATCATGAAAGAAAAAAAAATGGCGATTCTATGTTTTTTAATGATGTTACGCGCGAAAACGCGCGCGAATGCTCGTACGCGCGATTTTTTATAAAATGCTTAAAATGACCTAAAACGTATGCAAAATAAATTTGGGACGATTTTGAGCATTTAAAAATTTTGCGCGCGCATTGACGCGCGGACGTACGCGCACGCGCGCGTTTTTTGACCTGAAATTGACTGGACTGATATTGACCTTGATCATAATAAATATGAATGAGAAATACCTTTTGGTTATGAAGATATGATCATGAGTTTATTTTCAGAAAATTTCACAAAATGGCGCCTAGATGACGTCATCAGTCAAGGTCAAGGTTGAAAACCTTACTGTGTTTTGTCCATATGCCTATACATATGTGTGCCAAATTTCAAGTGATTTGATTCAGACAATTTCAAGTTATCTTGCTAACAAAAAAGTGGCGAGAATTAAGAAAAATAAATAAATAACTAGACATATAATACTTGTTTGGAACAAGTATAGGTGGGCTGGTCAACTAAAACTTGAGACAAAATAGAGCAAAAATAAGCGACATACTGCTTACAAATTCTTAAAAAAAATATCATGTAGATTCATAACGTGAACTAAATTCACCTTCTATAGGCATAACACGCAAATTATGTAGTTTTTGACATGAGGCCTTTAATCAAAATTTTCACTATGATGACGTCATCAAAATGAAAAATGGTTATTACTGCGCTTGTAGAGAATTGTCTTAGCTACAACATATCGAAATTTTGAAGAAAATTAATCAATATTTACAGAGATACAATCAATTTTACATAAATATGCTGACGTCATAATATGCAAATTCGTATTTTGAGTTCCAAGGCCATTGTGATGATGTCACGATACACTTAATGGCCAAATGAGACATGAAATCATATTTCCGACTCATACTCTATCTAAATATGAAAAATAATTGAGGATCCCGGTGCATTCCAAAGAGCTATAACGGATTTTGTATAGGCATGTTTTTGCCAATATATGCTATGTATTAAAAGAGCTCGCGCGCACTGACATTTATCTTGAATTTACGCTCATCTTGTTCATAATGGTCATAAAGAGATAAACATGGTATCAAATTCCTTGAAAAAATATGAGAAATATCATGAAAGAAAAAAAAATGGCGATTCTATGTTTTGTAATGGTGTTACGCGCGAAAACGCACGCGCATGCTCGTACGCGCGATTTTTTATAAAATGCTTAAAATGACCTAGAACGTATGCAAAATAAATTTGAGACGATTTTGAGCATTTACAAATTTTGCGCGCGCAATGACGCGCGGACGTACGCGCGTGCGCGCGTTTTTTGACATGAAATTGACCGGATTGATATTGACCTTGATCATAATAAATATGAATGAGAAATACCTTTTGGTTATGAAGATATGATCATGAGTTGATTTTCAGAAAATTTCACAAAATGGCGCCTAGATGACGTCATCAGTCAAGGTCAAGGTTGAAAACCTTACCGTGTTTTGTCCATATGCCTATACATATGTGTGCCAAATTTTAAGGCATTTGATTGAACCATATTCAAGATATCTTGTTAACAAAAAAGTGGGTAGAAATAAGAAAAATAAATAATAACTAGACATATAATACTTGTTTGGAACAAGTATAGGTGGGCTGGTCAACTCAAATTTGAGACAAAATAGAGCAAAAATAAGCGACATACTGCTTACAAATTCTTAAAAAACAATATCATGTAGATTCATAACGTGAACTAAGTTCACCTTCTATAGGCATAACACGCAAATTATGAAGTTTCTGACATGAGGCCTTTAATCAAAATTTTAACTATGATGCCGTCATCAAAATGAAAAATGGTTATTACTGCGCTTGTAGAGAATTGTCTTAGCTACAACATATCGAAATTTTGAAGAAAATTGATCAATATTTACAGAGATACAATCAATTTTACATAAATATGCTGACGTCATAATATGCAAATTCGTATTTTGAGTTCCAAGGCCATTGTGATGATGTCACGATACACTTAATGGCCAAATGAGACATGGAATCATATTTCCGACTCATACTCTATCTAAATATGAAAAAAAATTGAGGATCCCGGTGCATTCCAAAGAGCTATAACGGATTTTGTATAGGCATGTTTTTGCCCATATATGCTATGTATTAAAAGACCTCGCGCGCACTGACATTTATCTTGAATTTACGCTCATCTTGTTAATAATGGTCATAAAGAGATAAACATGGAATCAAATTCCTTGAAAAAATATGAGAAATATCATGAAAGAAAAAAAAATGGCGATTCTATGTTTTTTAATGGTGTTACGCGCGAAAACGCGCGCGCATGCTCGTACGCGCGATTTTTTATAAAATGCTTAATATGACCTGAAACGTATGCAAAATAAATTTGAGACGATTTTGAGCATTTAAAAATTTTGCGCGCGCACTGACGCGCGGACGTACGCGCACGCGCGCGTTTTTTCACCTGAAATTAACCGGACTGATATTAACCTTAATCATGATAAATATGAATGAAAAATACCTTTTGGTTATGAAGATATGATCATGAGATGATTTTCAGAAAATTTCACAAAATGGCGCCTAGATGACGTCATCAGTCAAGGTCAAGGTTGAAAACCTTACCGTGTCTTGTCCATATGCCTATACATATGTGTGTAAAATATCAAAGCATTTGATTGAACTATTTCAAAGTTATCTTGCTAACAAAAAAGTGGCAAGAATTAAGAAAAATAAATAAATAATAAATAATAAATAAATAAATAAAGGCAATTTTAACAAAAATATAAGGTGGTCTGTATTAGATACAGCCCACCTGACTAGACATATAATACTTGTTTGGAACAAGTATAGGTGGGCTGGTCAACTAACATTTGAGACAAAATAGAGCAAAAATAAGCGACATACTGCTTACAAATTCTTAAAAGACAATATCATGTAGATTCATAACGTGAACTAAATTCACCTTCTATAGGCATAACACGCAAATTATGAAGTTTTTGACATGAGGCCTTTAACCAAAATTTTCACTATGATGACGTCATCAAAATGAAAAATGGTTATTACTGCGCTTGTAGAGAATTGTCTTAGCTACAACATATCGAAATTTTGAAGAAAATTGATCAACATTTACAGAGATAAAATAAATTTTACATAAATATGCTGACGTCATAATATGCAAATTCGTATTTTGAGTTCCAAGGCCATTGTGATGATGTCACGATACACTTAATGGCCAAATGAGACATGGAATCATATTTCCGACTCATACTCTATCTAAATATGAAAAAAAATTGAGGATTCCGGTGCATTCCAAAGAGCTATAACGGATTTTGTATAGGCATGTTTTTGCCCATTATATGCTATGTATTAAAAGAGCTCGCGCGCACTGACATTTATCTTGAATTGACGCTCATCTTGTTAATAATGGTCATAAAGAGATAAACATGGTATCAAATTCCTTGAAAAAATATGAGAAATATCATGAAAGAAAAATAAATGGCGATTCTATGTTTGTTAATGGTGTTACGCGCGAAAACGCGCGCGCATGCTCTTACGCGCGATTTTTTATAAAATGCTTAAAATGACCTGAAACGTATGCAAAATAAATTTAAGACGATTTTGAGCATTTAAAAATTTTGCGCGCGCACTGACGCGCGGACGTACGCGCATGCGCGCGTTTTTTGACCTGAAATTGACTGGACTGATATTGACCTTGATCATAATAAATATGAATGAGAAATACCTTTTGGTTATGAAGATATGATCATGAGTTTATTTTCAGAAAATTTCACAAAATGGCGCCTAGATGACGTCATCAGTCAAGGTCAAGGTTGTAAACCTTACCGTGTCTTGTCCATATGCCTATACATATGTGTGCCAAATATCAAAGCATTTGATTGAACCATTTCAAAGTAATCTTGCTAACAAAAAAGTGGGTCGAAATAAGAAAAATAAATAATAAATAAAAAATAAATAATAAAGGCGATTTTAACAAAAATATGAGGTGGTCTGTATTAGATACAGCCCACCTGATAACTAGACATATAATACTTGTTTGGAACAAGTATAGGTGGGCTGGTCAACTAAAATTTGAGACAAAATAGAGCAAAAATAAGCGACATACTGCTTACAAATTCTTAAAAAACAATATCATGTAGATTCATAACGTGAACTAAATTCACCTTCTATAGGCATAACACGCAAATTATGAAGTTTTTGACATGAGGCCTTTAATCAAAATTTTTACTATGATGACGTCATCAAAATGAAAAATAGTTATTATTGTACTTGTAGAGAAATGTCTTAGCTACAACATATCGAAATTTTGAAGAAAATTGATCAATATTTACAGAGATACAATCAATTTTACATAAATATGCTGACGTCATAATATACAAATTCGTATTTTGAGTTCCAAGGCCATTGTGATGATGTCACGATACACTAAATGGCCAAATGAGACATGGAATCATATTTCCGACTCATACTCTATCTTAATATGAAAAAGAATTGAGGATCCCGGTGCATTCCAAAGAGCTATAACGGATTTTGTATAGGCATGTTTTTGCCCATATATGCTATGTATTAAAAGACCTCGCGCGCACTGACATTTATCTTGAATTTACGCTCATCTTGTTAATAATGGTCATAAAGAGATAAACATGGAATCAAATTCCTTGAAAAAATATGAGAAATATCATGAAAGAAAAAAAAATGGCGATTCTATGTTTTTTAATGGTGTTCCGCGCGAAAACGCGCGCGCATGCTCGTACGCGCGATTTTTTATAAACTGCTTAAAATGACCTGAAACGTATGCAAAATAAATTTGAGACGATTTTGAGCATTTTAAATTTTTGCGCGCGCATTGACGCGCGGATGTACGCGCATGCGCGCTTTTTTTGACCTGACATTGACTGGATTGATATTGACCTTAATCATGATAAATATGAATGAGAAATTACTTTTGGTTATGAAGATATAATCATAAGTTAATTTTCACAAAATGGCGCCTAGATGACGTCATCAGTCAAGGTCAAGGTTGAAAACGTTATTTCGATTTATTTTTATGCCTATACATATGTGTATCAAATATCAAAGCATTTGATTGAACCATTTCAAAGTTATCTTGCTAACAAAAAAGTGGGTCGAAATAAGAAAAATAA
Organism: Strongylocentrotus droebachiensis; assembly: GCA_035222895.1. Taxonomy (NCBI): domain Eukaryota; kingdom Metazoa; phylum Echinodermata; class Echinoidea; order Camarodonta; family Strongylocentrotidae; genus Strongylocentrotus; species Strongylocentrotus droebachiensis. Next base: position 436,355 of record JAVYIG010000515.1, read on the forward strand.
ACTAGACATATAATACTTGTTTGGAACAAGTATAGGTGGGCTGGTCAACTAACATTTGAGACAAAATAGAGCAAAAATAAGCGACATACTGCTTACAAATTCTTAAAAGACAATATCATGTAGATTCATAACGTGAACTAAATTCACCTTCTATAGGCATAACACGCAAATTATGAAGTTTTTGACATGAGGCCTTTAATCAAAATTTTCACTATGATGACGTCATCAAAATGAAAAATGGTTATTATATAGCTTGTAGAGAATTGTCTTAGCTACAACATATCGACATTTTGAAGAAAATTGATCAATATTTACAGAGATAAAATCAATTTTACATAAATATGCTGACGTCATAATATGCAAATTCGTATTTTGAGTTCCAAGGCCATTGTGATGATGTCACGATACACTTAATGGCCAAATGAGACATGGAATCATATTTCCGACTCATACTCTATCTTAATATGAAAAAAAATTGAGGATCCCGGTGCATTCCAAAGAGCTATAACGGATTTTGTATAGGCATGTTTTTGCCCATATATGCTATGTATTAAAAGACCTCGCGCGCACTGACATTTATTTTGAATTTACGCTCATCTTGTTAATAATGGTCATAAAGAGATAAACATGGAATCAAATTCCTTGAAAAAATATGAGAAATATCATGAAAGAAAAGAAAATGGCGATTCTATGTTTTTTAATGGTGTTACGCGCGAAAACGCGCGCGCATGCTCGTACGCGCGATTTTTTATAAAATGCTTAAAATGACCTAAAACGTATGCAAAAAAAATTTGAGACGATTTTGAGCATTATAAAATTTTGTGCGCGCACTGACGCGCGGACGTACGCGCACGCGCGGGTTTTTTGACCGAATATTGACCGGACGGATATTGACCTTGATCATGATAAATATGAATGAGAAATGAATTTTGGTTATGAAGATATGATCATGAGTTATTTTTCACAAAATGGCGCCTAGATGACGTCATCAGTCAAGGTCAAGGTTGAAAACCTTATTTTGATTTTTCTATATGCCTATACATATGTATGCCAAATTTCAAAGCATTTGATTGAACCATTTCAAAGTTATCGTGCTAACAAAAAAGTGGGTCGAAATAAGAAAAATAAATAAATAATAAATAAATAATAATAATAAAGGCAATTTTAACAAAATTATAAGGTGGTCTGTATTAGATACAGCCCACCTGATAAATAATAAATAAAGGCAATTTTAACAAAATTATAAGGTGGTCTGTATTAGATACAGCCCACCTGATAATAAACTAGACATATAATACTTGTTTGGAACAAGTATAGGTGGGCTGGTCAACTAAAACTTGAGACAAAATAGAGCAAAAATAAGCGACATACTGCTTACAAATTCTTAAAAAACAATATCATGTAGATTCATAACGTGAACTAAATTCACCTTCTATAGGCATAACACGCAAATTATGAAGTTTTTGACATGAGGCCTTTAATCAAAATTTTCACTATGATGACGTCATCAAAATGAAAAATGGTTATTACTGCGCTTGTAGAGAATTGTCTTAGCTACAACATATCGAAATTTTAAAGAAAATTGATCAATATTTACAGAGATACAATCAATTTTACATAAATATGCTGACGTCATAATATGCAAATTCGTATTTTGAGTTCCAAGGCCATTGTGATGATGTCACGATACACTTAATGGCCAAATGAGACATGGAATCATATTTCCGACTCATACTCTATCTTAATATGAAAAAAAATTGAGGATCCCGGTGCATTCCAAAGAGCTATAACGGATTTTGTATAGGCATGTTTTTGCCCATATATGCTATGTATTAAAAGACCTCGCGCGCACCGACATTTATCTTGAATTTACGCTCATCTTGTTAATAATGGTCATAAAGAGATAAACATGGAATCAAATTCCTTGGAAAAATATGAGAAATATCATGAAAGAAAAAAAAATGGCGATTCTATGTTTTTTAATGGTGTTACGCGCGAAAACGCGCGCGCATGCTCTTACGCGCGATTTTTTATAAAATGCTTAAAATGACCTGAAACGTATGCAAAATAAATTTGAGACGATTTTGAGCATTTAAAAATTTTGTGCGCGCATTGACGCGCGGACGTACGCGCACGCGCGCGTTTTTTGACCTGAAATTGACTGGACTGATATTGACCTTGACCATAATAAATATGAATGAGAAATACCTTTTGGTTAGAAAGATATGATCATGAGTTTATTTTCAGAAAATTTCACAAAATGGCGCCTAGATGACGTCATCAGTCAAGGTCAAGGTTGAAAACCTTACTGTGTTTTCTCCATATGCCTATACATATGTGTGCCAAATTTCAAGGTATTTCATTCAACCATTTTCAAGTTATCTTGCTAACAAAAAAGTGGCTATAATTAAGAAAAATAAATAAATAACTAGACATATAATACTTGTTTGGAACAAGTATAGGTGGGCTGGTCAACTAAAATTTGAGACAAAATAGAGCAAAAATAAGGGACATACTGCTTACAAATTCTTAAAAGACAATATCATGTAGATTCATAACGTGAACTAAATTCACCTTCTATAGGCATAACACGCAAATTATGAAGTTTTTGAGATGAGGCCTTTAACCAAAATTTTCACTATGATGACGTCATCAAAATGAAAAATAGTTATTACTGCGCTTGTAGAGAATTGTCTAAGCTACATCATATCGAAATTTTGAAGAAAATTGATCAATATTTACAGAGATACAATAAATTTTACATAAATATGCTGACGTCATAATATGCAAATTCGTATTTTGAGTTCCAAGGCCATTGTGATGATGTCACGATACACTTAATGCCATATGAGACATGAAAACATATTTCCGACTCATACTCTATCTAAATATGAAAACAAATTGAGGATTCCGGTGCATTCCAAAGAGCTATAACGGATTTTGTATAGGCATGTTTTTGCCCATATATGCTATATATTAAAAGAGCTCGCGCGCACTGACATTTATCTTGAATTTACGCTCATCTTGTTAATAATGGTCATAAAGAGATAAACATGGTATCAAATTCCTTGAAAAAATATGAGAAATATCATGAAAGAAAAAAAAATGGCGATTCTATGTTTTGTAATGATGTTACGCGCGAAAACGCGCGCGCATGCTCGTACGCGCGATTTTTTATAAAATGCTTAAAATGACCTGAAACGTATGCAAAATAAATTTGAGACGATTTTGAGCATTTAAAAATTTTGCGCGCGCACTGACGCGCGGACGTACGCGCATGCGCGCGTTTTTTGACCTGAAATTAACCGGACTGATATTGACCTTGATCATGATAAATATGAATGAGAAATACCTTTTGGTTATGAAGATATGATCATGAGTTGATTTTCAGAAAATTTCACAAAATGGCGCCTAGATGACGTCATCAGTCAAGGTCAAGGTTGAAAACATTACCGTGTTTTGTCCATATGCCTATACATATGTATGCCAAATTTCAAAGCATTTGATTGAACAATTTCAAAGTTATTTTGCTAACAAAAAGTGGGTCGAAATAAGAAAAATAAATAATAAATAATAAATAATAAATAATAAAGGCGATTTTAACAAAAATATAAGGTGGTCTGTATTAGATACAGCCCACCTGATAATAAATAAATAAATAAAGGCAATTTTAACAAAAATATAAGGTGGTCTGTATTAGATACAGCCCACCTGACTAGACATATAATACTTGTTTGGAACAAGTATAGGTGGGCTGGTCAACTAACATTTGAGACAAAATAGAGCAAAAATAAGCGACATACTGCTTACAAATTCTTAAAAGACAATATCATGTAGATTCATAACGTGAACTAAATTCACCTTCTATAGGCATAACACGCAAATTATGAAGATTTTGACATGAGGCCTTTAATCAAAATTTTCACTATGATGACGTCATCAAAATGAAAAATGGTTATTACCGCGCTTGTAGAGAATTGTCTTAGCTACAACATATCGAAATTTGAAGAAAATTGATCAATATTTACAGAGATACAATCAATTTTACATAAATATGCTGACGTCATAATATGCAAATTCGTATTTTGAGTTCCAAGGCCATTGTGATGATGTCACGATACACTTAATGGCCAAATGAGACATGGAATCATATTTCCGACTCATACTCTATCTTAATATGAAAAAAAATTGAGGATCCCGGTGCATTCCAAAGAGCTATAACGGATTTTGTATAGGCATGTTTTTGCCCATATATGCTATGTATTAAAAGACCTCGCGCGCACTGACATTTATCTTGAATTTACGCTCATCTTGTTAATAATGGTCATAAAGAGATAAACATGGAATCAAATTCCCTGAAAAAATATGAGAAATATCATGAAAGAAAAAAAAATGGCGATTCTATGTTTTGTAATGGTGTTACGCGCGAAAACGCGCGCGCATGCTCGTACGCGCGATTTTTTATAAAATGCTTAAAATGACCTGAAACGTATGCAAAATAAATTTGAGACGATTTTGAGCATTTAAAAATTTTGCGCGCGCATTAACGCGCGGACGTACGCGCACGCGCGCGTTTTTTGACCTGAAATTGATTGGACTGATATTGACCTTGATCATAATAAATATGAATGAGAAATACCTTTTGGTTATGAAGATATGATCATGAGTTTATTTTCAGAAAATTTCACAAAATGGCGCCTAGATGACGTCATCAGTCAAGGTCAAGGTTGAAAACCTTACTGTGTTTTGTCCATATGCCTATACATATGTGTGCCAAATATCAAAGCATTTGATTGAACCATTTTCAAGATATCTTGTTAACAAAAAAGTGGGTAGAATTAAGAAAAATAAATAAATAAACTAGACATATAATACTTGTTTGGAACAAGTATAGGTGGGCTGGTCAACTAACATTTGAGACAAAATAGAGCAAAAATAAGCGACATACTGCTTACAAATTCTTAAAAGACAATATCATGTAGATTCATAACGTGAACTAAATTCACCTTCTATAGGCATAACACGCAAATTATGAAGATTTTGACATGAGGCCTTTAATCAAAATTTTCACTATGATGACGTCATCAAAATGAAAAATGGTTATTACCGCGCTTGTAGAGAATTGTCTTAGCTACAACATATCGAAATTTGAAGAAAATTGATCAATATTTACAGAGATACAATCAATTTTACATAAATATGCTGACGTCATAATATGCAAATTCGTATTTTGAGTTCCAAGGCCATTGTGATGATGTCACGATACACTTAATGGCCAAATGAGACATGGAATCATATTTCCGACTCATACTCTATCTTAATATGAAAAAAAATTGAGGATCCCGGTGCATTCCAAAGAGCTATAACGGATTTTGTATAGGCATGTTTTTGCCCATATATGCTATGTATTAAAAGACCTCGCGCGCACTGACATTTATCTTGAATTTACGCTCATCTTGTTAATAATGGTCATAAAGAGATAAACATGGAATCAAATTCCCTGAAAAAATATGAGAAATATCATGAAAGAAAAAAAAATGGCGATTCTATGTTTTGTAATGGTGTTACGCGCGAAAACGCGCGCGCATGCTCGTACGCGCGATTTTTTATAAAAAGCTTAAAATGACCTGAAACGTATGCAAAATAAATTTAAGACGATTTTGAGCATTTAAAAATTTTGCGCGCGCATTGACGCGCGGACGTACGCGCACGCGCGCGTTTTTTGACCTGAAATTGACTGGACTGATATTGACCTTGATCATGATAAATATGAATGAGAAAAACCTTTTGGTTATGAAGATATGATCATGAGTTGATTTTCAGAAAAATTCACAAAATGGCGCTTAGATGACGTCATCAGTCAAGGTCAAGGTTGAAAACCTTACCGTGCTTTGTCCATATGCCTATACATATGTGTGTCAAATTTCAATTTATTTGATTCAGCCATTTTTAAGTTATCGTGCTAACAAAAAAGTGGCAAGAATTAAGAAAAACTAGACATATAATACTTGTTTGGAACAAGTATAGGTGGGCTGGTCAACTAAAACTTGAGACAAAATAGAGCAAAAATAAGCGACATATTGCTTACAAATTCTTAAAAAACAATATCATGTAGATTCATTACGTGAGCGAAATTCACCTTCTATAGGCATAACACGCAAATTATGAAGTTTTTGACATGAGGCCTTTAATCAACATTTTCACTCTGATGACGTCATCAAAATGAAAAATGGTTAATATTAAACTTGTAGAGAATTGACTTAGCTACAACATATCGAAATTTGGAAGAAAATCGATCAATATTTACAGAGATACAATCAATTTTACATAAATATTCTGACGTCATAATATGCAAATTCGTATTTTGAGTTCCAAGACCATTGTGATGATGTCACGATACACTTAATGGCCAAATGAGACATGGAATCATATTTCCGACTCATACTCTATCTAAATATGATAAAAAATTGAGGATCCCGGTGCATTCCAAAGAGCTATAACGGATTTTATATAGGCATGTTTTTGCCCATATATGCTATGTATTAAAAGAGCTCGCGCGCACTGACATTTATCTTGAATTTACGCTCATCTTGTTAATAATGGTCATAAAGAGATAAACATGGTATCAAATTCCTTGAAAAAATATGAGAAATATCATGATAGAAAAAAATGGCGATTCTATGTTTTGTAATGGTGTTACGCGCGAAAACGTGCGCGCATGCTCGTACGCGCGATTTTTTATAAAATGCTTAAAATGACCTGAAACGTATGCAAAATAAATTTGAGACGATTTTGAGCATTTAAAAATTTTGCGCGCGCACTGACGCGCGGACGTACGCGCACGCGCGCGTTTTTTGACCTGAAATTGACTGGACTGATATTGACCTTGATCATAATAAATATGAATGAGAATTACCTTTTGGTTATGAAGATATGATCATGAGTTTATTTTCAGAAAATTTCACAAAATGGCGCCTAGATGACGTCATCAGTCAAGGTCAAGGTTGAAAACCTTACTGTGTTTTGTCCATATGCCTATACATATGTGTGCTAAATATCAAATGATTTGTTTCAGACAATTTCAAGTTATCTTGCTAACAAAAAAGTGGCGAGAATTAAGAAAAACTAGACATATAATACTTGTTTGGAACAAGTATAGGTGGGCTGGTCAATTAAAATTTGAGACAAAATAGAGGAAAATAAGCGACATACTGCTTACAAATTCTTAAAAAACAATATCATGTAGATTCATGACGTGAACGTAATTCACCTTCTATAGGGATCAGGCAAATTATGAAGGCCTTTTGACATGAGGCCTTTAATCGAGATTTTCACTATGATGACGTCATCAAAATGAAAAATGGTTATTATATAGCTTGTAGAGAATTGTCTTAGCTACAACATATCGAAATTTTGAAGAAAATTGATCAATATTTACAGAGATACAATCAATTTTCCATAAATATTGTGACGTCATAATATGCAAATTCGTATTATGAGTTTCAAGGCCATTGTGGTGATGTCACGATACACTTAATGGCCAAATGAGACATGGAATCATATTTCCGACTCATACTCTATCTAAATATGAAAAAAATTGAGGATCCCGGTGCATTCCAAAGAGCTATAACGGATTTTGTATAGGCATGTTTTTGCCCATATATGCTATGTATTAAAAGACCTCGCGCGCACTGACATTTATCTTGAATTTACGCTCATCTCGTTAATAATGGTCATAAAGAGATAAACATGGAATCAAATTCCTTGAAAAAATATGAGAAATATCATGAAAGAAAAAGAAATGGCGATTCTATGTTTTTTAATGGTGTTACGCGCGAAAACGCGCGCGCATGCTCGTACGCGCGATTTTTTATAAAATGCTTAAAATGACCTGAAACGTATGCAAACAAAATTTGAGACGATTTTGAGCATTTAAAAATTTTGCGCGCGCATTGACGCGCGGACGTACGCGCACGCGCGCGTTTTTTGACCTGAAATTGACTGGACTGATATTGACCTTGATCATAATAAATATGAATGAGAAATACCTTTTGGTTATGAAGATATGATCATGAGTTTTTTTTCAGAAAATTTCACAAAATGGCGCCTAGATGACGTCATCAGTCAAGGTCAAGGTTGAAAACCTTACTGTGTTTTGTCCATATGCCTATACATATGTGTGCCAAATTTCAAAGCATTTGATTGAATAATTTCAAAGATATCTTGCTAACAAAAAGTGGGTCGAAATAAGAAAAATAAACTAGACATATAATACTTGTTTGGAACAAGTATAGGTGGGCTGGTCAACTAACATTTGAGACAAAATAGAGCAAAAATAAGCGACATACTGCTTACAAATTCTTAAAAGACAATATCATGTAGATTCATAACGTGAACTAAATTCACCTTCTATAGGCATAACACGCAAATTATGAAGTTTTTGACATGAGGCCTTTAATCAAAATTTTCACTATGATGACGTCATCAAAATGAAAAATGGTTATTACTGCGCTTGTAGAGAATTGTCTTAGCTACAACATATCGAAAATTTGAAGAAAATTGATCAATATTTACAGAGATACAATCAATTTTACATAAATATGCTGACGTCATAATATGCAAATTCGTATTTTGAGTTCCAAGGCCATTGTGATGATGTCACGATACACTTAATGGCCAAATGAGACATTGAATCACATTTCCGACTCATACTCTATCTTAATATGAAAAAAAAATGAGGATCCCGGTGCATTCCAAAGAGCTATAACGGATTTTGTATAGGCATGTTTTTGCCCATATATGCTATGTATTAAAAGACCTCGCGCGCACTGACATTTATCTTGAATTTACGCTCATTTTGCTAATAATGGTCATAAAGAGATAAACATGGAATCAAATTCCTTGAAAAAATATGAGAAATATCATGAAAGAAAAAAAAATGGCGATTCTATGTTTTTTAGTGGTGTTACGCGCGAAAACGCGCGCGCATGCTCGTACGCGCGATTTTTTATAAAATGCTCAAAATGACCTGAAACATATGCAAAAAAAATTTGAGACGATTTTGAGCATTTAAAAATTTTGCGCGCGCATTGACGCGCGGACGTACGCACACGCGCGCGTTTTTTTGCCTGAAATTGACTGGACTGATATTGACCTTGATCATAATAAATATGATTGAGAAATACCTTTTGGTTAGGAAGATATGATCATGAGTTTATTTTCAGAAAATTTCACAAAATGGCGCCTAGATGACGTCATCAGTCAAGGTCAAGGTTGAAAACCTTACTGTGTTTTGTCCATATGCCTATACATATGTGTGCCAAATATCAAAGCATTTGATTGAACCATTTCAAAGTTATCTTGCTAACAAAAAAGTGGGTCGAAATAAGAAAAATAAACTAGACATATAATACTTGTTTGGAACAAGTATAGGTGGGCTGGTCAACTAACATTTGAGACAAAATAGAGCAAAAAAAAGCGACATACTGCTTACAAATTCTTAAAAGACAATATCATGTAGATTCATAACGTGAACTAAATTCACCTTCTATAGGCATAACACGCAAATTATGAAGTTTTTGACATGAGGCCTTTAATCAAAATTTTCACTATGATGACGTCATCAAAATGAAAAATGGTTATTACTACGCTTGTAGAGAATTGTCTTAGCTACAACATATCGAAATGTTGAAGAAAATTGATCAATATTTACAGAGATACAATCAATTTTACATAAATATGCTGACGTCATAATATGCAAATTCGTATTTTGAGTTCCAAGGCCATTGTGATGATGTCACGATACACTTAATGGCCAAATGAGACATGGAATCATATTTCCGACTCATACTCTATCTTAATATGAAAAAAATTGAGGATCCTGGCGCATTCCAAAGAGCTATAACGGATTTTGTATAGGCATGTTTTTGCCCATATATGCTATGTATTAAAAGACCTCGCGCGCACTGACATTTATCTTGAATTTACGCTCATCTTGTTAATAATGGTCATAAAGAGATAAACATGGAATCAAATTCCTTGAAAAAATATGAGAAATATCATGAAAGAAAAAAAAATGGCGATTCTATGTTTTTTAATGGTGTTACGCGCGAAAACGCGCGCGCATGCTCGTACGCGCGATTTTTTATAAAATGCTTAAAATGACCTGAAACGTATGCAAAATAAATTTGAGACGATTTTGAGCATTTAAAAATTTTGCGCGCGCATTGACGCGCGGACGTACGCGCACGCGCGCGTTTTTTGACCTGAAATTGACTGGACTGATATTGACCTTGATCATGAAAAATATGAATGAGAAATACCTTTTGGTTATGAAGATATGATCATGAGTTTATTTTCAGAAAATTTCACAAAATGGCGCCTAGATGACGTCATCAGTCAAGGTCAAGGTTGAAAACCTTACTGTGTTTTGTCCATATGCCTATACATATGTGTGCCAAATATCAAAGCATTTGATTGAACCATTTCAAAGTTATTTTGCTAACAAAAAAGTGGGTCGAAATAAGAAAAATAAATAATAAAGAATAAATAATAAAGGCGATTTTAACAAAAATATAAGGTGGTCTGTATTAGATACAGCCCACCTGATAATAAATAAATAAATAATAAATAATAAAGGCGATTTTAACAAAAATATAAGGTGGTCTGTATTAGATACAGCCCACCTGATAAATAATAAAGGCGATTTTAACAAAAATATAAGGTGGTCTGTATTAGATACAGCCCACCTGATAAATAAAGGCAATTTTAACAAAAATATAAGGTGGTCTGTATTAGATACAGCCCACCTGATAAATAATAAATAAAGGCAATTTTAACAAAAATATAAGGTGGTCTGTATTAGATACAGCCCACCTGATAAATTAAACTAAAGTAAATTCTGTACTACTACTAGTGTTTCATTAGTGTTTTATTTCATTGATGTGTGTATTCTACGTCACAATAGTCGTACAAAATACAAAGTACGTCCAGAATGATGTTTTGAGAGAGTTCAAACACAGCCATGACTATATCAAAATGTTGTGTGAAAGTCCAAAGAACTCGGCGGTATGAACAGCGCGGAGTAACTCACTTGTAACTCATTTGATCCAGGATTATTCAGTCTTTAGACTGTTGTTCCTATCCATGGTTTCGTTTGGTTGGGGTCGTCATCAGGGGCGTACGCAGGGGGGGGGGGGTTGGGGGTTCAAACCCCCCCTTTGGTATTTTTATGTAATGTAAACCCCCCTAAAAAAAACCCTAAAACCCCCCCCCCCCCCCCTTTGGTTTTTTAATTAAAAAATTATACCCACGGCTAACCTAAATAAGGTGACCTTACCCCTCCCCCAACGAAGAAAAATGTCAAATTTTGAAATTTAGAGACCAAAAAAAAAAAAAAGTGTCCGCTTACCCCCCCCCCCCCCCCCCCCCCCCCCCCCCCCCCCACTGAGCGACTTTTCGGCTGGCTGAGTCGTTGCGATTTTTTTTGGCCTCCAAATTTTCGGGAGCAAAATATTTTAACCCCCCCCCCCCCCCTTGAAAAATGCCTGCGTACGCCACTGGTTGTCATCATATTTATCTGGGGCATCTTTCCACCATTTCTCAAGTCCAGATTTAAAACGATTCATAGTGGTACTCTCCACAACATCGCCTGGAAGACCATTCCACACATTGATTATTCTCTGGCTGAATGAGTTTTTCCTTAATGTCCTCCGGCATTTTAGCTTGTAAAGCTTAAGTGAGTGATCACGGGTGCGACTGCACTTTGTTCTGTTCGAGAAATGTTCTTCTTGAATATTATCGAACTATAGTGCATTATTCTGTACACTTGAATCATGTCAGATCGTTTCTGTCTGAACTGTAGATTGGGGGATTTTCAGTGCTTTAGGTCTCTCTAAGTAGTTTAAGTGTCTTCCGTTTTTTCTCCATTGACAGGGTTTGTTTGGATCGTGTACAAAATGAATGGAAGTTTATTATAACACGTATATACGTGTTATAATAAACTTCCATTCATTTGGTACACGATCCAAACAAGCCCTGTACTAATCTGAAAAGTCGTTCTCATTGACCCTGTATACTTAAAGGATTTATTTCCTATAGACTTAACAAGTAATCCCCAACGTTCAAACAGACTTCTAGTACTACTCATGGGTACCACCAATTCAATTGAAATTTGTATTAAAAAAGAGCCCCCGTCAGTACTAAAAGAGCCCCCACTGAGAGGGCTCACGGTGGGCTCTTTTTTGTTGGAAGATCCCCCGTGGACACAAAATTAATGTGAGCCCTGTTTGCACCCCTTCCTCCTTAATCCCTTTTCCATTTTTACCGTAACTGCCATTTACGTATGACCGGCCCCCTTCTTCAATGACCCCAAACTTCCTGATTACCATCCTGCCGCTCATTGGAGGGGCCGGGTGCGACCTTTTTAGAAGTGTTTTTACACTAGCCTTACAGGCACTACGGCTTAACATCAACAAGCATGCTTAGAATTTTTGAAAATAAGCTGAATTCCAACTCGGTTTTGCACAACCTTAAAAATTAGAATACGGTCAGTCGCCCCCGCCCCTATGTGCCCACATTTCACAAATCACAAGCATACCCCCCCCCCCTCAGGTTTGACCTTATTCGTTGCTACTGTCACTGAGAGTGCAATTTCCTTGTCTTTTTCCCTTTCTCACCGGCTTCTCTCTTCTTTTCTCTCTCTCTCTCTCTTTTTTTTACTCTTCTCTTTTCTTTTCTCTTCTCCTTTCTTTTTTCTCTTCTTTTCTTTCTCCTCCCCCTTTTTTTTGCGCCGCCAATGGGGGGGGGGGGCCGTTTCGGCCCCCTGGATCCGCCAATGTCCTGCTCTTTTATGTAAAATATTCCTTTATACGTAAATAAACAAGAGATACACAAATTAAGACATTATTAGCATGATGTGATGCCTTCAAGCATGACAGGGGCGCAGCCATTTTCTTGAAAATGTAACGTACCAGGTGAAGTTGTACATGTATCATGTACCAAGCTTCAGTCCGAAAGACTTTTTAAATAAAAAACAAACCCTTTACTTTCGATGTCAATGAGGAAAATCATTGCTGAGGAGATGGAAATTATATTTGGTGAAGAAATATATAAGGGACGACAATTGTAACTAATTCATTCAAACATACTTAAATAATTATAGCAGTTGACAAATCTATTTCATTTATGAGAAACCTTCACCCCAGAAGAACACGCCGCCCAACTTATTTATGGAATTTCTTTCTGGCAATTGTAGTACACAGGATGATAGCAGGTGAATGAAATGTTCTATCACCACACTGGGAAGGAAGCATCCGTAAATTTGAATAATACGACTTCACATAGTACGTCACGTTATCATGAAAATAGCGATGTCAATGTCGTGCTGAGAAACTGTACATTATTCTTGTTTTATGCCTCTCTCATGACACCTTGGTGGGGAATCTTGGACAAGAATATATAAATCTCTCAGAATAAGTCAAGTTCTTTCTTGAGGTTTCCTTTATATTCAATGACTGTCCTTGAAGCCCTTGAAGTTAAACTCATAAGCAGGCGCGTAGCCAGAGTTTGATGTTTGGGGGGGGGGGGGGGGGGCACATACATGTAATCGATCGAGGTAAAAAAAAGGGGTCTATAAAATTTCACCGATCCTGGAAATTTTAGGGGGGGGCACGTGCCCCCCCCGTGCCCCCCCGTGGCTACGCGCCTGCTCATAAGACGATCGATACTTGCTATAATAAAGCTATTTGTCGTCAATTGTGTACAACACACGTATTTGCTCGTAAAGTCTATAAAGAATTGCACGCGAGGCATTACACGCGATGAACCACAGCCTAATATACGGAAGTTCATGAGAAATGCCGCTCTTGGCCTACAGCAAGGTGTTGTTGTCGATCATCCCGTCATCATTATACGGGCGGGGAAAGACCATTAAGGTAACGACGGAGATGTCGGGCGGGACATCATCGGAGAGTTGGAGGTATGTGGTACTGGTCACCAAATTTAGTCTGGATTTCCTGACGCAGGGCCTCTTGAAAGCGTTTGGTGTTCTCGTTCCGGCCCTCGTCAATAAATTAGAGACCAACTATGGAACAATCGGATTCATCTTGTCTTTGGAATTAACCGTGTTTTTCATGGCATGTAAGTATGATGACCCATTCATGTGATTGGTGGTGAATATTTAAGCCCTGTCAATATTAAAATTATAATTATTATAGGTTTTCCCGCCCAATTTCATCAGAGTTGCATGCGATTTAACAATGCGATCATTCAATTTCGAGTGAATTTGAATGATCACCGAGATCAACATTCAAAAAGCTAACTAGTTCATTCAATTTGATTGTATAAACATGCTATTTCATGATTTTCTCACATAAACGTGTAAAAAGAGCGTTCAAATTAAAACAGCAAGTAAATGCATTCAAATTCGCACCTGCACCGCCGTGATGAAAGTTAAGGTATTCAAATTCACGAATAGGCAATCATTTATAGCATTTGGGCAGTCTTTTTTGTTTAATGTTTATGTTCTTTGCAATCTGCATCTTTTTGAATAAATTATACAAACTTTATACCTTGAAATGGGACCTTTGCCTTATATTGAAATAGCTCATTCCTCTGACAAACCGTATTCGAAGCAAGAGCTCGTATAACTCCACTTTCATACGCATACGACTATGGCGGTGGCTCAAGGAGAGTACATGAATATATCGAATACGGACAGAGCTAGCTCAGCTAGGTATATAAAATATGATTAAAATAAACATTATAAAACTGTAAGAATGAAAATGAAATTATATAATTAAACACAATTAAAAGGTATATATTACGTGAACAAAATTGCGGTAAGAATTACATATAGAACTACAGAACTTATTTATGTTAATTTAATTCGAACGTTGAAAGTTCGAAGGTGTGCGCGTATAAATGAAATTGAAATTGGTATTGAGGACGAAATTGAAGGTCTATCCAGCTGGCGCGAAATTGAATGACAACTTCGCGTCATTAAATTGAATGGATTTCGCTCTAAATTTAATGAAATGAAATTCAAAAGGAATGATATAAAACGAAATTGAAACCTCAAAGAATGAAAATGAACCATGAGAGCAGAGAGTTGACGAAAATCGTTCGAACCCGAACGCCTGTTTCATGAATTCGAATGCAACTCTGATGAAATTGGGCGGGAAAACCTATGTTACCTATAAATGTAAAAAGTTGCCCGCTATACGGTTTCGTGTTCGGATCGTGTAGCGTGCAATTAAAATACGACTTTTTATTTAGCAGCTAAAAAGCCTTGTATAGGTAATAATAATTGATGGTGGTGGTGCCCGGCCACCCCCTCACTCAGTGTTATAAGTGTACGCGAATGCATGTTCCCTCTTTCTGAAAGCACCCCCGCCCCCTAATTTCTATGTTTTGAATTTGGATTAATAAAATAATCTATCTATCACCGGTATGTAAGTCAACGGCGGTCCAGGGTTTGTCGCGCGAAAAAGTACCCCTTTACCGGAGATTTTGGGAACACGCATGCGGTCCCTTCGACCCCGAAGTGGGAAGGGGGGGGGGGTGGCCGTGGCCGTGACGGTGATGGAAATATAAGTGGGGGATATCGGACGAAATTATTGCTATAAAACTAGTCAACAAGCACCAGAAACGGCTCCTTTGCAGGGCCGTAGCCAGAGTTTGATGTTGGGCATTCATAACAAGAAACATGGAACTACATAAAACAAATTATGTTTTCTGTTTGTCTGATTTTTCTGATTCTATTGAAAGGGTTGATTTCCCTTTAAGTCCTATCCAAAAGACTTGGTAATGTGGTCCATGCGGTCCCTTCGACCCCGAAGTGGGAAGGGGGGGGGGGGGTGGCCGTGGCCGTGACGGTGATGGAAATATAAGTGGGGGATATCGGACGAAATTATTGCTATAAAACTAGTCAACAAGCACCAGAAACGGCTCCTTTGTAGGGCCGTAGCCAGAGTTTGATGTTGGGCATTCATAACAAGAAACATGGAACTACATAAAACAAATTATGTTTTCTGTTTGTCTGATTTTTCTGATTCTATTGAAAGGGTTGATTTCCCTTTAAGTCCTATCCAAGAGACTTGGTAATGTGGATTTGAAAAGATACTCTCTGTTGGCCTCAAGATAATTATGCAGCAACAACAATGATGAAAAAGCAAATGGATTACTTACATATTGCATCAAAGAATAGCCTGTGTACTATTTGTATAAAATGTAGTGTCCGTTACATCTTATAAGGATTTTGTACATAAGTTATTTCGGACAACTTATGATATGAAACGACCCTTCCTAACAATTTGATTTGTTTTAATATCTATACAGATGGGACTAAAGTTTGGAATTTATTTATCAATTGTTGGTTGGCTTTTTAAAAAGTTTCATGTTCTGAAAAAATGGCATTTATTATATTTGACCTTGTGTTTCCTCTAATTTGTATACTGCATCTAATTTATGGACTGAAGTGAGTGTGAATTGTTTTATTTTTCACAAATGGCCAAGAAATTCCCCAAAGAAGTGCACAATATTTGTGTGTTAAGGTAAATAATGCTTGAAAATTCCATTTCAGTAGCTTTGTGTAGTGTCCGTAACACCTACCACCCCCTGTTGTATTAACCCTAGGGTATGGATGAACAATTTGGGGTTGATAAAACTGCTCTATTGAATACTTCATTTTTGGACCCAAGTGCAAATGATTTTGCACCCTGATTGTGGCAATACCGACCACAGTTATATTCCCTCTTTTCACGTCTCGGATGAAAATATGACCCTGTCATGAGTCTTTCTATCGTGGTCTGAATGGTGGTCATTGGTTGTTAGGGTTTTTGGAAATATAAATCGAAAGAGTGCGTGCAGGCATGAAAAGAAATGTCTCATCGATAACAATCAAAGAATGAATTAACCTAGAAAGGCCCAAACTTGGCAGAGGAGATGAATGGAGGAAGGAATCGGGTCAAGTAATTGAAGGAATGAATATGTAAGTGAATAAGCAAATGATGTGCAATGAATATGTATAGAGATAAGAGACTATAGAGAAACAAGGAGATATTGTAACAAATACAATTAGTATGAGTCTAATTCTAACGCTTACACTACTATTACAGCATTAGGTCTACTGATTTAGAAATCCTGAATTCATGCACATCTTGCAAAGGTCGACCACGATCAGAAAGTCAATGCATATATATTTTTGTTAAATAATATTATACAGTTATACTTACTGGCGTAGATTCTTGCTCAATAACTATTGTTCAGGGGGGGGGGGTGATCTATTCATTCATCGCCCGTGAACATTAGGTATTTAGTAAGGATCTACGTCCCTGGTCATGGGCGTCAATCCGAGCTCGAGCATGGGGGAGGGGCACAATAAGCCAGTTCTAAATAGCTTCGGAACGCATGACCCCCAAATATCCACAGATCTTTTACACTATGGATACGTCCCACTTGTGCATTTTAGAATAACCACTGTCGAAGTGATGGAGGTGCTTCATGAATACCTTTTGTTTGCCATCTTGAGAAGAATACTTCCATCTATGTATCAGATAAATGTACTGTCGGTACATAAAGGAATACTAATTACATACATTCATGAGCACGATACGAGTATTCGTCTCAATGGTTTTACAATTTGGGAACGAATGACCTTTATCTGCACATGCGCAAATCCTAATTACGAAGTCGCTTATTACATGTCACCTTTACAGTAACTGTTACTTTCAAAGTTATACCACGTTATGTTGCTACACACACACACACACACACGCGCACACACTCACACACAACTTTTCTCTCTTTCTAGTTATTCTGTTTCACGCCATTTACTTTCATTGGTGACCGGTTCATTTATTTTCGTTTTTAAGCAGCATTTAGTCAGGGTGTATCGATTTTTTAACTTGCTACCACATTCCTTCTTTTCATTCACGGCATCTGCCTATTCATATCAAGAAAATAAAACAATGTATACATATTAACATGCGGGCTTTTATCCCAAGAAATGTTTGCATTTTTTTATCAAGTAGATTTTAGAAACCCAAATTAGGCAGGCAGCAAGTGAAAACGAATTCGTTTAATAAAATTATGGAAATGCAAGCATTACTTTAAACAAACAGAACTCTGTAATTACTGGCTCATTTTTCCTGATTGAGGTGTCATATGAAAGGGCAGAAAATGAACTTTCTGGAAATGTGATTTTCTTTTTGAAATTTAGATACCGTTCACCAAATGACTTTTTGGTACCCTTTCTTCAAATTGTTTTTAATCACTCATGCGTGAAATATACATCGTATAAAATTTGCAAATAAAATTATGTGTCATTTATCAATTATAATTGATTTTAGAAACCAAAATTAGGCAGGCAGCAAGTGAAAACGAACTCGTTTAATACAATTATGGAAATGCAATCATTACTTTAAACAAACAGAACTCTGTAATTACTGGCTCATTTTTCCTGATTGAGGTGTCATAATGAAAGAGCAGAAAATGAACTTTCTGGAAATGTGATTTTCTTTTTGAAATTCAGATACCGTTCGCCAAATGACTTTTTGGTAGCCTTTCTTCAAATTGATTTTAATCACTCATGCGTAAAATATACATCATATAAAATTTTCAAATAAGTGTCATTTATCAATTATAATTTTGATTAAGTTATGATAAAACATCGAAAATTCTCGGTTTCGTTTTTTTTCTGAGACACACCGTACAGTCCCTACAAAAAGACTAGTCTGATTTCTAGGCTTCAATTCAATCCATATTCATTCAAGTTCATTTTTCTTTAAATCATATCTCCGTATATATGGAATATTTTCTCGAATATAACAACAAACTCCACCACCGTATTTATCACGATCTGTTCTCTCTATATCATAACCATTGAGTGAAACCATATAACCACTCATCAGCAATTCTATCATCTTACCACCTTTCTGAAAACGAAATCAAATCATATGGCCAGGATAACAAGAACAATTAAAGGTCAACAAATTTATTCCTAAGACTTCTAATATTCAAGTGTACTATTTTCATTCCATTTTCTTTAGGATATATATAATATCATCATTTATATTTCGCCAATTATGACCAGAGTATCCATCGTTTGTTGCACTGAATAAATCATCATTATCATTAATATGCAATATTTGTTCATTACGTTTTGAACATTTCCATCGTACAAACGTTTTCATTTAAATCATTGTATTTTAACGGTGCTATATTTACATCTAAAGTGAACCCAATCATTGCAATGTGTACAAAGTACGGCCTTTCGGTTATATCGCACAATATTATTGTGTCACGTAGAATACATGGATATAACCATTTACACAGATTATCAACTTGTCATACACTGATAACGATGAAAGAAATAAAATAAACAGTCACAATGTCCAAATAACTATTATAATTCAATAAACTAATCGATACAAAACTTAAAGGGCCACTTTTAGGTGATGACGCATTTGACGTCACTGCAGGCGCCTCTCCGGTGAAAAGGAGGGTGATTTAGGCATTAAAATGTCTTTTTAAAGGCAAACTATGATATTAATTGAGAAGAAAAAAAGACATTTATCCGAAAAATAATATGCACTAGATAATCCCAGTACGTTTCTGAAATTATCAAATCGGACATGCCCGTAATGACGTCAAATGCATCATCAAGCCACGTGACCGTATTACCTTTTAAAACATGAATACACCTCTACTTATTAATATTTCAGCCTCTGATTTTTCAAAAAATCTCTAAATTGACCAAAAAATGATAATAACCATCCATTTTTCACAGATCTCACGATTGCTGGGCTACGCCCCTCGAAAAAGGGTAATACGGTCACGTGGCTTGATGACGCATTTGACGTCATTGCGGGAATGCCCGATTTGTCCTACAACTAAGGATATTACAATCTCGTTGTAATTCATGATTGGGAATGACGAAATTGCCAGAAATGTAATGGGATTATCAAGTGCACATTATTTTTCCCTCCAATATATCATAGTTTGCCTTTTTTAAAGAGTTTTTAATGCCTAAATCACCCTCCTTTTCACCGAGAAGTCTCCTGCAGTGACGTCATATGCTATTGCGCAATACAGCTCCGAAACTGGGCTTTTTTGTTGTTGAGAGTTCTGAGTCGTCATTTTTAAAGCTAGATTCAAAAATTATTGATGATTTCTAAGAAAAATCATTGTCATGTTCGGAATCTTCGTCAAAAATTAGTCTACATGTATTTTTTTCATTTTTTAAAGCCCGTTCTGGTTAGAGTAGCCGATTAAAATGGGGTTTATATTAAGTGCTTTGTTGATTTTTTATTTTTTTGTTTTTTGTTTCGTTTGTTTTTTCACAACAGGTCCCCTTGTGTGCATCCTTGCCAAACGAATCAATCCCAGGGCGCTTTGCATTGTGGGTACTGTGGGATCAAGTGCAGCAATCATAGCTTCCGCTTACGTCGATTCACCCGTCTGGTTTGGATTTGCTATGTTCATGACTGGTACGTTGAACATTTATGAAATACAATAAGCAAACAAATTTACAGATAAATGAATAAATAAATAAATAAATAGATAAATAAACTAATGTACATGTAAATAGAAGTAATTGAATAGAAATTAATGGATGAAATATAGTGCCTGCACGAATCGAACTAACAACCATGAAATGTATTTTTATGAATGAATCGGAGAGGAACAAATTGTAAATTGGGAAATGAACATTTTATGGAAAAACATTTACTACTATTCTTTCTTCGATTGTTGTTTTTTTAAATATTTATTGGCGTATAGAGAATGACCAGCAGCACAGGATGAAAATTGGTTTACAAAGAAATGACAAGATAATTACATGGCATTTTTACATTAACATTATAACATGTAATAACAAATGGTACTTGGCTCCTAGATCATGTCTTTGTTGCATAGACAGGTAGAGAGTCATCAAGGTGCCTGTGTTTTGAATTGAACTTAAGGCTTTCCAAGCGTATTTGCACCTTTAAGGCCATAACAAAATATATACATGTTTAGCGTCCCCGCCCGCTTCCTTTTTTGGGGCCGCCTCCTATTTATTTTTTTTTTAAGAAAAAAAACATGAAAAACACTGCTAAAATGGATCTATTTCTGATTTAAAAAACAGGACGTTAAACATTTTTTTTTTTTATTTGGCCAAAAATGAATATATCGGGTTCCGAATACATCATTCCTCAGTGAAGTGGATGAGCTGACAGGAGGGACATCATTCAATTGTAAATCTGTGCATACACCGTATTATAACTTATAACTGTATGCCAAGGATTTTTTGCCCAAATTATAACAAGACATCAGATCCCTGTCTTAACAAAAGTTGCGATTGATTTTAAGTTGCGATTTGTTAGAATCAATCGCAACTCTTTATAATTCATGGCCCAGATCGTTTGAATATCAATATATATATATAAACATATTATGTTCTGTCTCTATCTCTTACCTTGCAGGGCTCTTTAGCTCCCCGATAAATCAGATATCATACGAGGTTCTGCATCAGTATTTTGGAGAAAAGTTCGGCTTCGTGAATTCCATATGTCTCCTGGGCGGTTTAGTAGGCGGTATGGCATTTCCTGTCCTCACCTCCAAACTTCTAGACGCCTATGGACTTGAGGGCGCTATTCTTTGTCTTGCAGCTGTATATCTACATTGTACTCCTGTAGCGATTACCTTTCGACCACCACATTCTTCAACAGGTGGATTTTACCAAGTGCCTGCGTGTGAAGAGGGTGACATTGGAAGAGTGATTGAACTCCCCGAAGGAGCATCCTCAGAGGAAAATGATTTGACTTTGCAGCCTGATGATTGTGAGACCGCGGAACAAGTCGATCCTTTTGCAGTCGGTCAGAATGAAGAAAACAATGCAAAATCAAAACTCGACAGTGTCGTAGATTTTCTAACGGTTACTTTGAATATTCCAATGCTCATTCAAGAAAAGGCATTCTGTTTATTATTCTTGCCATGTAAGTACATTGTACAGGTCACCATGGTGAGTTGGACACTCTTCGTGGTGTCTTATGGATTGACAAAAGGCCTTGATGAATCCCTCGCGGCCTATCTACCTCTGGCTGGTGCTCTGGGCGGTTTTATCAACCAAGGAGTTGTCACCATCATCCTGCATTTTCGACCACACTGGGGCGCGATTATTTTTACCGCAAACATGGCATCTGTAGCCACTGCATTCTTCATGTACCAACTTAGTGTATCCTTCAGCCATCTCCTTGTGTGCTCCTTTTTTGCCGGAGGTGGGATTTTTGGAGCCTTCCCAGCCACGTACTCTGTCCTGGTTTTCTACGTCGCAACGGAACACTTTGCCGGTATGCTCTCCATCAAGTTATCTGTGACAGGAGCTGCTGTCCTTTCGTCAGGTTACATGGCAGGCAAGTCTTCATCTTTCTTTTTTTTTATCCGTTCACGTATTTTTTTGTGTGCAAAATGTTAGTTTTCTGAGAATAAAAACTGTCAAAGGGGTAGTTGTCGGGGATAGTCTCCCTAGAGGGGTAGCAGCTGTACGGGTCGTATTCTTGGACTCTGCGACCCCGATACTATATTTGAGATATGCAAATTGTGTGAGAGGAAACAACCCATTCACAATTTTAGTTGTTTGGGTTAATTGTCAAATTATACTTCAGATTTATAAGGCGCCAAATCCACTTGACAGTCCAATGCTCAAGGCGCAGATTGTGCAAAAGATGAAATACATGATAAATATATACAAAAAAGTGCAATAGGAAAGTTACAGACATGAAAGGTAATGATAATCCATTATAAGCTAAATTAAACAGATATTTCTTAAGATTGTTTTTTAACACTTTAGCAGAACTGCTATTTTTAATCCATTGAGGGAGAGTATTCCATAATGAAGGCCCAGTATGAGCAAAGGTTCGCTTCCCCCACTTTGTTTTAACCCTAGAGTTTTGAGAACGTAGCTGTCTAGAGGGAAAGTAATGCTTGATCAAGCCGATGTTGTACTGCGTTAGTCAAAGGGGTAGTTGTCTTATATGGTAGTTATCCGGAGTATATTGTGAGGGGATAACTGCTCTGGAGGGATAGTTGTTCGAATCATATTTCAGGAGGTAGTCACTTTGATAAGATATTTGACAGATATGAAGTATGTGAGAAGAAACGACTCATCTCATTTCGGGGCCACTATTGGTTTGGATTCATCCTTACGGTCTGGGCCCCGTCAAAACGGTTGCGATTAATCACAACTTCAATTGCAACTATGTACATAAAAGATAGGTGCGGAAGCGTTAAAGTGCCATTCTACTTGACGACATGACGAGATATTCCATCTTGTCAAGTTGACTTAATATTCATATCATGTCGACATGTACAAATATTTAACTTACCATGTCGACTTATCAACTTTTATTAGTCGACATGGCGAAATAAATTATGTTGCCAAGTCGACTTCACAAAAAGTTCATGTCGTCATGGCGACATAAGTTATCTTGCCAAGTTGACTTCGCATACAGTTCATGTCGTCATGGCGACATAAATTATCTTACCAAGTCGACTTCCCAAAAAGTATCTGTCGTCATGGCGAAATAAATTATCTTGCCAAGTCGACTTCTCAGAAAGTATGTCGTCATGATGACATGAATTATCTTACCAAGTCGACTTCCCAAAAAGTATATGTCGTCATGGCGAAATAAAAATATCTTGCCAAGTCGACTTCGTAAGAAGTACATGTTGTCATGGCGAGATAAAATATGTTACCGAGTCGACTTAATAACAGTAGATGTCGTCTTGGCGACATAAATGATCACGTGGAGTCAGTTTTAAGAATTACAGTTAAGTGCAATCATGTATTTGGTCTTCGTCACACTACATATCTCGCCATGACGACACATACTTTTTGGGAAGTCGACTTGGTGAGATAATTTATGTCGCTATTACGAGATGAACTTTTTTGTGAAGTCGACTTGGCAAGATAATACATGTCGCCATGACGACATGAACTTTTTGTGAAGTCGACTTGGCAAGATAATTTATTTCGCCATGTCGACATTACTTTTTGGGTAGTCGACTTGGTAAGATAATATATGTCGCCATGACGACATGTATTTTTTTAGAAGTCGACTTGGTAAGATAACTTATGTCGCCATGACGACATGAAATTTTTGTGAAGTCGACTTGGTGAGATAATTTATGTCGCTATTACGAGATGAACTTTTTTGTGAAGTCGACTTGGCAAGATAATACATGTCGCCATGACGACATGAACTTTTTGTGAAGTCGACTTGGCAAGATAATTTATTTCGCCATGTCGACATTACTTTTTGGGTAGTCGACTTGGTAAGATAATATATGTCGCCATGACGACATGTATTTTTTTAGAAGTCGACTTGGTAAGATAACTTATGTCGCCATGACGACATGAAATTTTTGTGAAGTCGACTTGGCAAGATAATTTATTTCGCCATGTCGACTAATAAAAGTTGATAAGTCGACATGGTAGGTTAAATATCTTTACATGTCGACATGATATGGATATTAAGTCGACTTGACAAGATGAAATATCTCGTCATGTCGTCAAGTAGAATGGCACGTTAACGCTTCCGTAGATAGGGGACTGCAAACTTGCGATTGATTCGGATCCATCCTGTTCGGATCAATCACAACTCTTTATAAGACAGGGCCCTAGTCTATCCAATTCTCAAGGATGCATACTACATAACTAGACGGCACCGAATAAGGTAGGCCACGGAATCTCGAATACGCCCTGAAACCGAGGAGGACCGTCACATTGAAACACATTCCCCCCTTTCTTTTACTAATGAAGTGCATAGATTTGTAGCATAATTATGAATGAATTAAGTCATTCTTAAGCATTCAAGAAAAGAGTACCCACATACATACATCTTTCAGCTGTATTAAAACAATTAGAGTATCAAGGTGATACATTTTCTAGTCATCAACTTCTTAACTCTCATCACCCAGTGGTTTTAATATGTAGGGCCTTATGAAATTTCAGGTATTTGAGCAAGAGTCGTGTCACTGTTTTTTTTAATAGCTTCTTCAAGAATACAATGCAAAAAAACAAAAAAAAACGATTTTGAATATATATAATTATTCTACACCATCATCTATTTTTATGTTTATTCTAGGGATGTATTACTACGTAGATAAGTTCTGTAAACAATGGGAATTCTATTTGAATATCGTCGCAAAAGTTTTACTGGATACAAACATCTTTAATTAAAGGTTAAGTTCAATGTACTTCCATGAGATAAGCAATCAAACCTTACAATGATTATAATCTTCCGCATATTCTTGAGGGTTATTTTTCTTGTTGCTCTCTGATCAATGCAGGAAGTCTTTATGATGTTACTGGATCTTTTGATGATGTCTTCATGATCCTGGGAGGCATGAGTGCTGCATCGGTCCTCCTTACCATCGCTCTGATGCTGGTCAAGAAAAGACGGAGGGATCCCCAGTGAGATCAAAACCAGGGCAGCGTTTCATGAAACCGTCCTAAGCACAAGTTAGCTGACATCCCATTAAAACGCGCATTTTAAAAACCAACAATCGTTTCAATGGGATTTCGGCAAATTTGGACATACGACGATTTCGTGAAAGGGTACCTCGTTGACCAGTTATTATGACCTTGGTGGAGAAACCGAGGGGACATGTTCCATGCGAGTTAGACTAGAAAGAGGACACGAAAAATGTCAGAGTTCCGTTCAAATTTGAAATTGTCCGTAATGGCTAGTATGACCGTAGTTGGGAAACCCTACAATAAAATCATATTCCATGCGAAAGATGACAGGCGAATTTTAAAATTTTCGTTCAAACTTTAAAATGTGTATAAGGTACGGTTCTGAGAGCGAAATCTAGAGGCCATTGTCTCAGATATTTGAGTGCTTGCTTGGTTATGATGTTACGAGATAGTGACTTCAATATACCTGCGAAATAAAATTTCTAGTACATATTGAAATAAATGTTTAAAATGACTCTTAAAATGACTCTCATTTAAGTGTTTTAGAGGTATATTGACCTTGAAGCAATATTGAAGTCTAACTGAAATGCTGAGAGAATTCCATTTTTTCAAGAGTTATTATTGATGGTTCTAGTACACCTACCCCCTGTACATCCACCCCCTGGATAACCACCCCCAGTCAACTACACCCTAGGGCACCCACCCTCTAGGACGACTACCCCCGGGACAATTACCCCCCGGACAACTACCCCCCAGAAAACTACCCCCTAGGACAACTACCCCTTCGGACAACGACCCCCGGACAACTACCCCTAGGACAAATACCCACGGACAATTATCCTGGGGTAGTTGTCCTAGGGGGTAGTTGTCCGGGGGTAGTTTTCACATTTCTAAATTTATTAAAGAGAAGCAGCAACCCCCCCATTCATGTGTTATTTTTCTTGTCTCGATGTAATGTAATGTTATGTTGCACTTAAAAAGATCATTATAGATGATTATTGATAAATGAGTTCATAAATGTTGATAAAAAGACTTAGTACTGCTGCTTAATTCGTTTCTTTTCATTTTCTTATTTTGTGAAAGATATGTGATGATGGTGGTAATTATGATGGCACTCGGTAATCATAATGCTGTATGACTGAGGTGTGCAGGCGCGCCGGGAGCAGTTTGGGATGTTGGGGGGGGGGGGGCAAAAATTCCAGGGGCTCACCTTCCAGGGGCAGTGGCGTAATGAGCAAAAACATTTGGAAGGGGGGGGGGCAGAAGAAATATCTGCATCACCACCACTGTTACACGTTATATGCAGGCCCCACGGAACGTTTTTAAAAGTGAAGTATTAACGATCAGGTAGAGCGTAAATTGGCGTGGGGTCCAGGGCGTGAGCCCCGGCAGGGGGTCAAGGGGCTGAGCCCCGGAAGCTCAGGGTTTTTAGGTATTAAATTACAGTCAGATAAGCATATTTAGATACCTTACTTGTGAAACTGGCAGGTCACTTATTGACGAGGAGTCCATGGGCAAAGCCCCCGGAAGGTTTTAGGCATTTAATGACGGTTAGATGAGCATCTAGGGGCTCTCTTTAAGGCCATTGATGTGGTCCAGAGGGCAGAGCTCTCTAAAGCTTCCATCCACCTTTGAGATATTGTCTACAAACTGATAGTGCATCATCCTGTTGTAGTAGGGTCGAGAATACGAGGGGTACACTCCAGGAGCTACTGGAGGCTCTTCCTCTGGCAGCTGCTCCCTATTTATCACAACTTCCGCTTGAAGGACAGTACTAACTGTCAGAGCTCCAAACAACTCTTTCACTTCTTCTTCGCCATTTCCAGGACAGCGGCTTAGAGCATCAGCGCATCTGTTGAGTTTTCCAGGACTATATCTGATATCCAGCTGGAAAGGTGCTAGCTGTGCTACCCATCAGTGTGCAGTTGCTCCCAGCTGTGCAGTTTGACGATAGGCTAAGGGGTTGTTATCTGTGTAGACAATACACTTTGCACCTATCAGGTATCCTTTGAATTTCTCTACCACCGCCCATTTGAGAGCTAGCAGCTCAATCTTGAAGCTTGACAAATCTGGATAGTTCTTTTCGGCTCCACGTAGGCTACGGCTTGCAAAAGAAATAGGATGCAGATGACCATTTGTATCTGTTTGGAACAAGCAGG
This sequence comes from Strongylocentrotus droebachiensis, assembly GCA_035222895.1. Classification (NCBI taxonomy): domain Eukaryota; kingdom Metazoa; phylum Echinodermata; class Echinoidea; order Camarodonta; family Strongylocentrotidae; genus Strongylocentrotus; species Strongylocentrotus droebachiensis. The sequence continues at coordinate 463,973 of JAVYIG010000515.1, forward strand.
CACCTAGTCCTTTAAGCGAAGCGTCAACCTCAAGTATAAACTCTTCTCCAAACCTTGGGTATGCTAGGGCTGGCGTTGAAGATAGTCTGTCTTTCAGCTCCTGAAAGGACACTTCTGCTTCTGTGGCCCACACAAATGTTAGGTCTGAGACAATGTTCTCTGTCTTCCTCCTCTTCTTTTTAGACTTCTGTCTTGTTAGTGCTTGTAGAGGGGCTGTCAGTCTTGTGAAGTCAGGGACAAATCTCCGATACTAGGATGCGAGGTCAAGGAAGGACCTCAATTCCGATCCACTTTGGGGGTGTTGGCCAAGACTTGATCCTTGATACCTTGCTCGGATCCACCATGACACCCTTATAACTGACGATATGCCCTAGATGAGCCACTAGAATTCCTTCTTGAAAAGCTGATATTTTCCACCTTTCAGCTTCAAGCCATCTTTAATTAACCGCTTGAAGACTTCTTCAAGTCTTGCTAGATGCTCCTCAAACGTTTTGAAGAACACCAGAACATCATCAATATACAGTATAGGTTTTGTGAAGTTCATGTCACTGAAGATCACCTCCATCACTCTCTGGAATGTGCTTTGGCTGTTGCAAAGACCCTGTGGCATTCTATCAAATTCGAAGAGGCCCCACGGGACACGGAAGGCGGTTAAGGGCACAGAGTCTGGTAGACCGAAAGCTTCAGTCTCTCTAATCGTCGGTTGTTCCACTGAGACTACGTCTGGCTCCACTAGACCTCCGATTATAGAGACTGAAGTCTGGGGACCTCTTTCTGTGAGGGACTGTACGGAACAAATGGTTCGGTTCGGCAGGACCGCGATGAATGAGATATGCTACGAGATTTTCACTCTTTACATCCTCATACATGCTGCAATAGTGACAATAATTAGAGTCTAATTAAAAATAACATATATATAGCTTATTTGACTTACGATAGCTTGCTCATTTAGATCCTAAATTAATGATTAATCCGAGAAAGTCTCGTCGTCAACATTATCCGTCTTAGTTTTAGTTGATGAGTATTCATTTTTTCTTTTCGAACGTCCAATAGCTACCGTAGCTACGTACGAGTAACCGAGTAAGCCCGGCTTGCAACGAACTCCCACGAAACAAGTGCTCTGATTGGCCATTGGCTATGTTTTGGTAGGTGGACCCGGAAATATATCGGCCGCCGGGTAATATTTCGAATGCATGAACGTACTGCTTCGCGGTTCGGAGATACAAATTGGATAACTCATAAAAGTAAGTCCGTAAATTATCCATTCAATATTGAGTTATCAAATTTTGATAACTGTAATTAGGACAAATGACATTCCGACCTAATTTACATCTGATTTAGAAATCAGGAAATTAGATTTAAATAAAGAAAATCGGGGAGAAAATGTCGTGGACGAAAATATGCACATAGCCACCCCCACGGTACGAGATCTGTGGGTTGCCATCTGTATTGGGGAATGACAACAAATGTCAGTTTTATTAAAGAAATGACCCAAATCAGATGGTTATTGCTGTCTAAGAGTCTGGATGCATGGTAATCTGAAAGTACCCCTGGGATAAATCGAGTGAAGAGAATTATTTAGCTCCATCCGTCACTTCTAGTGATTCTTCTATCCTGGGAAGTGGGAAAGAGTCTTTCACGGTAATCTTATTCAATTGTCGGTAGTCGATACATAAGCGTAGGGCCCCTGATTTTTTCCTCCTAATTATGACGACTGAACTGGCATAATGGCTAGCAGATCTCTAGATCTTACGTTCCAGCATGTCTTGCAATAGACTGCGCACTTCTGAAGTCTCATGGGGAGTTCTTCTTCTGGGGTATAAGATCACATTGTCCCAAGTCAAATTCTTCTCTGGAGAATGCCGCTTCGTGGTCTGTCATAAGTTTAGCAATCCTAGATGCATCTTGATATTAGTCCATCCCATGGAGGCTGATGCCATGAAGAAGCATTACTTCTGTTCCATCAGTGAAAGTGAATTTTTCCTGTGCTGCTGATTCATCAGCTGGTTGATTATTTCTTGTATGGTCAGGCTGACTTCCTTCTTCATCCTGCATCAATTCTGTCGTGGTGATCAATACATCACAATTTCACCTCAAGCTGGTCATCTCTAGTTTGGAGGTGAATCTCACTTTGTTCTTCCAATGTATGGCAGATGCTATTGTTGAGTTAGATAGGTGGGAGGATGAACTCTTTTTCTCCAGAATTGATTAGGAGTAAATGCAACTCTCCATTCTCAGAGCTACAACCTTCTATTACGTGAACTTGGGGTTCAATCTTTGTGATACCCTGAATAAGCCAGACCCTTGACTCTGTAGTTTCACCACTTTGAGAGGGCTTCATTACACACTCCACATGTTGTATAGTCCTGGCTGGCAATACTTCCTCCATTGCACCACTAACAACTTCTCGTATATGTGCATTGCCCACTTTCTACAAGTCTAAGCAGTCTTTCACTGGCTGGAATTCTCCTCGAGCCTCCTCCGAAGGAAAAAGAGCTCGAAGTGCATTAAACCCTACTACAATTCTCGCTACCCTAAATAGGTACGAAAATCTCGAAATTCGCGAGACGAGGTAATTTTCACTCTCTCGGGTCGTCACTACAACTTCCGGTATAGAGTCCCATCCCGCTGGCGCTAGCGCCTGTGTTCGCTGTGCAGAGTTTTCACGCACGCTAAAATCAGGGTTCTTATGCTTGGAATCATGAGCCCAGCACTGTGCAGCCTCACAAAAGAAAACCATCGTCACTGATGTCAAAAGACGCAAAAAACAACGAATGAAATGTTCAAATAAACGTTGAAATATTTGCGAAAAAAAAACAAGACCGAGCAGACGACATATTCGGTGCATACACGTTGCGTTTTACGTTTGCGCTATCGCGCCTAGTAATATATTGCCTGCACAGGAAGCTGTAATGTCGAAAAGCTATCCCATAATGCAATGCGCGTTTTCAGGATTTTCCCCGGATCTCGGCAGAATCGCTATTTGGGGTAGCGAGAATTGGGAAGTCTATTTGTCTTTCCCCACAAGACTCAAGCTGTATAATCAGAAATCCGACAGTGGCTTCTTGCCCTTTCACCAAAACGCGAGTTCGGACAAAGCCCTCCACTGGTACCTTCGTTGGACCGACCCCAACATTTTTTTTTACTGGTGCATTAAACGGGCTCACTACTCCTACTGCTGCTTCTAGATGTGAGTGTAACACATCTCATGGTATTCTTGAAGCCTCTGCCCCCGTGGCAGTGTCGAGGACACAGCTAATTTGCACTCCAACAACTTCTGCTATAGTGGTCGGGCCTGAGGACACTATAACCCTGCAGCGTCACTCATCTCATCAAATGTTGTCGCAACTTCTGCTACTAAAGTCTACTGTGGGTCAAACTCAATTCTGTATCATCCTTTCCATTATCAGTTAAGGACATACCAATTTGTGGGTTGGGGGGGGGGGGGTGGTTTCCCCCATGGGCTCTTCCTTATTGCACTGTTGTCCTGAGGCATTGGAAAGTTTGGAGGCCCATTGGGACAGTCTCGCCTGAGATGTCCCCTCTGGCTAAAGCTATAGCATACTCTATTCGTCTTCCTTCTCTGAGATGTTGCTCGTTTTAGCCTGGCTAATTCCTCTCGGATTTGCTCTAGGTCTGTCATTATTGATTTCTGCTGTTCAACCATCTGTTGCACGAGAGAAGTAGAATCATTTATGAATGCCCTTCCCACGTCAACATCTGCTTCTCGCACTTTGGGCCTCTGGGTATTGGGGGTCTCTTGAAAGAGTTGGAGAGCCTCCTCCCTTACCTTGGCGAACCCGCTGGATTCATGTGTCAACTGAATTCGCCTAAGCTCTCTCCTCACCCAAGCCTCAGCTCTTCTCCTTGAGCTTGTGTGGTGGCTGCTTTTTTCATCTTGTTATAAGTGCGTAACAGGACATAGCCTTTTGACAAGGCCTCGTGACTCTGGCTAAGCGGCTGAGATACCCGGGGTGAACGCGCGACCGCCACGAGAGCCTTTTGCAATCTAGATATTACTGCTCCGCATGAATTATTCATAGCATTGGATTTATTGACCAATTAGAACGGCCATCCCCCAGTTGGCTTCGTTTGTGATTCGTTCATTATCAAAACATGTAAGAAAAGGTAAAAGACGTAAATACGTTTTGCTTATGAGATGAACATATAATTGATAGATACAAAATATCACATTCAAATTTATTTTAAATGCAAAATTACAATGAAATAGGAAGCATTTGATGACTTATGCTAACAATCATAAGTGAGATAATTGAAATTTCCCTGTATATAAAATGAACCAGTCTCGTTTTCGTTCCATGTAGAGGTCAGTGATCTTAGCCCGAACGTCAGTTCATAGTAGGTCCATTTTTGTACTATACGTACAGTTTACTCCGTGTGTGTGTGTGTGATGGATACTATATGCTGACGTAATGCGAGGATACGTTCGGTAATTGGACGCTACCATTTCGGTAGGGAATTCCAGTCGGAAACAAAGGTTAACATAAGAAATCCAAACTGGATTACCAAAGGCTACTTGGCTGTGATTCTCGCTCTGTCGTTCACTCGGGCTTTCGCGATTAGTCTCTAACAGGACACGGCTGAAATCACAAAGTGATTCTCCCTCTCTTTGAACGCGATTGTGGAACTTGCTACTAAGGGTCTGCGTGGTCTCTTGATATCCAAAGCATAATTTGAGGCAACTTACGATCTCATCAATATCACGCCTCTTTGATTCACTAAGACACATGATTTCCCCACGCGCTGGTCCTGCCAGTGGCGGATCCAGGGGGGGGGGGGGCGGGCCCCCCCCCCTTGAGAAAAAAATCATGTAAAATCACGTGATTTTTACCTTTTTTGGGGGTTGGGCCCCCCCCCTGGCGCTCAAGGGGGGGGGGTGCAAATTGAATTTTTTTCGAGGACCAAAAAAAAAAAAAAAAATGTGCTCACTACCCCCCCCCCCCCCCCCCCCCCCCCCCCCCCCCCCCCCACTGAGCGACTTTTCGGTCGGCGCGATTTTCAAATTTTCGGGAGCAAAAAAAAATGAAGAAAGTTGGGCCCCCTCCCCTAAGAAATCCTGGATCCGCGCCTGGGTCCTGCGAGGTGAAGTCGAACCTTATTACTCATTTCTATAGTGTGGTGGGCCGTTCTGACAATCAGACATCACTCGCGTGTTGCGGTAGCCCTCGAAATTTCGGTAAGTTACTCTGAAGAATGCTCTATAGCCCGATGGATCGATGGAAATTTTGGGACAGCATATCCATTTCGGATGATCGCTCCCTGGATATTGTTGGGGTTGTTGGCGGGGAAGTGTTTGTAGTGGGCGCTGTTGACGTGGTAGTTGCTGTTGTTGTATTTGTCGAGGTAGTCGTAGTGGACCAGTGGTAGCCATTTTCCTGTACTGAAGTTCCCAAGAACTTCGGCATGCACAGAGATTAAACAGGAAAATATTATCGATGTATCAACTAATCAACCAAATCAAACCATATACAAGCATATATAGATAATTATCAAGTATCTGACCGAGGCTGTTTTAACACAGGAACAGTCTAAAGGTCTGTCACTGATTACAGGATTGACTCTGATATGATGTTGCTATCACCGATGCCACTTGAAGGATGTAACCACGGAGAGGTTGAGTCCGGTATGGACTGCTTAACCCGTCTTGGATTGTTCCTCGCTGTCAGTCGAATCCCACTTCTGACACCATTGAAAGGGTTCGAGATAATTGACGACAAAATAGTGCATCAGGAGTCAGAAATTCTGAAGTTTAGTCTTCGTTTTATTGTTTTCTCATCGTTAAACAGCCTCGGCCATTACTAGCCATAGCGCTAAACAACAGGCCTACATGAATGCTACCATGCATCCACAGCTCGTACAATTATTCCGCAGTTTGCCCACATTTAATTCGTCCTACAGTGTGCAAAATATACACGTGGGGTACATAGGGGGTACTCCAATTGAGTAATAGAGATACCCCCAAAAGGGAGGGAACAATTCAATGGGAAAAAGGAGGGGAAAATATTTTCATTGACTGAAGAAGCCAGGCCTTTACAGAAGCCTTTTCCAATTCCAATTTACAACAATTATGTAGTTTTTTGCTCTGATATTTTGTGTAGCTTTTCACAGTAATATTAATTTTCAATTGTATAATGCTAATTGTGTTATGTGCATGGATACATGTGGCCAAATCTAGAATTGTATTTTGCCGTACTTGATGAGATATTTGATGTGATTTGCACAGGTTTCGATTTGAGCTAAAGCCATTTGTACATGTATGCTATGTTGTGTATGTCTACTGTGCCTATGCACTTCACTTCATTCGTTCAACATTCATGTTCACTCAACTATATGGGCTATTATTCAGTAAGTCATTGATCCGTGGTAGTACAAGGGATCTATTGAGACTTTGGCTTATCATTCGCATTGTATCTGCTTTTCAAGTCTCAACTACAGCTGTACGCCATCTTGTACGTGAACAAGGATATTCAAGTAATTCAGTATCATTGATTCATTTTAAGTACTTTAAACACCGCCAGCTATATTACAAGATATCATCAGCAACATTCCAGCTCAAGTTACCGAAGATGTCGACCGTAACCCAGGACCGACAACGGAACGTGTACTCAGGGATCAGGGGGCCGTTACTCGAAACCGTCATAAGACATAAGTCTAAGTTCTATTTTATAACACGCGTTTCAATGGGATGTCCACGAACTTAGGCTTAACTATATGGCGGTTTCGAGTAACGGCCCCCAAAGTTTAATAGGATGAAGACAGAGCGGCTTGGGACCAACTTAGAAGTTAGAAAATATCAATATTCGGGCAGCAAGGTGCCCGATCAATAACCTTAAATTCGGGCATGTGAAAAATACAAAAATATGAATGATGGATAAATAAAGTATACAAATATGCTTTATTTTTAATGTTAGCAAAACGTAAACCATCGTTCCTTAAATAATTAACTGTACTGATCTGTACGGAAAAGATCAGTGCTAAAGGAAACTTCATCCCAAAGAATATTATTGTAGGTATTCTGAAAAAGGAGATGCATTCCTGCCCTTTGATGTAAAATATTCCTTACGAAAATGGACCCTTATGGCGTATCGCACCTTTTCTGAAATACCCTAATGGCGTATGTATCGCACATTTTCCGAAATGGGCCATAATGGCGTATTGTACCTTTTCTGAAATAGACCCTAATGGCGTATGTATCGCGAATTTTCGAAACCTGTGAACCTGAAAAGGTACCCCTTTTTGGTTTTTGTGCGGTCAGTGCTTGAAAAACACCCCCTTTTAAGGAAAACGTCGACGACGCCGTAAAGCTCGACATCCTTTCGACGCCTTTTCTGGACGCGGGTGCTAAGCCAGTCATGTTGGGAGTGACCACCCCTCCCCCGCGGAGAGAAGTCTCAAAAATGTAAACCTTTAAAAATAATGTTTCGTCTAGCATTATTTCGATAATAAGAGATAAAAGAGGCAAAAGGCTCATGAATAATTATGAATAATTCGGCTTATCAGTACCTGAAATGTGATAATTGAGGTAAAATCAGACTAACTATTGCAGTGGCGGATCCAGGGGGGACCCGGGGGCCTGGCCCCCCCCTGCCCCCTTGAGAAAAAAAACATGTAAAAACACGTGATTTTTAGCTTTTTTGGGGGATGGCCCCCCCCCCCCTGGCGCTCAAGGGGGGGGGGGGGGTGCAAATTTTCAAATTTTCAAGGACCACAAAAAAAAATAATTGGGCACCCTCCCCTGAAAAATCCTGGATCCGCGCCTGAGTAAAGTCTATGAAGAAAAGTCATTGACTGAAGAAGCCAGGGGGGGGGGGGCACCTTTACACCACATAATTCATATTTAATTTACAACAATTATGTAGTTTTTTTGCTCTGATATTAGTTTAAGTTTTTCACGATAATATTGTGTATATTGATTTTTAATTGTATCATGCTAATTTTGTTATGTATGTAAGAGTTAAAATTAGACTCATTCCCTACTTGTATTTATCCTTTACTATTTGTTCCTCTAGTCTCTTCTACCCATACATATTCATTTCACATCATTTGCATATTATCCATTCATCTCCACCATTCATCTCAACCATTCATCTCCACCATTCATCTCCACCACATACCAACTCTTCAAGCTAGAACAGGTGGTATGTTCTCTTCTCATTTGCATATTTCCACTTCTTACTTATTATTGGTTCTCTTCTCCTTTTTCTTATGAATATTCAGTTTTATTCTTAAATTCTATCGTGCTATATTTGAATATAATTTGCATGAGCACATGTGCAGCCTTAGTTCAAATATAAAGTGAAATACTAGAAATGCAATCGTGTCACAACGATGTGCGTGCAATGACGCCATGTTTCTACGTGTCAAACGAAAGAGCTTCTCTCGCCCTATCCAGAGCAATTTGTACGAAGTCTGTAGCTTCTGTGATATTGGAGATAGGTAGGGCGAAAGAAAGGCCTCAACAGTGACCTTGATGGGATGGCAGTGACTATGCCTACGAAGTTTGAAAGAAATTGGGATATGGGAAAGGACGTAGAAATTAGGGCTCGCAAGCACTGCATGCAAAAACCAAAGAGATTGGGTGCATGTTCGTCACTGCAATAAAGATCGTTCTTGGGGTCAAAAGCGTCAACCCGATATGCCCCATAGACAATGCGTGTAATGCATGAGCGGAAAACGTACAGGATCTGTATTATGACCGGAGTTAAATTGTTTTTTCTCTCTCTCTTTATGTCTCTTTATGGGCCGTATTTGGTATCATTAGAAAGAGAATTTCATGATTGTTATTGTAAATTATTCTCTTTTTTTCTATGATAATCCTATCGAAACACGTGATGTAAAATAGATTTATAGGACAAAATGGCGTCTTAAATGGCCCCATTGACCAATTTTAAAAATCCGGCCATGAGGTGCCCTGCGTATTGGAATTCGGCATGTCACTGCACATTTTCAAGGAAAAAAAAGGACGTTTACGGGGCGAAAAGCAGTCTGAAAAAAATGACATTATAGCCGATACGTGTTGTAATCGGGCGGAAACTCGGCGAAATTCGTATAGTGACCATTGTTCAAATGCGATTTATTCACAGTTTTCTGTGTGAACATATACCATACTTGGTATCATTCGAAAGGGCTCTTCATTGCGGTCAGTTTGACACCTTTGTTATCTCCGCGCAATGTATTGCACGCATTGAACGCGCTATTACGTAATGCATAGTAAATTCATCATTTTTGGCGATAACTTTGCGCTGACATATTCAAATTTTACCAAACTTGGCAGACAGTTGTCATGTATATGAATACATGTGTCTGCCAAGTTTCATTGATGTAGGTATAAAGATCGCTATTTTAGAGCAAGTTGAAGTTATTTTTCAATTTTCTTGAAAATGGCGAATTTGGAGGGCATTTTTCGCAAAGTCGGTCAGTGATAGGGTAATTATTTTGTATATGGCTGGAAAGGGCATATCTTCAAGTATCTAAATCCAAAAAAGAGTACGGGTTTGCCAAGCCATTATGGAGATACGGCCACAGAGAGAAAGCCAATTCCCAGAACTTTAGAGGGCGCTATTTATGTTTTGCAAAGCCATTGGAGCGTGAAATTTGGCATAGCTATGTGCAATTAGGAGATAATGATACTGTGAGATTTAAATACAAAACGGAATTTATATGTGAAAGTTATGGCAGTTTTAGATTATTTAGGGGTCAATTTTTCAAGAATTTGAGAGATTTTTGACGGAGTCGGTTTCAGATTTAAATTTTGAGTACGAAGATGGCATTTTGAAGGGCAGGTTATACGTCGCAGATGAAAGAACATCTCTCAGACTATCTAGAGGAATTTGTTAGAAATTTGTAGGATCTAGGATAGTGGAGATAGGAAGGAAGAAAGAAAGGCCTTAAAATGGACCAGAAACGGACAAAATGGCGCCTGGACGGTTATGCATGAGTGATCTCGAAAATCGAAAAAGTAGGTGACCTTGATGAGATGCTAGAGACAATGCTTATGAAATTTGAAATGAAAAGGACATGACACTATGAACATGACTGACAATGGAAGCGGACAAAATATACAGTTCCTCAGGTAGACAAAGGAACATCCCTTCACTGCTATTATGTAAAAATATGTAGAACAGGTGTCACATGCATATTCACCTTTTTACATAATAGCAGTGAAGGGATGTTCCTTTGTCTACCTGAGGAACTGTATATTTTGGCCGCTTTCATTGTCAGTCATGTTCATAGTGTGAGGAAAGCACCTAACTAGGAATAACAAACACTACGTGCAAAGCGAATGGGATTCCGGACGACAAGAAGAAGAAGAGGAGGAAGAAGTAAGAATATTATGTCTCTTTATGGGCCGTATATGGTATCATTGGAAAGAAAATTTCATGGTCGTTATTGTAAACTACTCTCTTTTTTTCTATGATAATCCTATCGAAACATGTGATGTAAAAAAGATTTAAAGGACAAAATGGCGTCTTAAATGGCCCCCTTGACCAATTTCAAAAATCCGGCCACGAGGTGCCCTGCGTATTGCATCTCGGAATGTAATTGTAAATTTTCAAGGAAAAAAAGGGATGTTTAGGGGGCGAAGAGTAGTCTGAAAAAATGACGTCATGGCCGATAAGTGTTATAATCGGGCAGAATTCGTATAGTGACCCTTGTTCAAATGCGATTTACTCACAATTTTCTGTGTAAACATATACCATACTTGGTATCATTCGAAAGGGCACTTCATTGCAGTCAGTTTGACCCCATTGTCATCTGCACGCAATGTACTGCACGCATTAAAGGCGCTATTACGTAATGCATAGCAAATTCATCATTTTTGGCGATAACTTTGCGCTGACGTTATTAAAATTTACTAAACTTGGCAGACAGTTGTCACGTATATGGATACATGTGTCTGCCAAGATTCAACGACGTAGGTATAAAGATCGCCATTTTAGAGCAAGTTGAAGTTATTTCGGAATTTTCTCGAAAATGGCGAATTTGGAGGGCAATTTTCGCAAAGTTGGTCAGTGATAGCGTATATAATTTTGTATATGGCTGGAAAGAGCATATCCTCAAGTATCTAAATCCAAAAAAAGGGTACGGGTTTGCCAAGCCATAATGGAGATACGGCCACAGAAAGAAAGCCAATTCCCAGAACTTTAGAGGGCGCTATTTATGTTGTGCAAAGCCATTGGAGCGTGAAATTTGGCATGGCTATGTGCAATTATGAGATAAAGATACTGTGTGATTTAAATACAAAACAGAATTTATATGAGAAAGTTATGGCAGTTTTAGATTATTTAGGGGTCAATTTTTCAAGAATTTGAGAGATTGTTGACGGAGACGGTTTCAGATTTGAATTTTGGGTATGAAGATGGCATTTTGAAAGGCAAGTTATACATCGCAGATTAAAGAACATCTCTTAGACTATCTAGAGGAATTTGTTAGAAGTTTGTAGGATCTAGGATAGTGGAGATAGGAAGGAAGAAAGAAAGGCCTTAAAATGGACCAGAAACGGACAAAATGGCGCCTGGACGGTCATGCATGAGTGATCTCGAAAATCGAAAAAGTAGGTGACCTTGATGAGATGCTAGAGATGATGCCTACGAAATTTGAAAGGAAAAGGACTTGAGCAAAGTACCTAACCAGGAATAACAAGCACTACGTGCAAAACGAATAGGATTTTTGGACGATAAGGATAAGGATAAGGAAAAGGAGAATATTAATGGGGCAGAATGTGAACGAAAACAAGGCAATGACGAAGGTCGTCATTGCAAAGAATACTAGAAATGCAATCGTGTCACAACGATGTGCGTGCAATGACGCCGTGTTTCTACGTGTCGAACGAAAGAGCTTCTCTCGGACTATCCAGAGCAATTTGTACGAAGTCTTTAGCTTCTGTAATATTGGCGACAGGTAGGGCGAAAGAAAGGCCTCAATAGTGACCTTGATGGGATGGTAGTGACTATGCCTACGATGTTTGAAAGAAATTGGGATAGGGGAAAGAACCTAGAAAGGGCTCGCAAGCACTGCGTGCAAAAACCGATGGGATTAGTTGGATGTTCGTCATTGCAATCAAGATCGTTCTAGGGGTCAAAAGCGTGAACCCGATTTGCCCCATAGACAATGCGTGTAATGTATGGGCGGAAAACGTACAGGATCTGTATTATGACCGGAGTTAAATTGTTTTTTTTCTCTCTCTTTGGGTCTCTTTATGGGCCGTATATGGTATCATTGGAAAGAGAATTTCATGGTTGTTATTGTAAACTACTCTCTTTTTTTCTATGATAATCCTATCGAAACATGTGATGTAAAATAGATTTAAAGGACAAAATGGCGTCTTAAATGGCCCCCTTGACTAATTTCAAAAATCCGGCCACGAGGTGCCCTGCGTATTGCATCTCGGAATGTCATTGCAAATTTTCAAGGAAAAAAAAAGGATGTTTAGGGGGCGAAAAGTAGTCTGAAAAAATGACGTCATGGCCGATAAGTGTTATAATCGGGCGGAATTCGTATAGTGACCCTTGTTCAAATGCGATTTACTCACAATTTTCTGTGTAAACATGTACCATACTTGGTATCATTCGAAAGGGCACTTCATTGCGGTCAGTTTGACACTATTGTCATCTGCACGCAATGTACTGCACGCATTAAAGGCGCTATTACGTAATGTATAGCAAATTCATCATTTTTGGCGATAACTTTGCGCTGACGTTATTAAAATTTACCAAACTTGGCAGACAGTTGTCACGTATATGGATACATGTGTCTGCCAAGTTCCATTGATGTAGGTACAAAGATCGTCATTTTAGAGCAAGTTGAAGTTATTTCGGAATTTTCTTGAAAATGGCGAATTTGGAGGGCAATTTTCGCAAATTTGGTCAGTGATAGGGTATATAATTTTGTATATGGCTGGAAAGGACATATCCTCAAGTATCTAAATCCAAAAAAGGGTACGGGTTTGCCAAGCCATTATGGAGATACGGCCACAGAGAGAAAGCCAATTCCCAGAACTTTAGAGGGCGCTATTTATGTTGTGCAAAGCCATTGGAGCGTGAAATTTGACATGGCTATGTGCAATTATGAGATAAAGATACTGTGAGATTTAAATACAAAACGGAATTTATATGAGAAAGTTATGGCAGTTTTAGATTATTTATGGGTCAAATTTTCGAGAATTTGAGATTTTTTGATGGAGTCGGTTTCAGATTTGAATTTTGAGTACGAAGATGGCATTTTGAAGGTCAGGTTATACGTCGCAGATGAAAGAACATCTCTTAGACTATCTAGAGGAATTCGTTAGAAGGTTGTAGGATCTAGTATATTTGAGATAGGAAGGAAGAAAGAAAGGCCTTAAAATGGACCAGAAACGGACAAAATGGCGCCTGGACGGTTATGCATGAGTGATCTCGAAAATCGAAAAAGTAGGTGACCTTGATGAGATGCTAGAGACAATGCTTATGAAATTTGAAATGAAAAGGACATGACACTATGAACATGACTGACAATGGAAGCGGACAAAATATACAGTTCCTCAGGTAGACAAAGGAACATCCCTTCACTGCTATTATGTAAAAATATGTAGAACAGGTGTCACATGCATATTCACCTTTTTACATAATAGCAGTGAAGGGATGTTCCTTTGTCTACCTGAGGAACTGTATATTTTGGCCGCTTTCATTGTCAGTCATGTTCATAGTGTGAGGAAAGCACCTAACTAGGAATAACAAACACTACGTGCAAAGCGAATGGGATTCCGGACGACAAGAAGAAGAAGAGGAGGAAGAAGTAAGAATATTATGTCTCTTTATGGGCCGTATATGGTATCATTGGAAAGAAAATTTCATGGTCGTTATTGTAAACTACTCTCTTTTTTTCTATGATAATCCTATCGAAACATGTGATGTAAAAAAGATTTAAAGGACAAAATGGCGTCTTAAATGGCCCCCTTGACCAATTTCAAAAATCCGGCCACGAGGTGCCCTGCGTATTGCATCTCGGAATGTAATTGTAAATTTTCAAGGAAAAAAAGGGATGTTTAGGGGGCGAAGAGTAGTCTGAAAAAATGACGTCATGGCCGATAAGTGTTATAATCGGGCAGAATTCGTATAGTGACCCTTGTTCAAATGCGATTTACTCACAATTTTCTGTGTAAACATATACCATACTTGGTATCATTCGAAAGGGCACTTCATTGCAGTCAGTTTGACCCCATTGTCATCTGCACGCAATGTACTGCACGCATTAAAGGCGCTATTACGTAATGCATAGCAAATTCATCATTTTTGGCGATAACTTTGCGCTGACGTTATTAAAATTTACTAAACTTGGCAGACAGTTGTCACGTATATGGATACATGTGTCTGCCAAGATTCAACGACGTAGGTATAAAGATCGCCATTTTAGAGCAAGTTGAAGTTATTTCGGAATTTTCTCGAAAATGGCGAATTTGGAGGGCAATTTTCGCAAAGTTGGTCAGTGATAGCGTATATAATTTTGTATATGGCTGGAAAGAGCATATCCTCAAGTATCTAAATCCAAAAAAAGGGTACGGGTTTGCCAAGCCATAATGGAGATACGGCCACAGAAAGAAAGCCAATTCCCAGAACTTTAGAGGGCGCTATTTATGTTGTGCAAAGCCATTGGAGCGTGAAATTTGGCATGGCTATGTGCAATTATGAGATAAAGATACTGTGTGATTTAAATACAAAACAGAATTTATATGAGAAAGTTATGGCAGTTTTAGATTATTTAGGGGTCAATTTTTCAAGAATTTGAGAGATTGTTGACGGAGACGGTTTCAGATTTGAATTTTGGGTATGAAGATGGCATTTTGAAAGGCAAGTTATACATCGCAGATTAAAGAACATCTCTTAGACTATCTAGAGGAATTTGTTAGAAGTTTGTAGGATCTAGGATAGTGGAGATAGGAAGGAAGAAAGAAAGGCCTTAAAATGGACCAGAAACGGACAAAATGGCGCCTGGACGGTCATGCATGAGTGATCTCGAAAATCGAAAAAGTAGGTGACCTTGATGAGATGCTAGAGATGATGCCTACGAAATTTGAAAGGAAAAGGACTTGAGCAAAGTACCTAACCAGGAATAACAAGCACTACGTGCAAAACGAATAGGATTTTTGGACGATAAGGATAAGGATAAGGAAAAGGAGAATATTAATGGGGCAGAATGTGAACGAAAACAAGGCAATGACGAAGGTCGTCATTGCAAAGAATACTAGAAATGCAATCGTGTCACAACGATGTGCGTGCAATGACGCCGTGTTTCTACGTGTCGAACGAAAGAGCTTCTCTCGGACTATCCAGAGCAATTTGTACGAAGTCTTTAGCTTCTGTAATATTGGCGACAGGTAGGGCGAAAGAAAGGCCTCAATAGTGACCTTGATGGGATGGTAGTGACTATGCCTACGATGTTTGAAAGAAATTGGGATAGGGGAAAGAACCTAGAAAGGGCTCGCAAGCACTGCGTGCAAAAACCGATGGGATTAGTTGGATGTTCGTCATTGCAATCAAGATCGTTCTAGGGGTCAAAAGCGTGAACCCGATTTGCCCCATAGACAATGCGTGTAATGTATGGGCGGAAAACGTACAGGATCTGTATTATGACCGGAGTTAAATTGTTTTTTTTCTCTCTCTTTGGGTCTCTTTATGGGCCGTATATGGTATCATTGGAAAGAGAATTTCATGGTTGTTATTGTAAACTACTCTCTTTTTTTCTATGATAATCCTATCGAAACATGTGATGTAAAATAGATTTAAAGGACAAAATGGCGTCTTAAATGGCCCCCTTGACTAATTTCAAAAATCCGGCCACGAGGTGCCCTGCGTATTGCATCTCGGAATGTCATTGCAAATTTTCAAGGAAAAAAAAAGGATGTTTAGGGGGCGAAAAGTAGTCTGAAAAAATGACGTCATGGCCGATAAGTGTTATAATCGGGCGGAATTCGTATAGTGACCCTTGTTCAAATGCGATTTACTCACAATTTTCTGTGTAAACATGTACCATACTTGGTATCATTCGAAAGGGCACTTCATTGCGGTCAGTTTGACACTATTGTCATCTGCACGCAATGTACTGCACGCATTAAAGGCGCTATTACGTAATGTATAGCAAATTCATCATTTTTGGCGATAACTTTGCGCTGACGTTATTAAAATTTACCAAACTTGGCAGACAGTTGTCACGTATATGGATACATGTGTCTGCCAAGTTCCATTGATGTAGGTACAAAGATCGTCATTTTAGAGCAAGTTGAAGTTATTTCGGAATTTTCTTGAAAATGGCGAATTTGGAGGGCAATTTTCGCAAATTTGGTCAGTGATAGGGTATATAATTTTGTATATGGCTGGAAAGGACATATCCTCAAGTATCTAAATCCAAAAAAGGGTACGGGTTTGCCAAGCCATTATGGAGATACGGCCACAGAGAGAAAGCCAATTCCCAGAACTTTAGAGGGCGCTATTTATGTTGTGCAAAGCCATTGGAGCGTGAAATTTGACATGGCTATGTGCAATTATGAGATAAAGATACTGTGAGATTTAAATACAAAACGGAATTTATATGAGAAAGTTATGGCAGTTTTAGATTATTTATGGGTCAAATTTTCGAGAATTTGAGATTTTTTGATGGAGTCGGTTTCAGATTTGAATTTTGAGTACGAAGATGGCATTTTGAAGGTCAGGTTATACGTCGCAGATGAAAGAACATCTCTTAGACTATCTAGAGGAATTCGTTAGAAGGTTGTAGGATCTAGTATATTTGAGATAGGAAGGAAGAAAGAAAGGCCTTAAAATGGACCAGAAACGGACAAAATGGCGCCTGGACGGTTATGCATGAGTGATCTCGAAAATCGAAAAAGTAGGTGACCTTGATGAGATGCTAGAGACAATGCTTATGAAATTTGAAATGAAAAGGACATGACACTATGAACATGACTGACAATGGAAGCGGACAAAATATACAGTTCCTCAGGTAGACAAAGGAACATCCCTTCACTGCTATTATGTAAAAATATGTAGAACAGGTGTCACATGCATATTCACCTTTTTACATAATAGCAGTGAAGGGATGTTCCTTTGTCTACCTGAGGAACTGTATATTTTGGCCGCTTTCATTGTCAGTCATGTTCATAGTGTGAGGAAAGCACCTAACTAGGAATAACAAACACTACGTGCAAAGCGAATGGGATTCCGGACGACAAGAAGAAGAAGAGGAGGAAGAAGTAAGAATATTATGTCTCTTTATGGGCCGTATATGGTATCATTGGAAAGAAAATTTCATGGTCGTTATTGTAAACTACTCTCTTTTTTTCTATGATAATCCTATCGAAACATGTGATGTAAAAAAGATTTAAAGGACAAAATGGCGTCTTAAATGGCCCCCTTGACCAATTTCAAAAATCCGGCCACGAGGTGCCCTGCGTATTGCATCTCGGAATGTAATTGTAAATTTTCAAGGAAAAAAAGGGATGTTTAGGGGGCGAAGAGTAGTCTGAAAAAATGACGTCATGGCCGATAAGTGTTATAATCGGGCAGAATTCGTATAGTGACCCTTGTTCAAATGCGATTTACTCACAATTTTCTGTGTAAACATATACCATACTTGGTATCATTCGAAAGGGCACTTCATTGCAGTCAGTTTGACCCCATTGTCATCTGCACGCAATGTACTGCACGCATTAAAGGCGCTATTACGTAATGCATAGCAAATTCATCATTTTTGGCGATAACTTTGCGCTGACGTTATTAAAATTTACTAAACTTGGCAGACAGTTGTCACGTATATGGATACATGTGTCTGCCAAGATTCAACGACGTAGGTATAAAGATCGCCATTTTAGAGCAAGTTGAAGTTATTTCGGAATTTTCTCGAAAATGGCGAATTTGGAGGGCAATTTTCGCAAAGTTGGTCAGTGATAGCGTATATAATTTTGTATATGGCTGGAAAGAGCATATCCTCAAGTATCTAAATCCAAAAAAAGGGTACGGGTTTGCCAAGCCATAATGGAGATACGGCCACAGAAAGAAAGCCAATTCCCAGAACTTTAGAGGGCGCTATTTATGTTGTGCAAAGCCATTGGAGCGTGAAATTTGGCATGGCTATGTGCAATTATGAGATAAAGATACTGTGTGATTTAAATACAAAACAGAATTTATATGAGAAAGTTATGGCAGTTTTAGATTATTTAGGGGTCAATTTTTCAAGAATTTGAGAGATTGTTGACGGAGACGGTTTCAGATTTGAATTTTGGGTATGAAGATGGCATTTTGAAAGGCAAGTTATACATCGCAGATTAAAGAACATCTCTTAGACTATCTAGAGGAATTTGTTAGAAGTTTGTAGGATCTAGGATAGTGGAGATAGGAAGGAAGAAAGAAAGGCCTTAAAATGGACCAGAAACGGACAAAATGGCGCCTGGACGGTCATGCATGAGTGATCTCGAAAATCGAAAAAGTAGGTGACCTTGATGAGATGCTAGAGATGATGCCTACGAAATTTGAAAGGAAAAGGACTTGAGCAAAGTACCTAACCAGGAATAACAAGCACTACGTGCAAAACGAATAGGATTTTTGGACGATAAGGATAAGGATAAGGAAAAGGAGAATATTAATGGGGCAGAATGTGAACGAAAACAAGGCAATGACGAAGGTCGTCATTGCAAAGAATACTAGAAATGCAATCGTGTCACAACGATGTGCGTGCAATGACGCCGTGTTTCTACGTGTCGAACGAAAGAGCTTCTCTCGGACTATCCAGAGCAATTTGTACGAAGTCTTTAGCTTCTGTAATATTGGCGACAGGTAGGGCGAAAGAAAGGCCTCAATAGTGACCTTGATGGGATGGTAGTGACTATGCCTACGATGTTTGAAAGAAATTGGGATAGGGGAAAGAACCTAGAAAGGGCTCGCAAGCACTGCGTGCAAAAACCGATGGGATTAGTTGGATGTTCGTCATTGCAATCAAGATCGTTCTAGGGGTCAAAAGCGTGAACCCGATTTGCCCCATAGACAATGCGTGTAATGTATGGGCGGAAAACGTACAGGATCTGTATTATGACCGGAGTTAAATTGTTTTTTTTCTCTCTCTTTGGGTCTCTTTATGGGCCGTATATGGTATCATTGGAAAGAGAATTTCATGGTTGTTATTGTAAACTACTCTCTTTTTTTCTATGATAATCCTATCGAAACATGTGATGTAAAATAGATTTAAAGGACAAAATGGCGTCTTAAATGGCCCCCTTGACTAATTTCAAAAATCCGGCCACGAGGTGCCCTGCGTATTGCATCTCGGAATGTCATTGCAAATTTTCAAGGAAAAAAAAAGGATGTTTAGGGGGCGAAAAGTAGTCTGAAAAAATGACGTCATGGCCGATAAGTGTTATAATCGGGCGGAATTCGTATAGTGACCCTTGTTCAAATGCGATTTACTCACAATTTTCTGTGTAAACATGTACCATACTTGGTATCATTCGAAAGGGCACTTCATTGCGGTCAGTTTGACACTATTGTCATCTGCACGCAATGTACTGCACGCATTAAAGGCGCTATTACGTAATGTATAGCAAATTCATCATTTTTGGCGATAACTTTGCGCTGACGTTATTAAAATTTACCAAACTTGGCAGACAGTTGTCACGTATATGGATACATGTGTCTGCCAAGTTCCATTGATGTAGGTACAAAGATCGTCATTTTAGAGCAAGTTGAAGTTATTTCGGAATTTTCTTGAAAATGGCGAATTTGGAGGGCAATTTTCGCAAATTTGGTCAGTGATAGGGTATATAATTTTGTATATGGCTGGAAAGGACATATCCTCAAGTATCTAAATCCAAAAAAGGGTACGGGTTTGCCAAGCCATTATGGAGATACGGCCACAGAGAGAAAGCCAATTCCCAGAACTTTAGAGGGCGCTATTTATGTTGTGCAAAGCCATTGGAGCGTGAAATTTGACATGGCTATGTGCAATTATGAGATAAAGATACTGTGAGATTTAAATACAAAACGGAATTTATATGAGAAAGTTATGGCAGTTTTAGATTATTTATGGGTCAAATTTTCGAGAATTTGAGATTTTTTGATGGAGTCGGTTTCAGATTTGAATTTTGAGTACGAAGATGGCATTTTGAAGGTCAGGTTATACGTCGCAGATGAAAGAACATCTCTTAGACTATCTAGAGGAATTCGTTAGAAGGTTGTAGGATCTAGTATATTTGAGATAGGAAGGAAGAAAGAAAGGCCTTAAAATGGACCAGAAACGGACAAAATGGCGCCTGGACGGTTATGCATGAGTGATTTCGAAAATCGAAGAATGTAGTGACCTTGATGAGATGTTAGAGACTATGCCTATGAAATTTGAAAGGAAAAGGACATGAGGAAAGCACCTAACTAGGAATAACAAGCACTACGTGCAAAACGAATGGGATTCCGGACGACAAGAAGAAGGAAGAAGAAGTAAGAATATTAATAAGAAGAATGTGAACGAAAACAAGGCAATGACGAAGGTTCGTCATTGCAATTAATGGGGCAGAATGTGAACGAAAACAAGGCAATGACGAAGGTCGTCATTGCAATTAACGATATTTCTTTGTGAAAAAAATCACTACTCAGGCTATTGGCGGCATCGAACCTCGGACATCAAAGCTAACAGCACACCTGTAGATTATATTATGCAACCTTAGAAAACGGCAGCTGCTTGAAATAATAATATTTGTTGCCAGTTGGAATTCCAGCTCTTAAAACTCCTCGGTATGACAGGGATTTTCTGTTGCAGTGCAACCCTGCATGGAGACATTTGAGTTTTGAGACAGTGACAAATAGATTACCCGGGCTTTATTCAGTTCCTGTCATCAGATTCTGACGAAAGGACACCAGGGAGGATACCATCCCTGTTTCTCACGGGTTGTTCCGTTTTCTCTTCAAAAAGTTTGCTCCATGGGACAGTTCAGTGATACCTCCGCGTCACAAAATTCGAGAGGACTACATAGAAGCATTCAAAATAAATTTCTTTTAAACATACAAGATAAATTATGCTCCGCCCAGATTGCAAACAATATAGGTAATAAGGTAAGTTGACTTTGTATTGTTTTAAAACATAATCAGTGTGATGTTATACATTGTCAAAAGATAATTATTAACTGGTTCCTTATTTACATTCATAATAAATCTATGTGATTTAAAAAATACACAAAAATAGTAATGGGATTTTGGTACTTGACTATTCTTCTTCTACTATTAATACTTACCTCTATAGTAACAAATCGATCAGGGGGTCATTACTCGAAACCGTCATAAGACATAAGTTTAAGTTCTATTTGCAATGACGAACCTTCGTCATTGCCTTGTTTTCGTTCACATTCTGCCCCATTAATATTCTCCTTTTCCTCCTTTTCCTTATCGTCCGGAAATCGCATTCGTTTTGCACACAGTGCTTGTTATTCCT
Organism: Strongylocentrotus droebachiensis; assembly: GCA_035222895.1. Classification (NCBI taxonomy): domain Eukaryota; kingdom Metazoa; phylum Echinodermata; class Echinoidea; order Camarodonta; family Strongylocentrotidae; genus Strongylocentrotus; species Strongylocentrotus droebachiensis. The sequence goes on from JAVYIG010000515.1 coordinate 485,435, forward strand.
AGTTAGGGGCTTTTCTCGTGTCCTTTTCCTTTCAAATTTCATAGGCATAATCTCTAACATCTTATCAAGGTCACTACATTCTTCGATTTTCGAAATCACTCATGCATAACTGTTCAGGCGCCATTTTGTCCGTTTCTGGTCCATTTTAAGGCCTTATTTTATTCCTTTCTATCTCCACTATCCTAGATCATACAAACTTCTAACAAATTCCTCTAGATAGTCTAAGAGATGTTCTTTCATCTGCGACGCATAACCTGACCTTCAAAATGCCATCTTCGTACTCAAAATTCAAATCTGAAACCGACTCCGTCAACAATCTCTCAAATTCTTGAAAAATGGACCCCTAAAAATCTAAAAAATGCAATAACTTTCTTTAACCAATTCCGTTCCATCTCATCTTCTCGCAGTATCTTTATTTTATAATTGCACATAGCCATGCCAAATTGTACGCTCCAATGGCTATGCAAAACATACCCGTACCCTTTTTTGGATTTAGATACTTGAGGATATGCCCTATCCAGCCATATACAAAATTATATACCCTAACACTGACCGACTTTGAGAAAAATGCCCTCCAAATTCGCCATTTTCAAGAAAATTGAGAAATAACTTCAACTTGCTCTAAAATGGCTATCTTTGTACCTACGTCAATGAAATTTGGCAGACATATGTATCCATATACGTGACAACTGTCTGCCAAGTTTGGTAAAATTCAAATATGTCAGCGCAAAGTTATCTCCTAAAATGATGAATTTACTATGCATTACGTAATAGCGTTTAATGCGTGCAGTACATTGCGCGCAGATGACAATGGTGTCAAACTGACCGCAATGAAGTGCCCTTTCGAATGATACCAAGTATGGTATATGTTCACACAGAAAATTGTGAGTAAATCGCATTTGAACAAGGGTCACTATACGAATTCCGCCGAGTTTCCGCCCGATTATAACACTTATCGGCCATAACGTCATTTTTCCAGACTACTTTTCGCCCCCTAAACATCCTTTTTTTTTCCTTGAAAATTTGCAATGACATTCCGAGATGCAATACGCAGGGCACCTCGTGGCCGGATTTTTGAAATTAGTCAAGGGGGCCATTTAAGACGCCATTTTGTCCTTTAAATTTATTTTACATCACATGTTTCGATAGGATTATCATAGAAAAAAGGAGAGTAGTTTACAATAACAACCATGATATTCTCTTTCCAATGATACCATATACGGCCCATAAAGAGACATAAAGAGAGAGAGAAAAAAGAATTTAACTCCGGTCATAATACAGACCCTGTACGTTTTCCGCCCATGCATTACACGCATTGTCTATGGGGCAAATCGGGTTCACGCTTTTGACCCCTAGAACGATCTTGATTGCAATGACGAACATGCAACTAATCCCATTGGTTTTTGCACGCAGTGCTTGCGAGCCCTTTCTAGGTTCTTTCGCCTATCCCAATTTCTTTCAAACTTCGTAGGCATAGTCACTACCATCCCATCAAGGTCACTATCGAGGCCTTTCTTTCGCCCTACCTGTCTCCACTTTTACAGAAGCTAAAGACTTCGTACAAATTGTTCTGGATAGTCCGAGAGAAGCTCTTTCGTTCGACACGTAGAAACACGGCGTCATTGCACGCACATCGTTGTGACACGATTGCATTTCTAGTTTATAAGGTGCTGTCATCATCGGGCGAGGGAAACAACCAAGGTAACGACGGAGATGTCGGGCGGGACACCATCGGAGAGTTGGAGGTATGTGGTACTGGTCACCAAATTTAGTCTGAATTTCCTGAAACAGGGACTTTTGAAAGCGTTTGGTGTTCTCGTTCCGGCCCTCGTCACTAAATTAGAGACCAACTATGGAACAGTCGGATTCATCTTGTCTGTGGAACTAACCGTGTTTTTCATGGCATGTAAGTACTGATGACCCATTCATGGTTAGTGATTGGTTGGGCATATTAATTGATGGTGGTTGTGACGGTGATGGGAATATAAGTGGGGGATATCGGACGATTTTATTGCTAGAAATCTAGCCAACAAGCAGCAGAAACATCTCCCTTGGGTTTTTATAAAAGGAAATGACATGCTGAAAATAAATAACATCAAAAGAACCGTTTAAGACTCGTTCAAATAGGCCTATGTCGCGGCAAACCGCGGCGTTTTTTAATTTTATTTCTAAGATAATGACGTCATGTGTGATACGCTACACATTTCTGTATCTTATAACACCGAGCTCACTGAATACGCGCAAGCGTTTAAAAAACCGCGGTGCCCCCCTTTTTGCGGCGGTTTACCGCGACATATCTGAACATATATCGGGGGGGGGGGGGGAGCGGGGGCTAAACAAGAGACTGTAACAGCCACATTTCGTAATGACTAGTATTCAAGCAACTGTCAATTTTATGCGGCCAGCGAGGCACCTGACCAGAATATGTATTTTTTAATATCTTATCTAGTATATTTTTGTAATAATGTTTTATTATAGTAGAAGTAGAGTGTCATTTTGTTACTCGATCGGCATTTCTTAAAGACACATAGAAGTCAGCTCTCATGAGGAATAACAGGTGTTGTCAATCACCAGAGTTAGCCTTCAGGTTTATGACCATTAGACCTTATGTAATGCCTTGCTTTTCCCTTACCCGAAGACTCTCCGAGAGACCAGGGGATATTTTTCGATCGGCCTACGGGTTTACTGTGTGCAGATTTGTCCTCCCATTAACGGTATTTCCACCAAGTCTGGTGTCAGCGAAGTATGGCCTTCTGCACATGGAAACTGACGAACCACTCCCTTTAAGTAGGCCTATACAAAAGGGGTTCTATTTCTGATACTATTTCTGTTTGATTTGCGTTTAATTCTACATGGTGTTGACTTTCAATTTGTTCACACGTTCATGACAATAATATTCTCTCTTTTCACATGTCGGATTTTAATATTACCCTGTCAGGTCTTTCTATCCTGGTCTGAATTCATCGATTGTTAAGGTTTTGGAAAATATAAATCGAAAGACTGTGTGTGCAGGCATGAAAAGAAATATCTCATCGAGAACAACAAAAGAAACCCAATTGACCCAAATTCAATATTAGGCCCCACGCTACTATAAATTACTGATTTAGAAATCCTGAACTCATACACATCTTGCAATTAATGTCGGTCACTATGAAAAGTCAATGCATATACTATTTTCTGTAACAAAATAATATACAGTTATACTTGATATACTGATGAAAGGAGCAAGGTCATATCTCTTTCTGATAATAATCTAGCGTTTCAACGCAATGAAAAAATAACGCTTTCGACATTTGGACATTAATTTTGATGCTCTTTCGGAAATTGAAGTTCACATTGAGAAATCCTAAAAATAGATTTGTATGACGTCACAGCCTAGCTCAGTACTCTATTGGCTGCCATTTAAGTCCCCATCACACCAAACTAGTTCTCACAACGTTTGGGAACCGTCCTAGAAAATCGAAAACGGGGTGTGGTCGGAGTAGAATTTGTAAATAATGTCTATAATACGACCCTAGTCCGTTCATAAACAGTCCTCATTACGTCCATCTCGTCTGTACTGTACCCCGGGCACAGTCAGTTCATATCAAGTTCAGATCGGGTAAATTTGCCAGTTCCAGGCAGTTCAAGCCAGTCCGTAGTCAGTTTATACCCCTTATTAACTTGTTCTAACTCGTTCCGAATACGACCAAACCCATTCTAACAAGTTCAGAGCCACTTCAGCTCGTCCTCATCTCGTTCTTAGTGCGTTCAAACGCACTCCTAAAGCGTGTGGAAGTAAGTCCTAGTTCAAGGGTTATAAAACCCCAGTGCGTTCTTGCCATTCCTTATTCCCGTTCAACTTCAACGATTCAAGCTATGCAAATCAAGACATTCAAGTGAAGCCCCCATCACACCAAACTAGTTCTCATTACGTTCTGTAAAATGTTGCCAAACGTGCTCAGACTGTGCGCGAACGGGGTGAGCGTAGAAGCAGCTGTTTACGATCTGTTTAAGAACTCTATGGTCGGGCTCGGACTGGCTTGGACGGGAAGGGTGCTCTAACACTTTGAGCCTGTTCAAAATTGTCCCCGTCCTGCAATAAGACGGACTGACAACGTATTTAAAACGAGATGGACGTACTACGAACGGAATCGCCGTACCTCGGTCCTACTAGTTAGGATGGTTTGGACGTATTGGGAACGAGGTAGAACGAGTTAAGAACTGGTTTAAACTGATTACGGACGGGCTTGGACTGCTTGGAAATGGCAAATTTACCCAATCTAAACTTGATGTAAACTGACTGTGAACGGGGTACAGATGAGATGGACGTATTGAGGACTGTTCATGAACGACACAGGATCGTATTATAGACATTGTTTACACATTCTACCTCGACTATTACCCGTTTTTTACGATTTTCTAGGACGGTTCCAAAACGTAGTGAGAACTAGTTTAGTGTGATGGGGGCTTAGCTGCTGCTAATTGATGCTCGACCACATCACGTTGTAACACGTTCCAACATGTTGGTGTTAAGCTAAGGATGTAGCGAAATCCAGACAAAGCTTACCCTTCTGGATTCAAGCGTTGAAAGATCACATATTATTTTGGCAAGCATTGGTATAATTTGTGTATCGTGGACCCAACTGATTCTATATACTGATTCTACTCTATATTAGCTTTACATGAGCTCCTTTTTGGTGATGATGTCTAGATGGAATATTCATGTACTTGATGGGGTATTGAAATTCCCTCGAGCTGATTTCTCGAAAGTCATTGCGATCGCGTTGCGTACTTAAAATGAGGTTTATACGTGCTTCGTTGATTAGTTTGTTTTTGTTTTTGTTTCGTTTGTTTGTTCACAACAGGTCCTCTTGTGCGCATCCTTGCCAAACGAATCAACCCCAGGGCGCTTTGCATTGTGGGTAGTGTGGGATCAAGTGCAGCAATCATAGCTTCCGCTTTCGTCGATTCACCCGTCTGGTTTGGATTTGCTATGTTCATGACTGGTCCGTTGAAAATTTATTACATTGAATAAACAAACAAATAATAAATACATGAATCTATAAATTAATAAATAAACAAACTAATAAGACAACTAAATTAATGTAAATAAAAGTAATTGAATAGAATTTAAGGTATGAAATATGATGCCTACACGAACCGTGAGATGTATTTTTATGAATGAATCGGAGAGGAACAATGACATTTGTATGGAAAAGACTTTATTAATATTTCTTTCTTTGATTTTTTTCTTTCTTTCTATTTATTGGTGTATTTAGAATGACCAGCAACACAGGATGAAGATTGGTTTACAAAGAAATGACAAAATATTTAAAAGGCATTTTTACATTTACATTATAAATATGTAATGTACTTATGAACGTAATACATGAATAACAAATGGCACTTGGCTCCCTAAGCATGGCCTTGTTGCATAGACAGGTTGAAAGTTATCAACGTGCATGTGTTTTGAATTGAACTTGAGTCTTTCGAAGCGTATTTCCACTTTTAAAATGAATATATCGGGTTCCGAATACATTATTCCTCAGTGAAGTGGATGAGCTGACAAGAGGGATATCATTACATTTGTAAATATGTGCACATACAGTTTATATCTGTATGCCAAGGGCTTATTAGAATCGATCGCAACTCTTTATAATTCAGGGCCCAGATCGTTTGAATATCAATATCAATATATTTATGTTCTGTCTTTATTACCTTACAGGGCTCTTTAGCTCCCCGATAAATCAGATATCATACGAGGTTCTGCATCAGTATTTTGGAGAAAAGTTCGGCTTCGTGAATTCCATATGTCTCATGGGCAACGTGGTAGGCGGTATGGCACTTCCTGTCTTCACCTCCAAGCTTCTAGAAGCATATGGACTTGAGGGCGCTCTTCTTTGTCTTGCAGCTGTATATCTCCATTGTACTGCTCTAGCGGTTACCTTTCGACCACCACGTTCTTCAACAAGTGGATTTTACCGAGTGCCTGCGTGTAAAGAGGGTGACATTAGAAGAGACATTGAAATCCCCAAAGGAGCACCCTCAGAGGAATATGATTCAACTTTGCAGCCTGATGATTGTGAGACCGCGGAACAAAGCAACTCTTCTGCAGTCAGTCAGAATGAAGAAGATAGTGCAAAATCAAAACTCGACAGAGTCGTAGACTTCCTCTCGGCTACTTTGAATATTCCAATGCTTGCTCAAGAAAAGGCATTCTGTTTTTTATTCTTGCCATGTAAATACATTTTAGAGGTCACCGTGGTGAGTTGGACACTGTTCGTGGTGTCTTATGGAGTCTCAAAAGGCCTTGATGAATCCCTCGCGGTCTACCTACCTCTGGCTGGTTCTCTGGGCGGTTTCATCAACCAAGGGGTTGTCACCATCATTTTGCATTTTAGACCCCACTACGGTGCGATTATTTTTACCGCAAACATGGCATCTGTAGCCGTAGCATTCTTCCTTTACCAACTTAGTGTATCCTTCAGCCATCTCCTTGTGTGCTCCTTTTTTGCCGGAGGTGGGATTTTCGGAGCCTTCCCCGCCACTTACTCTGTCCTGGTTTTTTACGTCGCAACGGAAAACTTTGCCGGTATGCTCTCCATCAAGTTATTTGTGACAGGAGCTGCTGTAATTTCGTCAGGTTACATGACAGGCGAGTATTCATCTTTTTTTCTTCTCCAGTTCACGTATTGTTTTGCAAAATTTTAGTTACCAGAGAACCACCCATTCAAAATGGGTTGTTTGGGTTAATTGTCAAAGGGGTAGTTGTCCTAGTAGTTTTCCGGAGTATATTGTTAGGGGATAACTGCCCTAGAGGGGTAGTTGTCCGAAAAGTATTCCAGGAGGTAGTCACCTTGATACGATATTTGAGAAATATGAAGAAGAAACGATTCGGATCTATCCTGGTCTTTCCACTCCTCAAGGATTAATACTACATAACTAGAAGGCATCGAATAAGGTAGGCCACGGAATCTCGAACACGCCCTGAAGCCGAGAAGGACCGTCACATTGAAACGCATTTCCCCCCTTTCTTTTACTATATGAAGTGCACAAATTTGTAGCATGTGAATGAATTAAGTCATTCTGAAGCATTCAAGAAAGAAGTACCCACATACATACATCTTTCAGCTGTATTACAACGATTCGAATATCAAGGTGAAAACATTTTCTAGTCATCAACTTCTGATCTGTCATCACCCGGTGGATTTAATATGTTGGGCCTTATGATATTTAAGGTATTTGAGCAAGAATCGTGTCACTGTTTTTTTTTAATAGTTTGTTCAAAAATACAATGCGTAAACCGATTTCGAATATATATAATTATTCTACACCATTATCTATTTTTATCTTTATTCTAGGGATGTATTACTACGTAGATAGGTTCTGTAAACAATGGGAATTCTTTTCGAATATCGGAAGAGTTTTACTGGATACAAAAATCTTTAATCAAAGGTTAAGTTCTATGTACTTCCATGAGATAAGCAATCGAACCTTACAATGATTATGATCTTCAACATATTCTTAAGGGTTATTTTTCTTGTTGCTCTCTGATCAATGCAGGAAGTCTTTATGATGGTACTGGATCTTTTGATGATGTCTTCATGATCCTGGGAGGCATGAGTGCTGCATCGGTCCTCCTTACCATCGCTTTGATGCTGGTCAGGAAAAGACGGAAGGATCCCCAGTGAGATCAAAAGCAGGGCAGCGTTTCATGAAACCGTCCTAAGCACAAGTTTGCCGGCATCCCATTAAAACGCGTGTATTTAAATCACACTCGTTACAATGGGTTTTCGGCGAACATGGACATACGACGGTTTCGTGAAAGGGCCGGTGCCTCGTTGAACAGTTTTGTGACCTTGGTGGAAGAACCGAGAGAACATGTTCCATGCGAATTTGAGACGAAAGACGACACGAGTTTCGTTCAAATTTGAAAATGTCCGTAATGGCTAGTATGGCCGTAGTTGGGAAACCCTGCAATAAGATCATGTTCAATGCGAAAGATGACAGGGCAAATTTAAAATTTTCGTTCAAACTTAAAAATGTGATTGAAGTATAGGGTACGATTCTGAGAGCGAAATGTAGAGTCCACTTTTTTAAGGTATTTGATCGCCTGCTTCGTCATGATGTTACGAGATGTTGACTTCAATATACCTGCGAAATACAATCTCTAGCACATACTGAAATAAATGTTTAAAACGAATCTTAAAATGACTCTCATTTCAAAGTGTTTTTGAGGTATATTGGTCTTAAAGATAATGTTGAGTTCTGGAAAGATGTGACAAATAATTTGTGGGCGCTATCATTGTTATTATGCAAGTGTAGAGGAACATCAGATAAAAAATGTTCCCTGAAAAGCATGGCTCTTTAAATGCTTTAATATTCTAAATATGGCATGTAACATCATAAACATCGGGACAGCTGTTTATGCCACATGTTCGTGAAGTCCCATATACATCTTTCTGTGTACAGTGCTTGTAACTTTAACAAGACTGGGCCAAATTTCTGATCATTTTGATGATTCTAGAACCTTGCACTACACACCAATAGTATATGCTAGATGATCAACCTTTTCTGATCGATTCCACAACGATTCTATCACAATGCAATCGCATGACCAGAACTCAACTTTATCTTTAAAGCAATATTGAACTCTAACTGAAATGATGAGGGAATCCCATTTTTCCAAGAGTTATTAATATCATATCTGAATAATTTGTGTTGTCTTATTTTTCTCTAAGATGATTTACAAATCACCATCGAATCGAATATGTTAATTGTTTTGTCTTTAGAAATCATCATTAAACGAAAAAAGATTGAATACACTACGTTCTACTTTATAGACCTTTGTAGTTTTCTTTCTTTCTTACTTCCTTTTTTTCTTTTTTGAGTAGTCCACACAAATACAAGCTCTGCTTTTTAGTCGATTTCTCTTTTTCTTTAAAATTCAACTTAATTGATAATATGCTTGATATGGTATATATTTTGTATCCTAAAATGATGTGATAATTAACTAATCGACATTTAAGATTGTATAATTTCAAATAATTTACATTTTCTATGTTATATTGCAAGAAGTTTCGAGAAAAAGGGTACTTTTTCAAAATTCTGCTGTACGCGTTTAGGGGTATTTTTCTAGATCCCGACTTCGAAATTTAAAGCTGGTGTGTTTTGTCTGTGTAAAGAAAGAGAAAGAAAATGTTATTTTATTATTTATTCTTAAGAAACAGTACTTCATTAGATTTCTTCAAAAAACAACTAAAAACATACCTCTACAACTCCTTTTAAATAATTGTTGATAGACTAAGAGACAGCGCCTTGTATCATTTGGAAAAGGCGCTATATAAATACAATCATTATTATTTTATTATTATAAGACACCAATTTTCTTTTATATATTACTAGATGCCCTGTGCTGATAGAGATGGGTGTCATTGATATGGATGGGTGTAATTTGTACATGTGTTCCTCAGGTAGCCTTTTTATACATTTATAATTTGTACATTGTGTACTTTTTGTAAACACTACATGTACTTTATATCAAATAGATCACATTTGAAAAGAAATTCTTTTTCTCAAACTAGAAGAAATGACGTATTAAACCCATTTGGAAGTGTATACAGGTTGATGTTATTGCTTCTCTATTGAAATAAATGTTTACAATGTGAATTTTAATCCCTATCGCACTTCAAGATGCTCAAGGGGTCACAATTTTACAATACTTGTTTAGGAGTACACTTTTGTGAAATACCCGTTTAGGGTGTGAATTCGGGGGGAAAACCACGCGAAATCCCCATTTAGGGTGTATTTTGGCCTCAGAAGAAATCTTTGTTTAAGGGGTGTCTGGAAACCTGTGGTCACGCATGCTTACAGTATTTCTACATGACTGAGACCCCTGGGCGCTTTGTACACACTCTTCTACACTCTTCATTAAAATTGTGAAGGGAACCTCTGGTGAAGTGATACACCTGGACATCCCAGTGCTTGATTAAACCGGGAGAAACCCGAAAGGTAAAGTGATTCAGTTTTTAATTTAAACCAGTCCCAGGCACAGGCGACGCCATATTGACCTACTTGATTTTAACGCGGAGATCATAATATTATTATATCGGGCAATGATGCTTTACAGGTCAGTGAGCAGCAGGCATTCTACCAACAACAGAAAAATCCACTGTATTCCAACTAAAGTGGTGAGACTCGCCTCTTTGTTAGCCGACACGCATAACTAATCTTCAAAGGCCATCTGAATATTTGTAGTTTTGTACTTTTGTGGCAAATGCCATACCACTTTGCCCAGGCCATACAAGTCAATTTCTGTTGTAACTTCACCATCATATATTTACAACACTCCCAGTGTTCTAGGGCCATGTTTCATCAAACATGTTATCAATAACAAGTTGCAACAACCGTTTGATCTACTGTATTCGTGGCAACTGATTGACAGCGGGATAATTAAACAAATGTTGTAGATCAAATGTGGTCAGACTTTGTTTAAAGTCTGCTGTAATTCTACGATCTGTGGATATGATACTTGATGCATACGGTCACTATTGTTAAGCGTTTTGGCTAGTATTGGCCGAGGCTGTTTAACGATGAGAAACAATAAAGTACAGACTCTACTTCACTGAGTCTGGATGCACTATTTTGTCGTCATGATCTCGAACCCTTTCACAAATTATAGTGGGATGAGGAGTATATCATAGAGGTACAGATTACATTCTGTTTTTATATTGTCTGTATGACAATGCATGGAGGGGGGGGGTTACCTTCTTTCATTGGATATTACACACACTTTGCCTAGAATTTGCCCGCTCGCTCTCTCTCTCTATCTCCTAGTCTCTACATTTCAAATATCCCATTTTTAACCGATTCGACGTGTCTCTAACCGAAATTTGCCTAACTCTAACCCTAGACCAACATACCTAGCCCTAAAGCTAACATAAAACCAATTGAAACCCATGCATAACGCTTACTCTATAAAGCCGTGAGCGTTTGTCGCCCGGAACATGTGACATTTTTCTCCGTTGGGGGGGGGGGGGGGAGAGTAAGATCACCGTTTTAGGTCAGTCATTGTTTTGTTTTGTTTTTACGATTTTTTTTGGGGGGCGGGGGGGGGGGGCACGTCCCTGTTTTTCAGTACATTTTGGGTGAATTTAGGGCTGGCCCTTTTTGAACATATTTTTTTTGGCCGGGGGGGGGGGGGGCACGTGTCCCCTGTGCCCCCAGGATCCGCCACTGTACCATGAAGACATAATGCAAGAATCACTGATCGACGCTACATTCGAAACATACACAGGAAGGAAAATGCTACTTGATCGCTGATTATCGCTGATAATTTTATGAATATATAAACAAACCTTAATTTCCCAAATACTTTACACCCCCTTTGAAAGGACTGGTCCCCAACCCGCATGATGGATACGCCACTGGTCTCCCCACCCTCCATTTTGGGGGCCCTTAATCCAGGGGGGGAAATATTTAAAAAACTGAGGGGCTACTTGTCAAGCTTGCTTGCATGAAAATAACGCTCTTTAATTTGTTTTGGATTGAACTCTATTCAAATTCTGTGGGACTCTTTTATGAACTCTAACTGAAATGATGAGGGAATCCCATTTTTCCAAGAGTTATTAATATCATATCTGAATAATTTTTGTTGTCTTATTTTTCTCTAAGATGATTTACAAATCACCATCGAATCGAATATGTTAATTGTTTTGTCTTTAGAAATCATCATTAAACGAAAAAAGATTGAATACACTACGTTCTACTTTATAGACCTTTGTAGTTTTCTTTCTTTCTTACTTCCTTTTTTTCTTTTTTGAGTAGTCCACACAAATACAAGCTCTGCTTTTTAGTCGATTTCTCTTTTTCAACTTAATTGATAATATGCTTGATATGGTATATATTTTGTATCCTAAAATGATGTGATAATTAACTAATCGACATTTAAGATTGTATAATTTCAAATAATTTACATTTTCTATGTTATATTGCAAGAAGTTTCGAGAAAAAGGGTACTTTTTCAAAATTCTGCTGTACGCGTTTAGGGGTATTTTTCTAGATCCCGACTTCGAAATTTAAAGCTGGTGTGTTTTGTCTGTGTAAAGAAAGAGAAAGAAAATGTTATTTTATTATTTATTCTTAAGAAACAGTACTTCATTAGATTTCTTCAAAAAACAACTAAAAACATACCTCTACAACTCCTTTTAAATAATTGTTGATAGACTAAGAGACAGCGCCTTGTATCATTTGGAAAAGGCGCTATATAAATACAATCATTATTATTTTATTATTATAAGACACCAATTTTCTTTTATATATTACTAGATGCCCTGTGCTGATAGAGATGGGTGTCATTGATATGGATGGGTGTAATTTGTACATGTGTTCCTCAGGTAGCCTTTTTATACATTTATAATTTGTACATTGTGTACTTTTTGTAAACACTACATGTACTTTATATCAAATAGATCAAATTTGAAAAGAAATTCTTTTTCTCAAACTAGAAGAAATGACGTATTAAACCCATTTGGAAGTGTATACAGGTTGATGTTATTGCTTCTCTATTGAAATAAATGTTTACAATGTGAATTTTAATCCCTATCGCACTTCAAGATGCTCAAGGGGTCACAATTTTACAATACTTGTTTAGGAGTACACTTTTGTGAAATACCCGTTTAGGGTGTGAATTCGGGGGAAAACCACGCGAAATCCCCATTTAGGGTGTATTTTGGCCTCAGAAGAAATCTTTGTTTAAAGGCACACTGTCCTACTTGTAGCTACTTGCTCCCTCTATATAGAAAACTTCCCAAATCGGTGCCTGTTGGTCCCCCATGATCCTCTTTTTCTTATGTTAAATGAGAGCTGAGTTAATGAGATAGCCACCTGTCACAGTGACCTCGATGGCTCGCTGTGTGGTCTAATCCCTTCTAGCTGCAGTAGTAACGCCTACCTTTAAGGGGTGTCTGGAAACCTGTGGTCACGCATGCTTACAGTATTTCTACATGACTGAGACCCCTGGGCGCTTTGTACACACTCTTCTACACTCTTCATTAAAATTGTGAAGGGAACCTCTGGTGAAGTGATACACCTGGACATCCCAGTGCTTGATTAAACCGGGAGAAACCCGAAAGGTAAAGTGATTCAGTTTTTAATTTAAACCAGTCCCAGGCACAGGCGACGCCATATTGACCTACTTGATTTTAACGCGGAGATCATTAATATTATTATATCGGGCAATGATGCTTTACAGGTCAGTGAGCAGCAGGCATTCTACCAACAACAGAAAAATCCACTGTATTCCAACTAAAGTGGTGAGACTCGCCTCTTTGTTAGCCGACACGCATAACTAATCTTCAAAGGCCATCTGAATATTTGTAGTTTTGTACTTTTGTGGCCAATGCCATACCACTTTGCCCAGGCCATACAAGTCAATTTCTGTTGTAACTTCACCATCATTTATTTACAACACTCCCAGTGTTCTAGGGCCATGTTTCATCAAACATGTTATCAATAACAAGTTGCAACAACCGTTTGATCTACTGTATTCGTGGCAACTGATTGACAGCGGGATAATTAAACAAATGTTGTAGATCAAATGTGGTCAGACTTTGTTTAAAGTCTGCTGTAATTCTACGATCTGTGGATATGATACTTGATGCATACGGTCACTATTGTTAAGCGTTTTGGCTAGTATTGGCCGAGGCTGTTTAACGATGAGAAACAATAAAGTACAGACTCTACTTCACTGAGTCTGGATGCACTATTTTGTCGTCATGATCTCGAACCCTTTCACAAATTATAGTGGGATGAGGAGTATATCATAGAGGTACAGATTACATTCTGTTTTTATATTGTCTGTATGACAATGCATGGAGGGGGGGGGGTTACCTTCTTTCATTGGATATTACACACACTTTGCCTAGAATTTGCCCGCTCGCTCTCTCTCTCTATCTCCTAGTCTCTACATTTCAAATATCCCATTTTTAACCGATTCGACGTGTCTCTAACCGAAATTTGCCTAACTCTAACCCTAGACCAACATACCTAGCCCTAAAGCTAACATAAAACCAATTGAAACCCATGCATAACGCTTACTCTATAAAGCCGTGAGCGTTTGTCGCCCGGAACATGTGACATTTTGCTCCGTTGGGGGGGGGGGGGGGAGAGTAAGATCACCGTTTTAGGTCAGTCATTGTTTTGTTTTTTTTTACGATTTTTTTTTTGGGGGGGCCGGGGGGGGGGGCACGTCCCTGTTTTTCAGTACATTTTGGGTGAATTTAGGGCTGGTTTGAACATATTTGTTTTGGCCGGGGGGGGGGGGGGGGCACGTGTCCCCTGTGCCCCCAGGATCCGCCACTGTACCATGAAGACATAATGCAAGAATCACTGATCGACGCTACATTCGAAACATACACAGGAAGGAAAATGCTACTTGATCGCTGATTATCGCTGATAATTTTATGAATATATAAACAAACCTTAATTTCCCAAATACTTTACACCCCCTTTGAAAGGACAGGTCCCCAACCCGCATGATGGATACGCCACTGGTCTCCCCACCCTCCATTTTGGGGGCCCTTAATCCAGGGGGGAAATATTTAAAAAACTGAGGGGCTACTTGTCAAGCTTGCTTGCATGAAAATAACGCTCTTTAATTTGTTTTGGATTGAACTCTATTCAAATTCTGAGGGACTCTTTTATGACTTTCGGGGGCAAATTCACCCAGAGCCCCCGTGTATACCAGAAGAAGTCGTCTTGCACGGCGACAGATTTGGGGTGTTCTGGATTCTATTCTTGGACATATGGTCTCTCGGGTTGGTCTTTTGACGAAATTTAGAGGTGATCCGTTTGATCGCTACGCGACCGATCACCTAATGACATTTGCAATATATCATAGAGAATGAAACGTACTTGTAATTATTCAATCTTAAATGTCGATTCGTTATCACAGCATGTTAGGATACAAAATATGTATCATCAATTAAATTTAATTTTAAAGAAAAAGAGAAATCCTCTCAAAAGCAGCGATTGTATTTGTGTAGATTACTCAAAAAAAAAATAAAAAAAATAAACGGTCATTATTCACGGCTGATAAAAGAGGAAACGACAAACCTTTCGAATTGTGCATTTTTCGTGGCTTTTATTTAACATGGGATTTTGTCATTTCTACATAATATACCATTTTACCGTGGTATTACATGAATACACGCCAATATTATAATTGCATTACACACAGATTTGAGTATCCAACCCAGTTAAAGAACTAGTGCTGGAATCTAAGCTGAAAATGAGAAATCATGTCAATAAATGTAATCTGCACCCCATATATAAACCTTAAAATCAAAATATGTGAAATCCAATCATGTAGCCAGAGAAGGGTTAAACCACGGCTAGAAACCCCTTCTCGTAAACGAATGTCCCCTCTGCATTGCCACGAGCACCCCTTGCTAGCCGTCAGGAATGCCCAATCAGACGGGGAAGATTTTGATGTAACCCGAATGCACCACCCATTCCCAGCTCTCATCAACGATTTCAGCAAAAGTGTTTCCAACCCCGGGGCTCCATCACTTCCCTCCAGGTATACCTCCCCGCATAATAAAATCGAGCGAGGCTCCTGAAATTACTTGTCCTACGAATGGTTATATAATTTCTTGCTATTATTATGTAAGTGTGATGAAGGCCCAAATTGATAAAATCCGCCAATGAGCAAATTAAATATCTCGCCGCCAAAGAACACGGTTTCACTGGATAGCCTATAATTGAGCTTAAGGTGAAAATTCTCACCAATAATTGAAGCCAACTAATTATCAAGCACGAATGTATAACCACTCCAAAAACCATATACACATATACACGGTACCGCAGGCAACCCTTGCTTTTTTTTCTCTCTTTTTGTTGTTGTTGTTGTTTTGTTCTTCTTTTCTTTTCTTTTAAACAGGTTTATCGCCTAGGCTCACTACAACGTTACGTAACACAATCGAACCGCGAGATCATGCCGTGCTGTGTTACCTAACCAAATTTCAGACCTACTCCCTACACTTGCATTACTCCATAATGTTATAAACCTTACTTTATAACCGCCACCAATAACCACCCATAAATATATATTCCTATTAATAACTAATCAATAGCTCCACACAAAGTGGAGAACAAGAACCAAAAAAGTTTAAATATTTACAAACTTTGTACTTCAAAGTAATATGATTCACACGTATTCTGAATAAAATTATGACACACTTGTCATTTCGTCATGACCTAGCCACATGGACAGGGGCGTAAATCCGTACCGAGGAGTGGGGGGGGGGGGGATGATCGGCGATAGCCATCACATACTAGCACGAGCACACGCCCACACTAATTTACGCAAGCGCGCACGCACAAACACACAACACACAAACACACACGCACACACACAAACGAACAAACAACAAACACTATTAGAGAAAGAAGACGATTCGTTGTACCGTTCTCGAAAATAATCCTCGTCTGAATTCAGTTCCCCCCCCCCCCACCCTCCCGCGCGAAGCGCGGAAGCTTTTACGTTTCATTAAATCATTAGAGAAAGAAGCAGATTCGTTGTACCGTTCTCGACTTTTAATCCTCATCTGAATTCAGTTTTTCCCTTCCCCCCCTCCCGCGCAAAGCGCGGAAGCTTTTACGTTTCATTAAATCATTAGAGAAAGAAGACGATTTGTTGTACCGTTCTCGACTTTTAATCCTCATCTGAATTCAGTTTTTCCCTCCCCCCCCCCCCCTCCCGCGCGAAGCGCGGGCGCTATTACGTTTCATTAAATCATTAGAAAGAAGATGATTCGTTGTACCGTTCTCGACTTTTAATCCTCATCTGAATTCAGTTTTTCCCTTCCCCCGCCCGCGCGAAGCGCGGAAGCTTTTACATTTCATTAAATCATTAGAGAAAGAAGACGATTCGTTGTACCATTCTCGACTCTTAATTTCTTTAAAAAGGGGGTGGTTTTTTTTTCTCTCTCTCTTTGGACTCCTGAGAAATGTAAAAAGGAGGTTATAAAATATCTTGAATATCATAGAAAAATTGATGAAATCTCGGGATCAAATTCCTGAAATTCCTGCTAGCTTTGAAAGCTCATTCAGGATTATTTCATTTTGAAAAGTAAATGCATTGGCCCCCAGTCCCCCTCGATCGACTAGAGCTCACCTGAAATTGGGGGGGGGGGGGGGGGAGGGGCGGGGGGAGGGGGGAGGGGGGGGGGAGGGGGTGTGGTACATTTACTCTAATTGATTTGTCATAAGTATTTGCCATTTGTATTAACTTTGCTCGCAATGAATTCTCTTAGCTACATGTCTTTAGTTTAAGGTCTTTATATTTCGTTCTTAATTTGTAACTATTTAAATATACTTGTACTTAATTGTTTTTTACTTTGTAAAGCGCATAGAGAAACTTCGGTTTATTATGCGCTCAATAAATCTATCTTTATTATTATTATTATTTAGCAGTGTTCCGGATTTGGGGGGGGGGGGGGGGGGTCTCCAAGGCAGGAAAAGCCAGCGAAAAGCCGGCGAAAGGGGGATTCAGAAATGTTGGCAGTCCTGAGATAGCGGGGGAGGGGGTGCTTTCAAAGGGAGGGAACGAGCATACGCGTATCCTAAATAACACTAAGTGGGGGGGGGGGGGGGGAGCCGGGCATCTACTGTACATGATTGCACTTTTTAAGCGCTTTAGGTCTGGGCTATAATAGTACCTTGCAAAATAACGAAAAATTATTCTGAAGTTTATGAAGTGCTTGTTCGCGCACGTCGCGCAACTATTCTTAATGAAAGTGACATACTGTATACGTGTAGGCTATACAGTTATACATACATAAACAAATAACTCATTTCTCATGCATTATGCTGAAATTGAAACAATCACATTATTTTCTTCTTCTTCTTCCTTTTTTTCTCTCTTTTTTTTGTAATATCAGGGGGGGATGTTTGTACAGGCCACCCCCCTACTTCAAGCCAGGGGGGATACAGCCCCCCCCCCCCCCCACCCCGGGGTTTACGCCCCTGCACATGGACATTCTTTTTAAATCTTAGCAACCTCCTAAGATACAAAAATCGCCACTTGAATTATACAAAGAAATCTCAGAACTTTTGGCTAATCCTCTTCGCTACCAATGTGCCCTTTCCAGCCTCTCCGTGAGGTTAACAGAAAAACAAAGGTAAATAGATCAATCCTACTGTTCGCCACATTTATTTATGGCATGCGATTCCAGTCCGATATTCGGGTTACTTGGAATAAACATTAAATACTTCATTCCGGCTAAATCAACAGTAATTCCAGCCAAATCCCAGTTACATATCAGAAATCTCACTATAAAGCAGTACAATACCTATTACGCAACACACGCACACAATATTATTTACTGCGAATAATTGCTGACCCAAAGTGAAACAAAATTTACGTTTATGGGCTCTCTTGGTTTTTTCAAAAGCAGTCTTTAAAACCAACAAATATACATCATGCATATCGAACCGCGATATCATGTCATGCTGTATTACCTAACAAATTCAGACATACTCCCTAAATTCGCATTGCTCCAAAATGTTATAAATCTTACTTTATAACCGCCACCAATAACCACCCATAAATATAAATTTCTATAATCGCTCCACAAAAAGTGGAGAACAAGAACCAAAAAAGTTTACATATTTACAAACGTTGTACTTCAAAGAAATATGATTCACACGTATTCTGAATAACAATTATGACACACCTGTCATTCTGTCATGAGCTTGCCCTATGGACATTCTTTTCAAATCTTAGCAACCTCCTAAGATACAAAAATCGCCACTTCAATATCCAAGGAAATCTCAGAACTTTTGGCTAATCCTGTTCGCCCTTTCTGGCCTCTCCGTGAGGTTAACAGGAAGAAGAAAAAAAGTAAAGAGTTCAATCCTACTGTTCCTAAATAGTTGCCCCAGTATTTATTCCATGCAATTCCGGTCCCATATTGAGGTTTCTTGGAATAAAAATTCAATACTTCATTCCGGCTACATCCAACAGTAATTCCAGTCAAATACCAGTTACATACCAGAAATCTCAGCATTCTCTCGTGGCTTTTGGTAAAGGCAAGACCTGTTGATTTGGACAATCAAAATATCAGAGGATTCTGGAATTAACTGACGTTGACTTTGTTTTGCATCGGCAGAGGGAATCCCGTTATTTTCCTTGAATACCTTGTCTGAATTTTGGTATTCGGTATAATGTCAAATTTGTTATTAACTCCTCGTCACGGCATCGGCACTGCAATGGAGAGGTGATGATTACAAAGTTGGAGCTGCATTGATTTCGTTTGTACGGTAGACTAGGACTAAGAGCTAGTTTGGTGCTGTAAATTGGGATCACAGGTCCCCTGTCAAGGCGAAGGAGTCGGTACGAAGTGAGCGACCCCGTAGGCGAGGGAAATCAACAGGTCTTGCCTCTACCAAAAGCCAGGAGAGAATGACACAATTTATGAAGACAATACAATTAACATAATTCGATTCGATTACGGTGAAGAAAATTTGAATACCTGTAAAAAATGCAGAAAATTAGACAACAATAAAATTATTCAGATATGATAATAATAACTCTTTAAAAAATGGAATTCCCTCATCATTTTAGTGAGAGTTTAATATTGCTTTAAGGCCAATATACCTCGATAAGACACTTTAAAAGGAGAGTCATTTTAAAAGTTCATTTATTTCAGTACGTGCTAGAGATTGTATTTCGCAGGTATGTTGAAGTCACAAAAAACTGTTCAACGGGGTACCCTTTCACGAAACTGTCGTATGTCCAAGTTCGCCGAAATCCCATTGAAACGAATGTGATTTGAATACACGCGTTTTAATGGGATGCAGGCAAACTTGTCCTTAGGACGGTTTCATGAAACGCTGCCTCGGTTTTGATCTCACTGGGGATCCCTCCGTATTTTCTTAACCAGCATCAGAGCGATGGTAAGGAGGACCGATACAGCACTCATGCCTCCCAGGATCATGAAGACGTCATCAAAAGATCCAGTAACATCGTAAAGACTTCCTGCATTGATCAGAGAGCAACAAGAAAAAAAAACCTTAAGAATATGCGGAATATCATAATCATTGTAAAGTTGGATTGCTTATCTCATGGAATTACATTGAACTTAACCTTTGATTAAAAGATAATTGAGATGAATTTTTGTTTCCAGTAAAACTTTTGCGATATTCAAATAGAATTCCCAATGTTTACAGAACTTATCTACGTAGTAATACATCCCTAGAATAAAGATAAAAACAGATGATGGTGTAGAATAATTATATATATTCAAAATCGGTTTGTGCATTATATTTTTGGACAAGCTATTAAAAAAAAACAGTGACGCAATTCTTGCTCAAATACCTGAAATATTCATGAGGCCCAACATATTAAAACCACTGGGTGATGAGAGTTCAGAATTTGATGACTAGAAAATAACCTTGATACTCTAAGACTTCCTGTATTGATCAGAGAGCAACAAGAAAAATAACCCTTAAGAATATGCGGAAGATCATAATCATTGTAAGGTTGGATTGCTTATCTCATGGAATTACATTGAACTTAACCTTTGATTAAAAGATAATTGAGATGAATTCTTGTTTCCAGTAAAACTTTTGCGATATTCAAATAGAATTCCCAATGTTTACAGAACTTATCTACGTAGTAATACATCCCTAGAATAAAGATAAAAACAGATGATGGTGTAGAATAATTATATATATTCAAAATCGGTTTGTGCATTATATTTTTGGACAAGCTATTAAAAAAAAACAGTGACGCAATTCTTGCTCAAATACCTGAAATATTCATGAGGCCCAACATATTAAAACCACTGGGTGATGAGAGTTCAGAATTTGATGACTAGAAAATAACCTTGATACTCTAAGACTTCCTGTATTGATCAGAGAGCAACAAGAAAAATAACCCTTAAGAATATGCGGAAGATCATAATCATTGTAAGGTTGGATTGCTTATCTCATGGAATTACATTGAACTTAACCTTTGATTAAAAGATAATTGAGATGAATTCTTGTTTCCAGTAAAACTTTTGCGATATTCAAATAGAATTCCCAATGTTTACAGAACTTATCTACGTAGTAATACATCCCTAGAATAAAGATAAAAACAGATGATGGTGTAGAATAATTATATATATTCAAAATCGGTTTGTGCATTATATTTTTGGACAAGCTATTAAAAAAAAACAGTGACGCAATTCTTGCTCAAATACCTGAAATATTCATGAGGCCCAACATATTAAAACCACTGGGTGATGAGAGTTCAGAATTTGATGACTAGAAAATAACCTTGATACTCTAAGACTTCCTGTATTGATCAGAGAGCAACAAGAAAAATAACCCTTAAGAATATGCGGAAGATCATAATCATTGTAAGGTTGGATTGCTTATCTCATGGAATTACATTGAACTTAACCTTTAATTAAAAGATAATTGAGATGAATTCTTGTTTCCAATAAAACTTTTGCGATATTCAAATAGAATTCCCAATGTTTACAGAACTTATCTACGTAGTAATACATCCCTAGAATAAAGATAAAAATAGATGATGGTGTAGAATAATTATATATATTCAAAATCGGTTTGTGCATTATATTTTTGGACAAGCTATTAAAAAAAACAGTGACGCGATTCTTGTTCAAATACCTGAAATATTCATGAGGCCCAACATATTAAAACCACTGGGTGATGAGAGTTGAGAAGTTGATGACTAGAAAATAACCTTGATACTCTAATTCGTCCCTTTTTTTCACGAAGTGACGGTAATGAGGAAAGTCGCATATAATTTCAGTTTTCTTTCTTCTTTGCAATTTTGGACATCAATCACTAACATCTTGAACCTCACACAATTTCGAACTACAATAATATCTTTTTATGTCACTATGACGATGACGTAAACAAGAAAATACCTAGTAAAACGGATTTCCTGTTTTCACAAAGTGACGGTTATGCGGTGGTCACATCCCGCCGTACTTGCAAGTGCGTGCTGTCTACGTGCAAAAACGTAGGCAAAATTTGGGTATCGGTACGTGGTGAGTACCGCCTCCGTACGGATTTGGGAGCACGCAGACACACCGTAGCACTTTTAGTGCACGAGGAACTTTCGCTGCGTTCGGGCTACCGATTTACCCCCAGTGCGCGTGACGTGCGTGCCCGGTACTGCCAACGAGCGCACAACGCACTGACTCCGTGCGTTTTTAAATTTGTTTCCCACGATCACTTGCTCTACGGAAGGCGCACTTAGCACGTGCGTGCTGCGCACGTGATAAGCGCGTGGTCCGTGCTTACTCGCCACTTCCCCAGTTCAACTTCCTAATGAGCACGCAGAACTCACGTGGACCGTACCGAGTAAGCACGTGCTCCGCACTTACAACGCACGTTGTGCGCACTGATTTATGCAGTATACAAAAGCCGAGCCGACGGAAGAGTGCCAACATTTCGTCTCCAAGATGGCGCCGAAGAAGACACAGAATAAGGGGTCAGCTGCATCTGCAGCTCAAAAGGCAGCGGATAAGAAGGCCAGAGAGGCCCAACAGAAACGGGCCGCGGAAGATGAGAGGGCCAGAGAGGAAGAGGAGAGGAGGAGCGAAAAAGAGTCAGATGGTGACGCCAAAGCGTCTGATCATGAGGAGGGTGCTGCTGGTGGATCGGAGAAGGGTTCACATGAAAAGGGTGTGATAAAGGAAAAGGCCAACTGCTCGTTCTCGGCGAAACAGGAGGAGCGCCTGGTTGAGTTCTTCTCGGTCAATCCGGTCTTCTTCGATAAGTTTCCCAGGGTTTTCCCTTCCCTTGAGGCCCGTTGGCCGACCATCTGGTTGGGTTCGGTCATCTGCACATCCTCCCTCCAGGCCCTGGGGACCACGTTGCCATCCTCATCCTCGTGGTCCAAATTAAGGTCCTGTAGTCTGGGCCGGCGCTTTCGCAGCCAATTGTGAAGGGTGAGGCAGCCCAACACAATGCTAATCACCCTGCCAGGCTCCAACAGCAGGGTGGTGAGCCAATATCCCGAAGCCGTTCTCCACAACCCGACGGGCCCGAGAGGTCCGATAGTTCATCACGCTCTCTTTGTGGGTCATGGCACGGCGACTGTATGGCTTCAAGAGCCACTTTCGCAGGGGAAAAAGCATCCTCGCCTACGATGAAGTAGGGAAAGTTGAATCCGGTGCTGGGAATCCAATGGTGTTGTCCTCCAGTGCCCCCCGGCGGGTGGACTCGTTGAACACGCGTGCGTCTGAGGAAGAGCCTTATGTTCCTTGTAGATGGCGGTGCAGACCTCCGGTACGAACGTGGATATGCTGTTGTGTGCCACCCGGAAGTCGTAAATTTTAAAGCAAATACAAAGCAAAACCAAGAATTTGTTATGGCAGAAATGAAGACACACACCTTGGGCACTTGGTGATTCGAGGGGTCACTCGGAGCAGGAGCTCGGCGAAGAGATTGGGGTCCATTCGGATGTATCCGACATAGTCCCCCCGCGATTCACGCTCTAGCTCTTGGAACAACGTTTCGTACTGCCCGAAAAGCCTCCTCCTCTTGATCCATGGGCGAACCCACCATCTCCTGCGTCGGCATCTCTGTTGCCTCTCTCTCTCCCGTATCAATGCAAGTAATATCACGTCGTGCTCATGCGCTGCCACTTGATGGTGTTCTTGCAGCATCAGAACCCGGAGTCTCTGCAGTGGAATAGGCGGCATCTTGAGGAGGCAGCAGCAGCTGGGACTTCTAGAGAAAATGGGAATGTCGTCCTATATACTTCGACATACCCCGACTCACCAAGTTCTTCGTACGTGCACGCACTTACAACGTGCGAGTGAGTAAGGACACCGTACGTGAGCAGCACGTGTAAGTACGGCCTCCGTAAGATAACGTGGCAACCGCACGGAGACCATACGATGTAAGCACGTACAACGCACTTACCACGTGCGCAACGTACGATGCACGCAACCGCTCTAGGCCAGGCGTGGCGTACGGGCCACGTACTTACACCGTGCGTGTGACGTGCTTTGCCGGTACTCCCTCCCTGCCTTTGCCACTCCCTCCCTACGTTTTCAGAAAACGTGGCGGCCGTGGCCTCCCCAAAAACCGTACGGAGTAAAAACACGCACGGTGGGATGTGACCAACGCTTTAATGCGGTGGTCACATCCCGCCGTACTTGCAAGTGCGTGCTGTCTACGTGCAAAAACGTGGGCAAAACGTGGGTATCCGTACGTGGTGAGTACCGCCTCCGTACGGATTTTGGAGCACGCAGACACACCGTAGCACTTTTAGTGCACGAGGAACTTTCGCTGCGTTCGGGCTGCGTTCGGGCTACCGATTCACCCCAGTGCGTGTGACGTGCGTGCCCGGTACTGCCAACGAGCGCACAACGCACTGACTCCGTGCGTCTTTTAAAGGCGCACGTGATAAGTGCGTGGTCCGTGCTTGCTCGCCACTTACCCAGTTCAGCTATCCAAAGAGCACGCAGAACTCACGTGGACCGTACCGAGTAAGCACTTACAACGCACGTTGTTCTAACTGATTTATGCAGTATATAGTCTCTTCGGTGGAATGGGCGGCATCTTCTGGAGAACATCGGAATGTCGTCCTTTATAAACACCGAGTTCATCGCACGTGCACGCACTCACAACATGCGAGTGAGTAAGGACACCGTACGTGAGCAGCACTTGTAAGTACGGCCTCCGTACGATAACGTGGCAACCGCACGGAGACCGTACGTTGTAAGCACGTTGTAAGCACGTACAACGCACTTACCACGTGCGCAAAGTACGATGCACGCAACCGTTCACGGCCAGGCGTGGCGTGCGGGCCACGTACTTACACAGTGCGTGTGACGCGCGCAGCCGGTACTCCCTCCCTGCCTTTGCCACTCCCTCCCTACGTTTTCAGAAAAACGTGGCGGCCGTGGCCTCCCCAAAAACCGTACGGACTAAAAACACGCACGGTGGGATGTGACCAACGCTTAAAGTAGGTGACCGTGGGAAACACATTTAAAAGACGCACGGATTCAGTGCGTTGTGCGCTCGTTGGCAGTACCGGGCACGCACGCCACACGCACTGGGGGTGAATCGGTAGCCCGAACGCAGCGAAAGTTCCTCGTGCATTAAAATTGCTACGGTGTGTCTGCGTGCTCCCAAATCCGTACGGATACCCAAATTTTGCCCACGTTTTTGCACGTAGACAGCACGCACTTGCAAGTACGGTGGGTTGTGACCACCGCATTAAGTACGCGCTTACACCGTACCCGGCCTCGTCACTTTTTTCTGCGGCACAGATTGGGGCTTTACAAAAAAAAAAAATCTTGATTTAGCCCTAACCCTAACCCTAAACTTCCTCACAGGCTCAACACGCACCTAACCCCAATCTGTGCCGCAGAAAAAAATAACGCCACCCGGCCGTCACTTCGTGAAATTCTCGTCCCCTCTTTCTGCTCTTATTTGTTTCATGAATTAGTGACGGGAGTGAACATTTCGCAATTTGGAACAGTCACAGACCATGAAAAGGTGAGTTTGTTATATTTGTAAAGCTTAAGTAATGTGATACACTCTTTGGAGTCATTCTGATTCTTTGTGAGCCATAAATATGTCCATGAGCAGTGGCGTAATGAGCAAAAACGTTTGGGGGTGCTGACAAAAAAAATCCGCAGCACCCTACTCTAACATGCAGGCCCCGCTGAACGTTTCGCAAAGTGGGGTCTAGGGGCATAGCCCCGGCGGGGGTCAAGGAGTGGAGCCCCCAAAGCTCAAGGGGTATGGGCATCAGTGGCGGATCCAGGAATTTCTTACCGGGGGGGGGGGGGGGGGGGCACAAAATGGCATGGCGTTAAATATTATGTAAACGATGAAGCGACAGAACCAGGGGTGTCGATTTGTATCCGTGGTTGGGGGGGGGGGGGATGAAAGGTGCCAAAATATTTTCGGCAATGGATCAAAGCAACCAAGAGGTAGAAGCCTGTGGCAGGTTGCACCCCTCCCTTCCAAGTTATTAACTTTTTCAAGTCACCCTCAATAAAGATAACATTTCAGAAAATATGGGAGCCATGTGGATCCCACATGGGCTTGCTACCTGGGTTATTATCCTCTCAAGCGCGTATCCAGGATTTTAGTTTAGGGGGCGGTAGTGAGCACGCGAAGCGCGCTCCCTAGGGCGGTGGGTGCAGGGAAGGGGAAAGCTTTGATGTTTCATTAAATTATTTGAGAAAGAAGACGATTCGTTGTAACGTTCTCGACTCTTAATCCTTGTTTGAATTAAATTCCCCTTCCTCCGCGCGTAGCGCGGAAGCTCTGACGTTTCATCAAATTAGTAGAGAAAGAACACGATTCGTTGTACCGTTCTCGACTCTTAATCTTTGTCTGAATTCAGTTTCCCCCCCTCCCCCTCCCGCGCGAAGCGCGGAAGCTTTGACGTTTCATTAAATTATTAGAGAAAGAAGACGATTCGTTGTACCGTTCTCGACTCTTAATCTTTGTCTGAATTCAGTTCCCCCCCCCTCCCGCGCGAAGCGCGGAAGCTTTGACGTTTCATTAAATTATTAGAAAAAGAATACGATTCGTTGTACCGTCCTCGAATCTTAATCCTTGTTAAATCCTTTTGACGTTTCATTAAACTATTAAAGAAAGAAAACGATTCGTTGTACCGTTCTCGACTCTGAATTTAGTTTTCCCCCCTCCCGCGCAAAGCGCGAAAGCTTTGACGTTTCATTAAATTAGTAGAGAAAGAAGACGATTCGTTGTATCGTTCTCGACTCTTAATCCTTGTCTAATTTCAGTTTATTTTGACGTTTCATTAAATTATTAAAGAAAGAAAGAAAACGATTCGTTGTACCATTCTTGACTCTTAATCCTTGTCTGAATTTAGTATCCCCCTCCCGCGCTAAGCGCGGAAGCTTTGACGTTTCATTAAATTATTAGAGAAACAAGACGATTCGTTGTAACGTTCTCGACTCTTAATCCCTTTTCTTCCTACGTCCTCTTCCTTTCTTGTTTCTCTCTCTCTCTCTCTTTTTTTTTGGGGGGGGGGCGACCGCCCCCGCCCCCTGGATACGCGCCTGTATCCTCTCTGTCTCTCATTATCTCTCTCTCCCACTCTCTACTTCTTTTTTGCACTTTTGCGCTTTGCGCTTAACATTTAGCTCGTTGCTTTTTAACGCTGCGGCTTTGCATTATTTTGGCGCACTGCATTTCTATGATGCTGTTGATTGAATAAATAATTCATCAATTCCTGATGAAACCGTATGAGCGAGAATTCAATTTATTCTTGTCTCATGTACGGTTGTCTCATTTACTTTGTTTTCTATTGATATATGCATGTATTATGAAAATGAGATAGCAAAATGTGTATATTGATGGTCATCTTGCGAGTAATAACCATTAACTATTCTCATCGGGCTCTCATCATTAATAAATATATATATTTTTTTTTTGTGATGGTGAATTATTGGGGGGGGGGGGATGATTGTACAGGCCATCCCCCCACCTGAAATATTGGGGGGGGGGGATATATCCCCCCCATCCCCCCCGGGATCGACACCCATGGACAGAACGGGGCTTTAGCGGCGAGGGAGCGGAGCGACCAAGCGGGGGTGGGTCTGGGAGGGGGTTCTGGCCCCCTCCCAGAGTAAGAAGCATTTGCAATTTCAGAACCAAATTAGACGCATTTTCAGTCACTTCCTGGAGTAATATGACGTAAAATTGCTTTCTCCTACCCCTTCCAAGAGTAGGGATCTTTTGCAATATGAGAACCACATTTGGCGCATTAATGTCCACCTGCACTTCCTGGAAAAAAACGAGACCTTTTGATTGGTTACAAGTTAGAGAAAAGTGATCTGTCACGTCTTGAGACGTTGTATATGCTTTGATGCCGCACAATGCACAAAGTCGGTGGTCCGGTACTTCATCAGTATAGTACTTGCAAAAATGTTCTCGAGTGTATAAGCTGTGTCGTTATCAGGGGCGTCGCTAGATCTTTGTCAGCGGGGGAGTGGGGAGGGTGTATAGAGGCCACCGATAACCGACAAAACGAGCACCCAATTACCGACAAATATATTAATGCTAATGTCCAAATGTCTACAAATTTAACCCTATACACCCGGGGCCAGGAACTAAGTTAATTTTCGGTCTCCATCCTCCCGCGCGAAGCGCGGAAACTTTGACACTTCATTAAATTATTAGAGAAAGAAGACGACCTGTTGTACCGTTCTCGACTCTGAATTCTTGTTTGGATCCAGTTCCCCCACCCCCCTCCCACCCGAAGCGCGGTAGTTTTGACGTTTCAATAAATTATTACTCTTAATCCTTGTCTGAAATCATTTTCGCCCATCCCGCGCAAAGCGCGGAAGCTTTGACGTTTCAATAAATCATTACTCTCAATCCTTGTCTGAATTCGTTTTCGCCCATCCCGCGCGAAGCGCGGAAGCTTTCACGTTTCATTAAATTGTTAGAGAAAGAAGACGATTCGTTGTATCGTGTTCTTGTCTGAATTCATTCCCCCGCCCCTACCGCGCACAGCGCGGAAGCTTTGACACTTCATTAAATTATTAGAGAAAGAAGACGATTCATTCTACCGGTTTCCACTATTAATCCTTGTCTGAATTCATTTTCGCCCATCTCGCGTAAAGCGCGAAAACTCTGACGTTCCATTAAACTATTACTCTTAATCCTTGTCTGCATTCATATTCTCCCATTCCGCGCAAAGCGCGGTTGCTTTCGCGTTGCATTAAGTTATCAGAGAAAGAAGACAATTCGTTGTATCGTGTTCTTGTCTGAATTCAGTTTCCCACCCCCCTCACGCGCAAAGTGCAGAAGCTTTGACACTTCATTAAATTATTAAAGAAGGAAGACGATTCGTTGTACCGTTCTCGACTCTTAATCCTAGTCTGAATTCAGTTGCTCCCTCCCCCCCCCCCCCCCGAAGCACGGAAGCTTTGCCGTTTCATTATATTATTAGAGAAAGAAGACGATTCGTTGTACCGTTCACTACTCATGATCTTGTCTGAATTCAATTTCCCCACTGGGCCCTATTAACAGTACATAATGCAGTGTTACATGATGTCAGTATGGAACGCCCGGCAGTGCTTGTCACAGTTGCTTCTGTAAAGGATTTTTTTTTTTTACTAGTGTTACTGTTAGTGGCCACGGCCCCTTGTGACTATAAAAAAACATATGCTTTTCCTGGCCATTTGGGAATGTGTCAGTTTGCAACAGAAATGGAGAAACGCGCATTTTGTTGAAAATCATGTGATATCACCAACATTTATACATGACTTGTAGATCTATATGGAATTGAAAATAAGTCTTGGTTCAATTTTATTTGGGGGGGGCTGGCGCCCCCCCTAGCTCCCCCACCAGTACGCCAGTGTCCATGAGCGCAGAAATGTATACAAATTGCACCGCCGTTCCACACATCGCCCCATATACTTATTTTTATGTTAGTAAATAAAGGAGTGAAGTATGTGATGCATGATGTAAAACTAAAACGACTAAATCATGTCTGAACAAACATACATCTAGAATAAACATCTTAAGTGGAGGGTCTTTCTTATCTCATTTCACATCAAATATTGATTTAATGAGGTTCTTTTACATCTTCTTAAGTTAAGAATAAGAACGAAGTTTTACTTTTAACGAAAGTTAGACTTAGTTAGAGTTTAGACCCTACTTTTGTTTTAGATTTAGTTTTACTTGTACTTTTAGTATTAGTAATTTAGCCAATTATACATTTTATTTATAGTCTATAACTCTAGATCATAATTTCATAGTTATCAATTTATGTCAGCCACTAGTCAGTAATCTAGAGGCGAGGATCTAGACAACTGAGTCACTGTGACTTTACTTGTAAAGGTGTACTTGGTGTGTAAGCAGCTTCAGGGCTCCAAGCCCAAGGGCAAGGGGAGTTATGAAAATTATTATCATGCTGAGTTGAGATGGCATGGGATATAGACCCTCCTGTTTAACTGATAGGGAATTCACTGAGTTGCCTTTCAAGCAAAAAGGGACATGAATGAACAGTTATTTAAAAATTGAAAATCAAATAGTCTACGGTCCTGCCCTGAAAATAACTAAATGGCACCATCCGGAAATAGAATACTTTTGTTTGGAGACTGAAGTAATCTCATGAGTAGTCTACCAGTTTGGAAACAATGTCCACACGTTTAGCTTATTTTCTACTCAAGCTATGCACTTTAATATCCTTGGTCCCTCACACTATAAAATAATTATTTTCAACAATTGTTCTTGATACTAGCAAATGTTGCCCAACTCCACTCTGTGGTTTAAAGAATTTTCCAAGCAAGCACCATACCAGATGATGTACATGTCACAACATTGCACATGAGAATCTACAGGAATAACCTACACTTCAGTGGTAATGATTATGATGATGTTTTTGCTTTCTTTTAGTTTCACATGCAGTAGATACAATTTGCGCTTTAAGAAAGCACTAGGACTGGTACATCTACTTTTCAACAATGCCGCAGGCCATGTACAAACCCAGGTGAGAATAGTTGTCATGGTCTGTGCAAGAAAATCACACATTAGCAGCATATAGAGAGTGATGATTAATCATGACCGGTCTGTATAGTGCCATCCATTGATTTGCACTCCCTACCGAACTTGCGATCGATAAAAATCTTTGAAATGCACTGCTAATGCTATTATATATGATGACTAGATAAGCAATTAAATATTTACAGGTAAATATAGATATGGAATATGTAATGCTGCACTTAGCAGACATAGTACAAACTGGACAGGAACGTGTTTCTAATTTTGGCGAAGGCTATATATGAACATGACCATTGGTTTATAATATTTTCAGCTAAAACTTCTATGTACCAATATTGGAACATTTGTTGTAAATAGAGTGTACTGTATAGAGCCAAGTCTTGATCATCTTGTATGACAAGTACCAAGCACACTCACTACATAAGTGCATTGGGGGTGGTAGTTGTTTGGTAGGGGCAATTGATAACGTCTGTTTGGGGTCAATCATGCCTAGTATTTAATTTGATGTACAAAACATAATATTAGATTAATTTCTTTACCTCTGCTTGCAATAAGAGAAGGAAAATAACTTGTACTGTAATTATATATTTTATTCTACAAAGTTAGGTTGGATACAGGGACCGACATGCTGGTTAGATAGGTCCTTGATAATTCACTGAACACAGAGCTGCAGATGTGACTTGGCAAGGTGACCTCAAATTGGGAGCGGTATGGAATTGTTAAAGCAATTCACTGAATACAGTCATAGCTGCAGATGAGACTTGGCATGGTGACATCAAAGTAGTTCAGATAGCTTCGATGGCGATTCTGATAATGAGCCACTGCCTATGCTTGTGAACAAATCAAAAGGTATCTTCATCCCTTCTTGATCGTTTCCCAATAGTTAAAAATTTGAGATATTCCTTATTAATTGTTTTTAATGTTTAGGTCTCTTAGTTTAAGAAAATGAGTGGTCCTATCGAGGTCAGCATCTTGTTTTTTTTTAAATCCTTAACAAATATTGCCAATACTAAGGTTATACCAATTAAAGTATCTAATTTAAGAACCTCTCTAAAAGTTGGTACCAAAACTACACAAAATAATTTCACCTAATCATAATGCACTCTAAAGTTTCCCTTTCATAATTGACATTCTGATAATGATTTTCTATTGATTTTGACCTGGATTTTTTTTATTATAATTTTTCTTTCTCTTATTTCCTATTGCTTTCAAGCAGTCTAGATCAAGAATCTTCGCTGCTTCAACCACTGTCGCTTGGATGACATACGTGTGAAGAAACTTGGAAGAACTTTTGTTGAAGAGCATGCTTAAGAAACTAGAATCAATTATATTGATCGTTGTGGCAATGCTCCAATGTTTCAATACCACAATCTCTCTTTTATACTGTTTAATTGTAAACATTTTGATTATCATAAATATAGAAAACTCCACTCATAATTTTAATTGTGTGTAGAATTCAGTAATAGCAATGAAATGGATTGATTATAAAATCAATAAATCGATTTAAAGTGAACTGCTAACATTGTCCATGATTTCTGAAACAATGAACTGAATGGTCGTACCTGTGTCAATTTTCTGTTACAGTATTGTAAAGAACTCCTGCAAACATAAATCTTAGATATTCAAATGTATAGCACAGAACAGCTATTTATCAGGTATACCTACTTAATTTTAGAAATCAGTAATGCATATTAGAGTTTTGGATTTCAGTTCCATGAATTCTCATATCGTATCTTTGTATTGAAGAATTGTTTATTTCTTTAAATGTTTGTATTTACAGGGGTTGATGCCTTTATTAGAACATGAATATAACTTACATTTCCACAATTAGTTTTTCTGTCAAAACACAATGTTACTAGTTCACATTTAATGTTTGTATTTGTTTACTTCTCTAGTCATTCTCATCATAATTGTATTTGATACTTCACACTATCCTATAATCATACGATATAATGTTGCTGTTTTGAATTTATCTGTATGATGAGAAATGAAATTGTTTAGTCAAAATGATATTTCCATGTTTATCATGCATTGTTCAGCTGGTAATTGTTTAGTTAAAGATTACGTGTTTGCCTGGGTGAATAGAACCTTTTAGCAATTGGTAACCTTTGTAGTGTTTGAGACTGTGTACTAAATTTTATTGAAATACCCTACAAAGAGATTGTGTAAACTGACTTGCTTCTGATACTCTACTCACAAAACATTTATAAAAAACAGTGATGAACAAAAAAAGTAACGCTGATGATTATATAAGTCATATTTCCCATTGAAAAATCACCATCTTTTTTTCAAGAACTACCTTGTTTTGTTACGATCAACATATAAACCTTCAGCTAGAACATGATAACTACTGCGTGCAAGAAAGAGGCTATACTACACAGTACTGTATTGAATACCTCTTTTGTCTTCAGGTACAAAATCTATGCAGAAGATGAGGATGATGATGCAAAAGATAATTTTTTTTAGCATATTTACAAGTACTGTATAATGTTTGAAATAACCTTCGTATATCGTGGATGTATACCTGATGACTCTTGTCCACAAAACCTTGAATGTACATTTCAAAATGCAATACAGTATTGATGATAACTGATGATGATATGTTTGGTATGAATTATTTGATATTTTAAATTTTTGGTTACCTAATTTTTGTTTGTTGTAAAGAACCTATTTGGCATGCACCCAGTAGATTTTCATCATGTGTTTAATTTTGTTATTGAAAAAAGATCAAACACATCATCATAATCTACTGAGTGCAACCAAAAATTCTTTAACAACAATTGAAATTTCTTTCAGGAAGCCTACAGTAGAAGCTGTTTTTGATTCAAAGAGCACGTAGAGATGATGAACAAATACGATAATAATACAACGTCGTTAAGTGTGAGACCTTTTATCTCACCGCCAAATAATCCGAACAAAACAATCAACCAAGGGAAATCAACTGTTAAACGAATTTACGATGAGTCCTTGAAAAATTCATTACCCATTCAAAAAAAAAAACGAGCCAGATGCATATAATGGTAAGCTTAATGATTCATGAAAAATTAAAGAGGACAATTTTTTTAAATTTTTTAAATTTTGTTAAGGTCATCTTTTTCAGGTCATCCAATAGGATTATATATATATATGTATATATATATATTTTTTTTTTTAATAATTCAAAAAAAAAAAAAAAAAAATCAAAAATCAAAAGGAGGGGGGAGGGGGGGTTTCCACAAAAACATACACATACAAAAAACTGAATATGGACCAACCACAGATCAGCCTTGCACAGGTGTTTTGAACCCGTTGCAATTTCACTATTTGAGAGTCAGGGATAGACCAGGGCCCTGTCTTATAAAGAGTTGTGATCGCAAGTTTGCAGTCCCCTATCTTTTATGTACATAGTTGCGATTGAAGTTGTGATTAATCGCAACCGTTTATAAGACGGGGCCCAGACCTTAAAGGACAAGTCCACTCGAAAAATAACTTACTTTCAATAAAATCAGAAAAATCAGACAAACAAATCAAAAAAAGTTTGAGCAAAATCGAATAACTAATAAGAAAGTTATGGATTTTTGAAAAAGTATGTAAAACTATGGAACAATGAGAATCACAATACAAATTGCCAAGATGGTTATCAGTTTGTGACGTCATGTCTTCACAACTTATCAATTGCTTTACATAGTTTAATCCCATTAATTTCCCTTTTTATCCCCCAAAAGTTGATTTCCCCATACCTTTGCCCAGGTTATATGATTTGTATCATATTGCGTGCCTGACATTTCCCAAAAACTTTTATGAATGTTGAAGAATTGATACTATTTTCTGAATATTGTATTCCATAATTATTGATTTTTATATAAATAGTTTATCAAAATTCAAATTTTTCATGATTTAACTGGACAAAAATTACTCTTTATTTGTGCATCCACACAAACACAATTACTAAACAAACTAACTTGGATGCTGGTGTTAAGAAATAAGATTCTTAGGGTGAAAATATAAAATTTATATTATCAATATACAGAAAATAATTAGTCGATAGTGAGGACCATACGTCACAGACTCATGAGTGAGTTGCCAATTTGTGTAGTGATTTTCAAAGTTTTCCATGTCATTACAAATTCATAACTTTCTTATTAGTTATCCGATTTAGCTCAAACTTTTTTTGATTGGTTTGTCTGATTTGTCTGGTTCTATTGAAAGTAAGTTATTTTTCGAGTGGACTTGGGCTTTAAGGATGATCTCCAAACTAACAGTGGCCCGAAATGAGATGAGTCGTTTCTTCTCACATACTTCATATCTCTTAAATATCGTATCAAAGAGACTACCTCTTGGAATACGATTCGAACAACTACCCCTCGAGAGCAGTTATTCCCTAACAATATACTCCGGATAACTACCATATAAAACAACTACCCCTTTGACTAACGCAGTACAACATCGGCTTGATCAAGCATTACTTTCCCTCTAGACAGCTACGTTCTCAAAACCCTGGCTTACTTGTGCCTTCATTATGGAATACTTTCCCTCAATGGATTAAAAATAGCAGTTCTGCTGAAGTGTTAAAAAACAATCATAAGAAAAATCTGTTTAATGTAGCTTATAATTGATTACCATTACCTTTCATTCCTGTACCTTTCATATTGCACTTTTGTATATATCATGTATTTCATCTTTTGCACAAGCAGCGCCTTGAGTATTTCACTGTCAAGTGGATTTGGCGCCTTATAAATCTTATGTATTATTTGATAATTAATCCAAACAACTAAAATTTTGAGTGTTTTTTTTTTGTCTGTCAAACAATTTGTATATCTCCAATATCGTATCGGGGGTAACAGAGTCCTAGAATACGACCCGTACAGCTACCCCCTCTAGAGAAACTATCCCCTGACAACTACCCCGAATGACAACTACCCCTTTGACAATTATTATTCTCTGGTAACTAAAATTTTGCAAAACAATATGTGAACTGGAGAAGAAAAAAAGATGAATACTCGCCTGTCATGTAACCTGACGAAATTACAGCAGCTCCTGTTACAAAACACTTGATGGAGAGCATACCGGCAAAGTTTTCTGTTGCGACGTAGATAGCCAGGACAGAGTACGAGGCTGGGAAGGCTCCAAAAATCCCACCTCCGACAAAAAAGGAGCACACAAGGAGATGGCTGAAGGATACACTAAGTTGGTAAAGGAAGAATGCTACGGCTACAGATGCCATGTTTGCGGTAAAAATAATCGCACCGCTGCGTGGTCGAAAATGCAAAATGAAGGTGACAACCACTTGGTTGATGAAACCGCCCAGAGCACCAGCCACAGGTAGGTAGGCCGCGAGGGATTCATCAAGGCCTTTTGTCAATCCATAAGACACCACGAAGAGTGTCCAGCTCACCATGGTGACCTGTAAAATGTATTTACATGGCAAGAATAAAAAACAGAATTCCTTTTCTTGAGCAAGCATTGGAATATTCAAAATAACCGAGAGGAAGTCTACGACTCTGTCGAGTTTTGAATTTGCACTATCTTCTTCATTCTGACTGACTGCAGAAGAATTGATTTGTTCCGCGGTCTCATAATCATCAGGCTGCAAAGTTGGATTATTTTCCTCTGAAGATGCTCCTTCGGGGAGTTCAATGACTCTTCCAATGTCACCCTCTTCACACGCAGGCAGTCGGTAAAATCCATTTGTTGAAGAACGTTGTGGTCGCAAGGTAGCTGCTATAGGAGTACAATGGAGAAATATAGCTGCAAGACAAAGAAGAGCGCCCTCAAGTCCATATGTGTCATGAAGCTTGGAGGTGAGGACAGGAAATGCCATACCGCCACATAAAATTCCCAGGAGGCATATGGAATTCACGAAGCCGAACTGTTCTCCAAAATACTGATGAAGGATCTCGAATGATATCTGATTTATCGGGGAACTAAACAGCCCTGTTAGGTAATAGAGACAGAACATAAATATATATATTTTTTATATTCAAACGATCTGGGCCCTGAATCATAAAGAGTTGCGATCGATTCTAATAAATCGCAACTTGAAATCAGTCACAACTGAACTTAAAGGTACTATGTCCCTTTTGCAGCCAACCTCAAATTATGTAGAACTTTGCAGGAATTATGAATATGTCATGTATGTCCTATCTGTGAAATTTAAACGTTAGAAGTGTCCTCATATTCAAATTATGCAAGGAAACCCGTTTACTTGCTAGACTTCACTGTCAGACACTATTGAGTGACTGACTGGCTTTTTTTCTTCATTGGTAATAACATACATGAAAAGAGTTATAAAGGGTACATGAGCATTTGTCTACATCAACAACCCACTTCTTGTGATGGCCAAGATTAAACTGATTGAATCTTTGCGCAGCATAAAACGTATGACTATTCGGTACAATTGTCTGAAAATCAAAACTATTACTTTTGGGCTCTATAGTCCTAAAGTCGATTTGACAACTAATAGTCGTTATTTTTCCACTTGAAGACATTTTCAAGCCCCACCTTTTTTAGGGAAGTTCTAAATTAGTATTATCTTTCAAATGCAGTTCGAATTTAACTTTTTCATTTTTTGGCCTGCAAATGGGACATAGTACCTTTAAGACGGGGATTTGATGTCTTGTTATAATTTGGGCAAAAAAGCACTTAGCATACAGTTATAAACTGTATGTGCACAGATTAACAAATTTAATGATGTACCTCTTGTCAGCTCATCCACTTCACTGAGGAATAATGTATTCGGAACCCGATATATTCATTTTAAAAGTGGAAATACATTACATATTTATAATGTTAATGTAAAAATGCTTTGTAAATATTTTGTCATTTCTTTGTGAACCAATTTTCATCCTGGGCTGCTAGTCATTTTTATAAACACCAATAAATAGAAAGAAAGACAAAAAAAAAAATCAAAAAAAAATTATTGATGAAGTCTTTTCGATAAAAATGTCATTGTTCCCTCCGATTCATTCATACAAATACATCTCACTATTCTTAGTTTGATTCGTGCAGGCATAAAATTTCATACCTTAATTTATATTCAATTACTTTTATTTACATTAATTTATTTGTCTTATTTATTTATTGATATTAATTTATCTATTCATGTATTTATTATTTTTTTGTTTATTCAATGTAATAAATGTTCAACGTACCAGTCATGAACATAGCAAATCCAAACCAGACGGGGGAATCGACGAAAGCGGAAGCTATGATTGATGCACTTGATCCCACACTACCCACAATGCAAAGCGCCCTGGGGTTGATTCGTTTTGCAAGGATGCGCACAAGAGGACCTGTTGTGAACAAACAAACGAAACAAAAACAAAAACAAACAAATCAACGAAGCACTTATAAACCTCATTTTAAGAACGCAACAAGATCGCAATGACTTTCAATTTCAATTCAATATCAATTTCAATTTATTCATGTTTCCAACAAACCATTACAAATCAATTATAAGCATTTAAGAAATACATGTTGGAAACTGAGGGGTCAACTAAAAAGCAATGATT
This sequence comes from Strongylocentrotus droebachiensis, assembly GCA_035222895.1. Lineage (NCBI taxonomy): Eukaryota > Metazoa > Echinodermata > Echinoidea > Camarodonta > Strongylocentrotidae > Strongylocentrotus > Strongylocentrotus droebachiensis. Next base: position 523,441 of record JAVYIG010000515.1, read on the forward strand.
GTACAAATGTGAACACCTCAAATGATACTTAGGAATAGAGATTAATTAAATTAACTAACCCGTAACTACGATAGGAACTACAAAATAGGGGAAAGAAAAAGGGGGATGCCAACATAGACGAGAAATGGGCAAGACAATGCTTTACACTACAAACATAGGCGCCGGAAGTGGGGGGGCAGTTGCCCCCCCCCCCCCAATCAAAAAAGTTGGGGGGGGGGGGGGGGGCAAAACACATTTTTGCCCCCCAAAACGCCCCCCCCCCCCTCCAAAAAAAAAAAAGCAGTCAAGGAGTAAACATGGTTTGTATTTTTAACCCCCAAAAACATAACAATAATAAAAACCTGAATTAGATCACATATACAATTCAATTCAAAGAAAAGGAAAGTTCACAGAATTTCATAAACATTGCGCATGCCACTTATACGGTATTTATCAATGGAGTTCTTTATTAATAGTGATACGCGCATATCGTGGACATATTGTGCGAGAATGGGAAAGCGTGTCTGTTTTTTTTGTTATAGGGGTGAGAAGACATGAGCCCCTGAATGCTGGCGTAGTGATGGGGGGGGGGGGTGGTGTATTTCTTATTCGATACCAGTGATTTACAAATGTTGCTGTTATGACATGATTTTCCGGTATTTTTTCTCCATTTTTTTGTCAGTCATACCTTTTTATGCGTTTGTTGGAAAATAAGAAATTACAGTCGGGCGAAAAATACGCTTATTTAGAAGCCTTTATGTCATGGTCTGCAAAGTGGCTGGGCTCGAGCCCCCCCCCCCCCCCCCCGTCACTTGTATGTTAAAGAGAAAAAGAAAGAATGCTCATCTGACCGTAATTAAATGCCTAAAACCCCAGGTTACGGGGGCTCCGCATCGTCCCCCACCAAGGGCCCTAAGGCGGCCCCGGGATGCTCATCTGACCGTACGGTAGTTAAATATTAAAACCTCTGAGCTTCTGGGGGCTCCCCCTCTCTCTCTGGAACACGTCAATGGCCTTAAGGAGGGTCCCTGGATGCTCGTCTGACCGTAATTAAATACCTAAAAAACCCGAGCTTCCGGGGGTTATGCCCCCTGGACCCCACCAAGGGCCCTAAGGCGGGCCCCTGGATGCTCATCTGACCGTAATTAAATACCTAAAAACCCTGAACTTCTGGGGGCTCCCCTTACAAAAAAGTTGTATAGAATTCTATAGAACGCTTTATAGAGTTCTATAGAACTCTATAGAACTCTATAACATTCCAGATTCTCTATAGAACTTTTAAGAATTCTCTATAGAAAGCGGTTTCCTCTATAGAATTCTATAGAATAAGTTTTCTATAGATTTAAATTTCTATAGAAAAGTTAATTCTCTATAGAATTTTTAAGGTTGTCTATAGAAATCAGTTTCCTCTATAGAATTCTATAGAATAAGTTTTCTATAGATTTAAATTTCTATAGAAAAGTTAATTCTCTATAGAATATTTTAGGCTGTCTATAGAAATCAGTTTCCTCTATAGAATTCTACAGAATAAGTTTTCTATAGATTGAAATTTCTATAGAAAAGTTAATTCTCTATAGAATTGTTAAGGTTGTCTATAGAAATGAGTTTCCTCTATAGAATTCTATAGAATAAGTTTTCTATAGATTTAAATTTCTATAGAAAATTTAATATAAAAAAGAGCGTCCCCACTTCTCTATAGAATTTTTAAGGATGTCTATAGAAATCAGTTTTCTCTATAGAATTCTATAGAATAAGTTTCCTATAGATCTAAATTTCTATAGAATTCTATATAATTTTTTTTCTATATGAAGATATGTATCTCATGCATATTCATGATAATTTGCATGTTTTTACAGAAAATGTAATTATCATGATCTGTCAAGCAAATGTGACAATTAACATCAATTTTGTGATTTATATTTTCTTAGACAATTATTGACAAATATAATATATATGTACGATTTTTTTAAACATGTAACTTAAGACGTAAAATAGATATATTAATATATGTAATTTACTAACCAGTAAAAACGTGTATAATTTTGTATATGTATGTAAGATCTCCGCACTACTTAATTAACAATATATACTCAACTGTATTATGCTTCAAATGATCTTTGTGATGGAGCAATTGCAGGAGTCTATATAAATATGGTTTAGTCGGTGGCCAGATGTCATGTAATATTGATTATTGATTGCTGGTCGCTACTGAATAATAAACTGGTTTTCAACTGGTAAATAATGGTCTATAGAATTATTTACAAAAAAACTTCTATAGAATTCTATAAAAAATATCTATAGAATTTCTATAGGCCATTCTATAGAATGTTTTATAGAGATTCTATAGATGTCCGTTATAGATTTCTATAGAATTTGTATAGAAAAGTGGCCCACTTTTCTATAGAATCTCTATAAAACATTTCTATAGAATTGCTATAGAATAAAATGGTCTATAGAATTATTTATAAAAAAATTCTATAGAATTCTATAAAACAAATTCTATAGAATTTCTAAAGGCCATTCTATAGAATGTTTTATAGAGATTCTATAGAGGTCCGTTATAGATTTCTATAGAATTCTTATAGAAAAGTGGCCCACCTTTCTATAGAATTTCTATAAAACATTTCTATAGAATTGCGTATAGAAATTCTATAGAATTTTTTTTATAGAATTCTACAGAACTTTTTTGTAAGGGTCCCCTCCCCCCCCCCTGGAACACCTCAATGGCCTTAAAGAGGGTCCCTGGATGCTCATCTAACCGTTATTAAATAACTAAAACCCCTGATCTTCCGGGGGCTCAACCCCTTGACCCCCTGCCGAGGCTCATGCCCTGGACCCCACGCCAATTTACGCTCTACCTGATCGTTAATACTCCACTTTGAAAAACGTTCCGCGGGACCCGCATGTAACGTGTAAGATTTGAGTTAAAGGTTTTTCGTCTGCCCCCCCCCCCCCCCGGCCTTCCGAACGTTTTTGTCTCATTACGTCACTGCCTCTGGAAAGTGAGCCCTCTGGAATGTTTGCCCCCCCCCCCCCCCCCCCTCAATCCCAAACTGCTTCCGGCGCGCCTGGTCCCTGGTAATGGCATCGTATCACGAAACCAAGTTCACCGACATCCCATTGAAACGCATTTCGATGGTTGGTCCGCGGACTTTGTACTTATGATGGTTCTGTGAGACGCTGCAATATTCAATATGTTGATACAAACTATTAGGTTAACGCCATCTACGGTGAAAGTTATATAAGCCAGTGCAAAGAAACAAGATGGAAGGGGAAGATGTGCCATGGAGATGGAAAGAATAACAGTTTTCAACCTACTTGTACTAGTCTACTACAACACTATTCTCTTGCTCTTTTATGACATACTTCTCATGATTAGCCACTGTACATCATCGTGATAATTGGGACGAATAAAGTATACGTGCAAGGCATTATTTTCCTCTTCTTCCTTCTCCTCTTTTTCTTCTTCTCCTTCTTCTTTTTCTTCTTGTACTTAATATCATTTCTATCATCAATTTAATGTTGTTATTATTATTATTATCTTTAATAAGTAGTTCTTTTAATTTTCTTATCTGTCTGTAAATATTACTATTTTAACTTATTAATTTTATACATGTCTGTAAGGGACCCCACTGGAAATAAGCTCTCGAGCTTTCGTGGGTTATCCTGTTCAAGCTGACTTATTTTTGATCTGTTATTATTGTATATTGTTGTATGTTGGAAGCTTGTCGAATAAAAATCATCATCATCATCGTGCTTTTTGGACGTCGACATCGTGAGATGCGCAGTGTAAGTCGAATGCTAGTGAGTGAGACAGAAATTGAGACATGTCGATGAAGAAACTAAGACGAGACTAGAGCGTGTGGAACTTTAAGTTTATATCCAGCATCATTCCTCTTTGCCAATTTAAACAAGGTCAAGTTCAAGAAGTTTGGCAAAATTCGAAGTTTACAGTTGAAAACTGGCTTAATTAACGTTATGACTGAGTATCAGGTGCAAACTGGCTTAACGTTATAACACAAGTCAAGGCAATAAAGACCAGGTCCAGGACCAAGTTCAGGATGACAAGTTACTGAGTAGAAACTAAGATGCATGAATAAAGACTGTAATATAAAGTCTTATGAACAGTGAGCTGTGATGATCTATGCATGATTATAATGATGGTCAAGTCAGACCAAGGAAGTTTAGATTAGATCTAGACAGTAGACTCATGAATGGAGATCTAGACCCTATACTAGATCAGGTCCAAGAAAGGCTAGCCAAGACAAGTAAGCTGCAATGAATAATGAGACATGCATGCAGTTACTATGACATAAGGAAGCAAGTACTCTTTAACTCCAGGGAAGTTAAGGTCTGTTTGGCGCTAGACCCATGAAATTGAATGGTCTTGGTCTAAAGAAGATGCAGTCTAGACTAGACCAGGTCCAAGTTAAGGACAAGTTTGATTCTGAATGTTGATGAGCCAAATAGGGATTGGACATTGTTCGAGCCAGTACAGCCCAAGACAAGGAGTAAGGTGGATCTGTTTAATGTCTAGTAATTAGGAACTAGACCAGGACTTCAGATCTAATTATCTAGGTCTAGTCTATATGTATAGGCTTAGATCTATGCAGGTTTAAGGCTGATCAGGACAGGTGAGGCAGTGTACAGTCAATGGTAGAGGCTAGCATAGTCTCATTCAGAAGAATTCAGACAGATCTGGAGTAAGGAATTAAGTAGCCTAGCTACCAGGACCAAGCACCAGTTAACAGAATACAGGGAAATTGACATGGGAAATGCAATTCGTGAAGCAACTCAGCATCCCATATAGTAAGTTAACGTTTATGTAACGTTACCATGCAGTATACTTTCAAGTAGACCTACAACCAAGATCAAATATTTTAGCTGGGCTAAATATTTTTGAAGAACAGGATCAAAGTGAATTGATCATGAACTAAACATAAGTTTGAACTTTGACCAGGAGTGCAAGAACCAGTCTACATGTACAGGTACAAGGATTATTCTGCATTGATAAGGTGCAGAATTAGACTTCAGTGATCGAGAAACAGGACTAGACAAGCTTAGGTAGAATAGGACCAAGCTTTACTGCAATCAACAGAACATATTGTGGATCTTGTGAAAGTCAGTTGGGAATGTTTGCAGATTATAAACGCTACATGATGGAGCAACATAGTCAGGATAATCAGGTGCAATCATTGGTCCATGAAGGACAAGGAGGATCAAATGTTAGACAAGATATGAATGAGAAAGACAGTCAGAGTCTCGGTGGGCTGGGAACAGAGTTCTTTCTACCGGGTGCAGTACAAGGTCTAGGAGAAGGAGGATATTCCTTTAATGGTCACTGTGAGGACCTTGAACCAGGTGATAGTGTTTCCCAATTAGGAGTCACAAAGAGAATGGGGCAATCATCGGTAGCCAGTGGTGAAGGAAGCGTTTATAGCAGTACGTCTCAAGCTAAGGTAGAAGCAGTTACAAGGCAAGCTGAGCTGCAGATAAGACATGAACGCTTACAAAGAAAACAAGCCTTAGAAGAACAAGCTCAATTGATTCAGAGAGAAAGGGAGCAGTTTGACTATGAAACGGAGCTAGCAGCAACAGCTGCTAAAATTGCTGTGATCAAGCAGTTAGAAGGAGAAATGTTACAAGGGCAGATAGAAACGAGCCATATGCATCCTTCATCTAACATCATAAATGAGTCACAGACTATTGCCCAACCTATGCTTAGACAAGAGTATAGACCGGAGCAAATGAACAGGAAAGCTGCTCATACATCAGTCCCTGCAAGAACTGAAGCTAATGAGCTAATGAGGCAAGTGCCTAGAGGATCGACTCAAGTGCATCATAATGCAAGATCTGCAGACATGCAGCAGATTAGGGAACGTGAGCTTATATCCCAAAATAGTGCTGGAAGGCAAGATGCTGCTGCAGGTGATTGGATGGAGATACAGAGGCAACAAAACAACCTTACTCAGTTATTACTAGAGTGCCACATGAAGTCAGCATTGCCTCAAAGACATGTTCAGTCATTTGATGGGAACCCATTGCAATACCACACTTTCAAGAGGGCCTTTGAACACGTCATCGAATCAGCAACATCAGACTATTCTGACAAGATATATTTTCTAGCGCAGTACACAAGAGGCCAGGCAAATGAAATCGTTCGAAGCTGCATGTTTGGTGACCAACCGATGCAGAATTTCATGAAGGCCAAAGCCTTATTGGAGGCAAAGTTTGGAAATAGGTACTTGGCTCTTGACGCAATGATGAGCAAGGCAACTGCATGGCCTATGGTGAAGGCAGAAGATGGTGAGGCGTTGCAGAAATACTCCTTGTTCCTTACCGAGCTGGATAACTTAGCTAAAGATCTTCATCTTGAGCAGGAAATTAATAATTCACAGACAATAAGGATGGTCGTCATGAAGCTTCCATTCAAGAATCGAGCTCAGTGGAGGGTCACAGAAGACAATTTACAGGAGGCAAATGAATTCATAACATTCCAAGATGTTATGAGATTTGCTAGCAAGCAAGCTCGTGTGATCAACAATCCTGTGTATGGGGATATAACAGGGTCAGCTCCAACCAAGCAAGGAGAGAGTAAGCAGACCAAGGCTAAGTCTGTTACTAGGCAGAGCTTCAACACGAACGCCATAGAGAAGGATGTTAAGCCAGATAATTGCATGTACTGCAAGACAGCAAACCACAGCTTAGAGCATTGCGAGAAACTTGGAGGCATGCCTCATGCAGACAGAGTTCAATTCTGCAAGTCCAAGTGGCTTTGCTTTGCATGCTTGGAGAAGTCTGGACATCTGGCAAAGAATTGCAAGAATAGACTGACATGTCAAAAGTGCAAGAAGAAGCATCCTACCGTGTTGCACAGACCAGAAAATATGACTGCTTCACATAGCCAAGAACGGAAGGTGGAGAAAAATGCCCCTACTGCTGATGTAAGCATGTCGACCGGTGTTTCAAGGGAAGCTGACAATGTAAGCATGCCAACAGATGTTTCGAGTGAAGCTGACAATAAACGGTCAATGACAAATTACAGCAGTGAGTCCAATACGCTACCTGTTGTAATTCCAGTGGTAGTCCGATCGAGGGAGTCTGGATGTCAGATGCAGACGTACGCTTTCTTAGACAACGGAAGCAATGCAGTTTTCTGTACAGAGGCAGTCACGAAAGGACTACAAACAAGAGGGCAACTCACCAATATCCATCTTCAAACAATGACACAAGATAAGGTGATAAGATGTCAAGTTTTGAAGGACTTGGAAGTTATGGATCTAAAAGGAAATAACATCATAGATCTCCAGGAGGTGTTTGTCCAAGACACCATACCAGTGAGCAAGGAAGAAATCCCTACAACAGCTCACTTGAAGGAATATTCGTATCTCAGACACCTGAACCTCCCTGATATATCCTGTGATGTCGGTCTCCTTATCGGAAACAATGTCCCAAGAGCTGCAGAACCATTAGAAGTTGTAAACAGTGAATATGGTGGACCATATGCATACAGGACACTGTTGGGATGGGCAGTAAGTGGTGTGACAAAGCCAGGTACTCCAAGGAAGATATCTTCACATCGTGTATCGGTGAAGAAGGACATTGACCAGCAACTAATCACAATGTTTAACCATGACTTTAGTGAAAGGGTTGCAGATGACAAGCCAGAGAAATCAAGAGAGGACCAGAGGTTCCTGAGAGAAATGAAGAGGTCGACAGAGCACATAGACGGCCATTATCAAGTGGGGCTACCTTTCAAGGATAGGAATGTGGTGATGCCTAATAATAGACCACAAGCTGAACAAAGGGCAGCACACCTGCAGAGGAAGTTCGCTAGACAGCCGCAGTTCCATAGGGAGTATGCAGGGTTTATGGATAAGGTGCTGAACAAACAGTACGCTGAAAGAGTACCAGAAGACGAGTTTCTTAGAGAAGATGGAAAGATGTGGTTTATTCCTCACCATGGTGTATATCACCCACAGAAGCAAAAAATTAGAGTGGTGTATGACTGTGCAGCTTCTTTCAAGGGCAAGTCACTGAATGACAATCTTCTACAGGGGCCGGACCTCACAAATAGTTTGGTGGGTGTATTAACAAGATTTCGTCAAGACCGCATAGCAGTAATGGCAGACATAGAAGCCATGTTCTCACAAGTGAAACTGCTAAAGGAAGAAAAGGATCTGCATCGATTTCTGTGGTGGCCAGATGGCAATGTCGCTCAACCTATTGAGGAATACCGCATGACTGTTCATGTGTTTGGGGCTAGATCTTCACCAGCTTGTGCCAATTATGCCCTGAAGCGCACAGCAGAAGACTTTGCAGAGGACAAGGTGGCACATATCATCAAGCGCAACTTTTATGTTGACGATTGTTTGTACTCAAGCTCAACAGTCCAGGAAGCTGCAGAGCTATCAGAGGGCCTACAAGAAGCCTGTAAGGCGGGAGGATTCCACCTCACGAAATGGGTGAGCAATGACAGAAGAGTATTGAATGCCATACCCAAGGAGGAGAGAGCAAGTACAGTGCAGGAGCTAGACTTTGACAAGGACAAGTTGCCACAAGAGAGAGCACTAGGAATTCTTTGGTGTGCAGAATCAGACAAGTTTGGCTTCAACATCTTAATCAAGGATCGCCCTCCGACAAAAAGAGGAATACTTTCAGTTGTCAGCTCAGTATACGATCCTTTAGGATTTGTTTCACCAGTGATTTTGGTGGCAAAACAATTGTTGCAAGAGTTGTGCAGACAGAGAATCGGTTGGGATGAGCAAATTCCACTGAACCTGAAGAAAAGGTGGCAGGAATGGTTAGACGAGCTTCAGGTGTTATCAAGGTTCAAGGTAGAGAGATGCTTGAGATCAACAGGATTTGAGGATGCAGAGTCTATCTCGCTGCACCACTTTGCTGATGCCAGTGAGAAGGGTTATGGTACTGTTTCGTACTTAAGGACAAGCAACAGCAAGGGAGAAGCAAGGAGCCAGCTCATTATGAGCAAATCAAGGGTGGCACCTCTCAAGCAAACCTCAATTCCAAGAATGGAACTAACAGCAGCATGTGTTGCTGTTCGAGTAGATCAGATGCTGAAAAGGGAACTTGAGATACCAGTGAATGAGACATACTTCTGGACGGACAGTATGACAGTACTGCGCTACATATGCAATGAGACATCAAGATTTCAGACATTCGTAGCCAATCGTTTGGCAATAATCCATGATGGATCCAGTCCAGCACAATGGAACTACGTGGACACAAAAAGAAATCCCGCTGATGATTGTTCAAGGGGCTTGAAAGCAGAAGAGCTGCTGCAGAAGGAAGGTTGGAAGAATGGCCCAGAGTTCCTAACCAAGTCCAAGGAAGAATGGCCAAAGGCTGTAGATGTGTCCATATCTCAGGAAACTGAAAGTCTTGAGGTAAAGAAAGCGTGCATGGTAGGAAGAGTTGATTATGCTGATGAAGTTCAACCTGTTGACAGATTGCTGACACATTATTCTGAATGGAATAAACTCAAAAGAGCAGTAGCTTGGTGGCTCAGACTAAAGGCGAAGCTGCTGCAAAGAACCAAAAAAGATGCAGATGTGCAGCAGGATTCTTCATTAACAGTCCATGATGTAGAGGATGCTGAGAAGGCCATCGTGTCTTACATTCAATGGCAGAATTTCCCAGGGGAAATGACTGATGGTACCAAAGCAAAAGATGTCGATCAGACTAAGATATCAAGAAGGAAACGATCACAACTTGAGAAGCTAGACCCAGAAATTCGAGACGGGCTACTGAGTGTTGGAGGGAGATTGAGAAATGCCAAAATCCCAGAGAATGCCAAGCACCAAATAATACTACCGAATAGCCACCATGTCTCGACCCTCCTCATAAGGCATGTGCATCGTAAGGTGGGTCACCAAGGGCATAACCATGTTCTAGCTGAGTTGCGCCAGAAATACTGGATAGTTGGCGCAGGTGTACTTATCAAGGCTGTGATCAGGAAGTGTATTGTATGCAGGAAATACCAGGCTAAAACAAGCACGCAGAAGATGGCGGATCTTCCCAGTTGCAGAATAGAAGCATGTGAACCACCGTTCACACACACTGGAATGGACTATTTTGGACCCTTTGAGATAAAGCATGGTCGCAGCGTCAAGAAAAGGTACGGAGTTGTGTTTACGTGCATGTCCTGCAGAGCAGTCCATATAGAGGTAGCTGGAAGCCTTGACACAAGTTCTTGTATAAATGCCATGCGTCGATTTGTGAGTCGGAGAGGACCAGTTAAAGCACTGTATTCTGACAATGGAACCAACTTCGTAGGGGCTTGCAGTGAGCTAAAACAGGCCCTTAAGGAATGGCGAAAAGAGGAAATCGTGCATTTCACTGCAGTTCACGGAATACAGTGGAACTTCAATCCTCCGGCAGCTTCACACTATGGAGGAGTTTGGGAAAGACAGATTAGAACAATTCGAAAAATTCTCCATGCCGTGCTTTATGAGCAGCATCTGAAAAGCAGCCAAAGTGACGAGCAGCTACAAACGCTGATGTGTGAAATCGAGGCTATAATAAACAGCAGGCCTCTAACGAGAGCATCAGAAGATCCGAATGATCTGAACATTATAACCCCTAATCACTTGCTGCAGTTCAAGACAACGTCATCGCCACCTCCTGGGCGGTTCACAGACAAGGACATGTACTCCAGTAAACGTTGGAGACAAATGCAATATCTAGCAGATATCTTCTGGAAAAGGTGGGTACGTGAGTACCTTCCTGCCTTGCAGCAACGGCAAAAGTGGTTGCAGCCTCAGCGCAGTCTGAAAGTTGGTGACATAGTCCTGATTGCTGACCAGAATGCTCCCCGATGTTCCTGGCCGATGGCTCGAGTGGAGGACGTGTATCCAGACAGCCGAGGATTGGTGCGCAGTGCCCGACTGAAGACGAAGATGACAACATTAACCAGACCGGTGACTAAAATGTGTTTGTTATTGGAGGCAGAATAAGCACAAGTGGAAATCTGACACAAAGCGAATGTGATGTTTTGTTGCTGAAAGTTTTTGATGGATCATTTCGCAAGTATTGGCATGAATTTAATTTCTCAACCAGCAGGATCAACAATATTCATCGCATTGGACGGATCAGTTGGAATCATTTTATGAATATAGGTTAATTTAATTGTTAGATACGGGGTGCACGACTTGCTCTGCCCCAGTAAATGAATCTGGTATTGATACCAAATTCATAATTTGCGATCACTTTGTGTGCTACAGTAGACCAGGATCATTAAAGTTTATATTGGAATAATTTAATCAGTTATTGTTTTAATGAGGTGCACGACTTGCTCTGCCTCAGTGAATGAATGCAGTATTATTGCTGAATTCATGAAAGATTTAAGTCGCGACAGCATCTAATAAAGTTCACAGGATTCGTCTGTTTAAATGCGTTTGTTTTTATGAAATACAAGCAAGGACCCTGAATTGTTGACACTTATTATTGTGCAACTGAGCAAGGATCAACCAAGCAACGCAGTATTATAATATCAAGTTTAGCTGGATATGTACCTGCAGATTGAGTTAGAACAAGGAGAACTATAGTAACATTTAAATGGAAAGCTTCTGATGCTAAATACAATGGACATTTTCTGCATTTATAAAGAAGAAGGAACTTCGATGAGAACCATGATATTTGCTGAGTTATGAATATAATAAGTATATACCATCAAGAACACTAGACGTGACTGAAGGACTTAAGTTTCATCAAGAAATTTGTAAATTACATTTTCATGTAACTTTTTTATGTAACATGCATTTCATTATTTCATTGGGCATAAGAAAAAAGGAGATTAATCTGATGCATTTTAGTATTGAATATAATGTTTTTTTTGTGTCATTTGTAGTGCTTTTAACTCAGATATACATGTACTAGAGTTAAATAATTGCTTGAATTACTGTTCTTTTATTTGAATGTAAATTTTGCACCCTAAGCATTGTGATCAAATTACTAGTTTGTTCCAAGTGTATTTGACATTTACTTAAACATGCATGCAAGTAAAGAGAAGAAAAAGTGTAAATTGATCTATTGGAAGAATAATGTTTGCTTTTTTTTGGACGGTTACATGTACTACATGTATGCTTATGTGCAGAGAAAAGTCATGTATTAGAAGTACCTTTTAGTAGCATCCAGAAGTGGCATAAGCAAATAATTTATGTTTTGTTGTCAAGAATCACATTACAAGTACAATTCTTGATGTTTAATATATTGATTGATACAGCAAGGATCACTCAAAGAAGGGTATCGAGAAAAGGTTAAAAAATGTGTTGTTGTTTTAAAGATGTTCAAACGTATAATGTCATTGCTACAAGGAGAAGCAATACTTATTGAAAGTGCTCAAATGTCAGTTGACCTTTTTAGATGCATCCTAATCATTGTTAAATTACAACCTCTATAGTTTGTTAAAGGTTTAAAATGTATTACAATTTTGCAGATACATTTAGAGTTTGTATTGATTTGCAATTTTGCATTACTTGTTTATAAAATTGCCTTCACGTAACTGGTTTTATTTTATAGTGAAGACTATAGGTATACAGTCTAGATATTAGGTACCGGTAAAGGTGTAATCTGTTTCACAGATGCAGTTAGGAATGCAATCCTAGGTATTGATAATGTGTAGATTTCAGTTAAAGGTAGCTTTACTTTGTTAAAAGATATCTGAGGACACGTTATATAGGAAAAGGTATTGCATGTGAGGACACTAGCAGGCTTAGGGACCGTAGTAAAGGTAAACTATACTTTGTATGAAGGAATTCAAGGTTACTCGGTATAGGAAAGGGTGTTTGTTCCTTGTTTGTAGAGTACGCATCGGTCAGGTTTCTTAATTCATGGAAGTCTAGGTTAATGTGAATTTTGAAAAATTATAGTAATTATATTTTTTAGAGATATAATTAAGGGGCCGGAATGTTGATACAAACTATTAGGTTAACGCCATCTACGGTGAAAGTTATATAAGCCAGTGCAAAGAAACAAGATGGAAGGGGAAGATGTGCCATGGAGATGGAAAGCATAACAGTTTTCAACCTACTTGTACTAGTCTACTACAACACTATTCTCTTGCTCTTTTATGACATACTTCTCATGATTAGCCACTGTACATCATCGTGATAATTGGGACGAATAAAGTATACGTGCAAGGCACCTTTTGGACTGATAATGATGTGCTTTTTGGACGTCGACATCGTGAGATGCGCAGTGTAAGTCGAATGCTAGTGAGTGAGACAGAAATTGAGACATGTCGATGAAGAAACTGAGACGAGACTAGAGCGTGTGGAACTTTAAGTTTATATCCAGCATCATTCCTCTTTGCCAATTTAAACAAGGTCAAGTTCAGGAAGTTTGGCAAAATTCGAAGTTTACACAATAAGTTAGTGTACTTTTACCAAAATTGTAAAACCCATCGAGATAAATACTTGATTCATGCTAATAAAAGGTAATATAATCATTATCCATTTATCCATCGATGGCCCAGTTTATGATGCAGGTTGATATTTTCTTCTCAAGAGGGCAAACAAAAGGTATTCATGAAGCACCTCCATCACTTTGGCATTGATTATTCTGAAATGTACAAAGTGGGACGTTTTTATGAGTAAAAAGATTTGTGGATACTGAGGGTCATTTGTACCAAAGCTATCTACGAACTAGAACTGATCTTTTACGATTATATTGTAAAATTACCCATTTTCCTGTCGTTGTTATCATCATAATATATTGTTTATGTTGTATGTGTCCATGGCAGCGATTCCTGAATTGTACACAGGCGCGCCGGAAGCAGTTTGGGATTGGGCGGGGGCATTCCAGGGGGCTCACCTTTCAGGGGCAGTGGTGTAATGAGCAAAAACTTTTTTTTTTGGGGGGGGGAAGAAAAATCTGCGGAATGTTTAGGAAATTTCATTCCTGTTTACTCTCCTTTTCTTTGAATGGAATATAATTTTTATGGATTCAGGTTTTATTTTTTTTCATTTTATGTTTGGTTGTCAAATACAAACCAATTTTACTCCTTTACTGCTGATTTTTTTTTTTTTTATTTATTTATTTTTTTTTTGGGGGGGGGGGGGCGGGCGTTTTGGGGGCGAAAATGCGTTTTGCCCTCCCCCCCTCCAATCGAAAAAGTGGGGAGGGCGAGAAACGCACTGCCCCCCCCCCCACTTCTTCTTCTTCTGGGATACTCCTCAACGTTCCGTAAGGAACCAATTAGCGAGGAGGATGAGGGGGTGCGCACTATGCTTATTTAGTTCTTATTGCTTGAGTCTTGGTTGCGGAAAAAGTTTGTTGCTTGGAGTTTGAAGGTGTCGATGTTCGTGGTCCTTTGGATGTCGGAGGGTAGTGAGTTCCAGTCCTTGATGGTACGTGGAATGTAGGAGTGTTTAAAACATTTGGTGCGGGTGGAGTATTGGATGAAGGAGTTTCCTGAGGTACGTCTGCCACTCTGGTGGCTCGTGTAGCTGGACGCAGGTAGTCCGACACCGGCAGGGCCAAGTGCCCCCAAGGCTTTGTGCAATATACAGACCCTCGAAACTTTCCTTCGAATAGAAAGCAAGTCCCATCCTAACCCCACCATTAATTTTGTCGCGCCGGTAGTTTGCCTGTAGTCATTGCATACCATTCTGGCTGCCCTTCTTTGAACCTTGCCAATTTCCTGCGTATGTTCTTTGGTATATGGGTCCCAGACACTAGAACTATATTCTACAATTGGACGGACTAGGGTTGTGTAAGCTAAGGATTTAGTTTGTTTAGTACATGATATAAGGTTTCTACGGATGAATCCAAGGCATTGACCTTATTTGCAGATGATGTTATGTTCGAAATATGTTTATCCCACTTTAGATCATTGGAGATCTCTACCCCAAGGTACGAGTGAGAGGGGGTTTCCTGTAATACGGTACCTCCAGCGCCTATGAATGTTAAGCAGGCCCTACGTTGCTCTGAATGGAACTAATACTTTGAATAGCTCACTAGCTAACTAACTTTCTAAATAAATATTCAGATGTTGTATTTTGATGCCAGTCTTAAACCTATTTTAATGATTAATTTGATTAAAATAAATGGATAAAGGGAAACTATTAGAATGCTGCATTTCTTATCATGTCACCCCATGAATGTCTTATTTTAGGGCAATTAAAGACACGCTCCAATGTGTAAAGTGTGTCAAAGTGCACTTGACGTTCCAAATTTCGTTGCAGTTTTCATTTTCTATCTGGAAAATATGTTTTTCCAAAACGACGCCCTTAGCATGGCAACTATATTCAACATCTCACGGAAGATTAAGGTTGGCCCACAATATGATCTATTTTCTCTCTCTGTACACACATTGTCACGGGTCACTTGTTTTCAAAAGCAATATATATAAATAGGTCTTTTATAGAAACAAATATATATTCTGCGTTGGTTGCTTATTCTCAATAGGTAGGATATAAGCGCCATGCACAAAGTCAATGCTGTTTGCAGATTGTGGTGTGAAACCACTTGGCCTCCAGTCTGTTTTATTCCCATTAACTGGTATAGATGGTGCCTTTTTGGGCAGGAAGGATATGAACTAAAATGTGTAGGAAATAGTTTATTTGTTTTTAATCGAAAAAGACACGGGACTTTATCCTTCAAAGTCACAACCAATCGCTTTTATTTTTAAAATATTTGTATGTGTCAAGAGCTTTTCCGCTGGGAGAAACAATTTTTAAGCGGAGAGGCTATATTTCCCTATATTTACCCCCCATTCTTTATCTTTACAATGCGTATAAAAAAAGCACACACTTTAAAAATATCTCCCAATTTAAAATTTAACGACATCTGCATCATAATTTTTGATGAAATTATAGGTCAAGGTCTATTCAATCAGATGTCTCAAAAAGTATCGACCATGATCTTACATCTGTAGTCATGCACTCATAGGCGCCGAAAGTGGGGGGGGGGGGGGGGGGGGCAAAACGCATTTTTGCCCCCCCCCCCCCAAAAAAAAAAAACGCCCCCCCCCCTCCTCCAAAAAAAAAAAACAGTAAAGGAGTAAACATGGTTTGTATTTTTAATCAAAAAGGACGTAACAATAATAAAAACCTGAATTAAATCACATATACAATTCCATTCAAAGAAAAAGGTAAGTTTACAGGAATTAAATTTCATAAACATTGCGCATGCCACCTATTCGGTATTTATCAATGGAGGTCTCTATAATAGCGATACGCGCATATCGTGGACATATTGTGCGAGAATGGGAAAGCGTGTCCGTTTTTTTGTTATAGGGGTGAGAAGACATGAGCCCCTGGACGCTGGCGTACTGATGGGGGGGGGGGGGGGAGGGGTGGTGGTGTATTTCTTATTCGAAACAAGTGATTTACAAATGTTGATGTTGTGACATGATTTTCCTGCATTTTTTCTCCATTTTTTTGTAACTCATACCTTTTTATGCGTTCGTTGGAAAATAAGAAATACCCAAATTACAGTCAGGTGAAAATACGCTTATTTAGAAGCCTTTATGGCATGGTCTGCAAAGTGGCTGGGCTCGACCCCCGCCCCCCCCCCCCCCCTCCTTTGTACACCACCAAGGGCTCTAAGGCGGGCCCCTGGATGCTCATCTGACCGTAATTAAATACCTAAAACCCCTGAGCTTCCGGGGGCTTTGCCCCTTGGACCCCTCCAAGGGCCCTAAGGTGGGCCCCTGGATGCTCATCTGACCCTAATTAAATACCTAAAACCCCTGAGCTTCTGGGGGCTCTGCCCCCTAGACCCCACCAAGGGCCCTAAGGCGGACCCCTAGATTTTCATCTGACCGTAGTTAAATACCTAAAACCCCTGAGCTTACGGGGGCTCTGCCCCCTGGACCTCACCAAGGGCCCTAAGGCGGGCCCCTGGATGCTCATTTGACCGTAATTAAATACCTAAAACCCCCGAGTTTCCGTGGTCTCTGCCCCCTGGACCCCACCAAGGGCCCTAAGGCGGGCCCCTAGATTTTCATCTGACCGTAATTAAATACCTAAAACCCCTGAGCTTCCGGGGCTCTGCCCCCTGGACCTCACCAAGGGCCCTAAGGCGGGCCCCTAGATTTTCATCTGACCGTAATTAAATACCTAAAACCCCTGAGCTTCCGGGGCTCTGCCCCCTGGACCCCACCAAGGGCCCTAAGGCGGGCCCCTGGATGCTCATTTGACCGTAATTAAATACCTAAAACCCCCGAGCTTCCGTGGTCTCTGCCCCCTGGACCCCATCGAGGGCCTTAATGAGGGCCCCTGGATGCTCATCTAACCGTAATTAAATACCTAAAACCCCTGAGCTTCCGGGGGCTCAGCCCCTTGACCCCCTGCCGAGGCTCATGCCCTGGACCCCACGCCAATGTACACTCTACCTGATCGATAATACTCCACTTTGAAAAACGTTCCGTGGGACCTGCATGTAACGTGTAAGACTGGTGGTGATGCAGATTTTTCGTCTGCCCCCCCCCCTTCCGAACTTTTTGTCTCATTACGTCACTGCCTCTGGAAAGTGAGCCCCCTGGAATGTTTGCCCCCCCCCCCCCCCCCAATCCCAAACTGCTTCCGGCGCGCCTGACTACAAAGATAGAAAAACACGGTCGTAATACAAAGATTAGACGATGACAAAAAGAAGTAAGAGAAATCGAGATATCAACTCAAAGGGAATTTCAATACCCCATCAATCAAGTACATGAATATTCCATCTAGAAATCATCACCAATGAGGAGCTCATGCAAGGCTAATATGGACGACTCAGAGAATAGAAGAAAACACCAGGAGAAATTGCCTGATATTCGGAGGACTGACGGAGGAGAAAGAGGAAGAAAATACCGAAGAACTTGTGAAAGCAGGTAAAATTAACGTTTAAAAATGTAAAAATTCCCTTTTTTCCAAGGGGAGGGGGGGGGGGCCACCCCGCCCCCCCCCCCTGGGTCCGCCACTGTTTGACCATTACTGAATATTTCTAGTTTCTTAGACCATATTAATTCGACGAATAATTACCCACTCTATATTGCACGGTCTAACATTTGACTTATTAGTTTTGTTGTTGTGCATGAATTCTCTTTTTTCTTTAAAAAAAAATGTATTTCAAAACAACGTGATAGTAAGACTTAAACTCTCTTGTTCATTTGGAATTTTTGAACAATCTGAATATTTTGAAAAAAAATATATAAAAAAATATTAAAAAATCTATGAAACAAATTCAGAAGTTACATACCAAAATATGAGATGTATGCAGGACCAGGGTATGTTAGTTTAAACTAACATACCCTGGCAGGACTGCACATCAACAGAAATACACTTGTATTTCGATGTCATGGGCCCTTTAAGATATGCCGATCGAGTAACAAAATGACACTACGTCTACTATAACAAAACATTATTACAAAAACATACTAGATAAGATATTAAAAAATACATATTCTGGTCAGGTGCCTCGCTGGCCGCATAGAATTGACAGCTGCTTGAATACCAGTCATTTCGAAATGTGGCTGCTACAGTCTCTTGTTTAGCCCCCCCCCCCCCCCATATATGTTCAGATGTGGCACGGTAAATCGCCGCAAAAAAAAAGAGGGCCGCCGCGATTTTTTAAGCGTTTGCGCGTATTCAGTGAGCTCGGTGATATAAGATAGAGAATTGTGTAGTGTATCACACTTGACGTCATTATATTAGAAATAAAAAATTTAAAACGCCGCAGTTTGGCCGCGACATATCTGAACGAGTCTTAAACGTTCTTATTTTGTTATTTTTTTGCAGCATGTCATTTCTCTTTATGAAAACCTAAGGGAGCTGTTTCTGGTGATTGTTGGCTAGTTTTCTAGCAATAAAATCGTCCGATATCCCCCACCTATATTCCCATCACCGTCACCACCACCATCAATTAATATGCCCAACCAATCACCATGAATGGGTAATCAGTACTTACATGCCATGAAAAACACGGTTAATTGCAGGGCCAACATGAATCCGATTGTTCCATAGTTTGTCTCTAATTTATTGACGAGGGCCGGAACTAGAACACCAAACGCTTTCAAGAGTCCCTGTATCAGGAAATTCACACCAAATTTGGAGACCCCTACCACATACCTCCAACTCTCCGATGATGTCCCGCCCGACATTTTCGTCGTTACCTTGGTCGTTTCCCCCGCCCGATGATGACAGCACCTTGCTGTAAATTAGAGGAATGCCAACTTTATACGTAGCGGTTCATGGCGTTTAATGCCTTTTCTTCATAGTCTTTACGAGCAAGTGTGTGTGTGTACACTCGATGACAATTGGCTAATTACTATGGGCAGGCACGTAGCCACGGTCTACATATTATTGTATACTTTACTGTACCATACTATTTCCTATTGGTACCTAAATAAAAATGGGTTGGAATTTATGTAAATTAGGAGGCGCTCATGCCTGAACGCTCACAGGAGTTTTCCACGTTGAGTACGTGGCGTGAGACGCCATTGACCTTATTCGACGATGAGCGAGACTGACGCCGTTTAATTTTGCGCGCCGTTTTTAAACCCGTTCTTCGTTTTACACGTTGTTTGTCATTTGGAATTTGTTTTTGATTGGTTTTGCTATCATGGCGAATGACGCCGGCGGTGTTGGAGACCATAATCCGCAATTTGTTAATTTCACGGCTGAAAATATATCGGATATAGTGAGGGAAGCCGTTGGAGGGGTAAAAAGTTACATTGACGAGGCTCTGGCTCAACAGAAAGAGAACACGAGTAAGTCAATTGAGACCTCTAAAGTTCAATTTAAATTTAAAGGCAACCGTGTGCAGTTTAATTTCAACATCTCCTTATTAGATAGCGTACGTGCTTCGGTCGCGTGTTTACAGAAAGGAGAGATTGCCTCGGCCACTTTAGAGTTGAGCAAGATAGAAGAGGAGATCGCGAAGAGGAACAAGCTCATCCGTATCGCCGACAAGTCAGAGGATGGGTGGAAGGTCGTCGATGAGTATCTGTCCGAAGAGCTTGCCAGTGACTCCGACGACGAAAAGAAAATTAGAGCAGCTCAGAGCAGAGCGGCTTCGAAGCGGAGAAGAACGAAGGCGCCCAGAGGGAAGACGCCATACCAGAGGGTTAGGCGACCGATGGCTCCCGAGTCTCATCCTAATCCCGAGTCTGGTTCTTTTCGCCGCTATCTACCACAGGCTAGACCACGGATTTGTGTTTTGCCTGTGGCAAGCCGGGCCACTGGCGTAGGAATTGCCAGTCAAACGTTGGAGGCAAGAGCAAGGATGGCTCCAGCTTCTAGTAGCACTTTGGACAAAGGTAGGAAACAGCTTGTCTTTTTTCGCACTTGGTGTGGATGATGTTTCTGGTTTGTGAGGACCAGAGTGTATCTGGGAACATGATATTTATGTCAAATGTTCAGGTGTGAATGACATGTGGATTTGCATGGCTTAATTTGGTCGTTTTGTACCTTGCCTTTCCCAGGTGCACCCGCACAAGGGTATGTTACTACGGTGGTTGCCCTCATGTGGATTTTTACTAAATGTAATATGTGATATTTAGTGTTTGTGCAAACAAAAATGTTCCCTCATTTGATGGTATGAACTTTGATTTTTCTTGTAGCGTTTCCTGAGGGCAGCTACGTTGGTAGCTGAGTGTATTTGTGCGGTATTGTTCTGGATGTGGTGTACATTTTAATGTGAATGAGGCATAGTGTTACACATTTCGCTTAATTTAAGCCCCGTTTGATTGTATTGCAGGAGGAGTCTTACGTCGGGACCTAAGGAGAGGGAGGATACCACATCGGGGGATGGTGGAGCGCGCAAAGCTACTGGAGGTGTGGATGAACGGTACGAAGCCGATTTCTATATGTCTAATTTTTACGAGTATGAGCAAGGCTCAACAGAACCTATTGTTCGTGGCAGGATGAAGGCTAACATTGCCTTTTGGCGCGAGATTGGGGCCCCAGATGAAATATTTCGGGTGATCGATTCGGGATATATAATTCCTTTTTTGTTTACGCCGCCTCCGGCGGTTTTTAAGAATAATAAGTCAGCCTGAGACAATTCAGACTTCGTTACCGAGGCTGTTCTAGATTTAATGAGGAAGAATTTAGTTAGTGAACTTGTCAGTGTACCGGAGTATATTAACCCTCTCTCTGTATCAGTTCAAAGTTCTGGTAAGAAGCGATTGATTTTGGATTTGCGTTATATAAATGAACATGTTTGGAAACAGAAAGTACGCTTCGAGGATTGGGAAGTAGCGCTGGAATATTTTCAGCAAGGAGATTACATGTTTTCATTTGACCTTAAGTCAGGTTATCATCATATAGATATTTTTGAAGAGCACTGCAAGTACCTTTGCTTTAGTTGGGTATTAGATGGCAAAGTTAGATACTTTTCTTTTAGAGTATTGCCATTTGGCCTGTCGACGGCCCCATATATTTTTACTAAGACGATGAGGCCGTTGGTCAAATATTGGAGGAGCAAAGATGTGTTTGTTGTAGTTTTCTTAGATGATGGTTGGTTTCGGGCACCTTCCTTTTTGGAATGTGACCGGGTTGCTAAGCTGGTAAAATCGGATTTGCTCCTTGCGGGATTGGTCCCCAATGTGGAAAAATCAGTGTGGACTCCCACTCAGGAAATCGAGTGGTTGGGTCTGTCCTGGGATGCCAAGGAGGGTACTTTGAGGGCGAAACGGCGAAGGGTGGAGGATTTAATGTCATGCATTGAAAGTATTATTATAGATCTGCCATACTCTATACCCAGAAAATTAGCGTCCTTTGTGGGGAAAGTTATTTCACTTGTCCCTGTTGTGAGACACATGGTACAATTGAGAACTCGGTTCTCTAGCATGATTATAGCTGAGAGCAATCACTGGGACAGAAAATTGAGTTTGGCATCCCGGGACAAAGTGATAGAGGAATTGTTTTTCTGGAAAGAAAACGTTGAGAGGTTGAATCTAAGACATGTGTTTCGATACTCTTTACCGCAGGTGTTTATTTTTTCTGATGCCAGCCATGTCGGGTGCGGAGCCTGGTCGGCAGAGTGTGGAGGGATTGAGTTCCGTTATACCTGGTCCGAGGAGGAACAAGGTAAAAGCTCCACTTGGAGAGAATTGAAAGCTGTTGCACTGGCAACTAGAGCGTTTGGTCATAGTCTGAAGGGAAAAATAGTCAAGGTGTTTACTGATAACACTGGGGTAGAGGCTATTTTGAGAAAGGGTAGAATGAAGGAAGAACTACAGCATATGGGCATTGGAGTAGTTGATTATTGTGCGGGGCAGGATATTGAGTTACAAGTTCAGTGGATCCCGCGTACCCTTAATGAAAGGGCGGACTGTCTCAGTAGGCAAGTCGATTGGGGTGATTGGGGAGTTTCGATGGCATTTTTTAGGTACATGGATGGTATGTGGGGGCCACACACTGTGGATAGGTTTGCTGACGATTGTAATACCAAGTTACCAATCTTTAACTCTAAGTTTTTGTGCCCCAAAACATCTTTAGTTGATGCTTTTTCGACATATTGGGAAGGCCACAATAATTGGCTTGTGCCTCCGGTTGAATTGGTTGGGCGGGCTGTTAAACATGTTAAAGCTTGTGGCGCTGTTCCTACCTTGGTAGTTCCAGCATGGCCGTCAGCCCCATTTTGGCCTTTGTTATTTTCAAAGTTAAGTATGTTCTCAAGCATGGTAAAGCAAGTTATGTTTTTGGATCCTACTTATATTTTTGTATAAGGGCGAAATAGAAACTCTGTTTTTGGTTCGGACCAGTATAAGAGTGGGATTCTTTGCGTTAGGTTGGGTTCTGAATAGAACGGTTTTCATAATTATGGATTAATGGTAAACATTATTATTGTTCTGTATGCTGGTGAGACCGCTATTATGCATGGCAGGGCTGGGACGGAGACTGTGTCACTGGAGGGCATGGTATATTTAATAAAATGCACTGGCATTGAAGTTTTGACAAGTTTGCGATTGTCTTAACTGAGATATTCTAAGCTCACTGGAGCTACAGAATGTGGTGTATGCACACTGGTGTTGTGGGACGACACAAGTGGTTTTACTTCCTCACTGGAGGTTGTTATATGCATTTCCCCCCTCATTATATTATCCAGTTTGAAGATTCGCTGCCCAAGGGTGCTGGATGCATCAAGGGCGGGAAGGGCGGGAAGTACGGTGAAGAAGTACAGGCGAGCAGTCGATGCCCGGAGAAATGGTGTGACAGATACGGAGGGTCACAGTGCATGGATAGCCCGGAAGAAATAGCAAGGTACATCACATTTATGTTTAATGAAGGTGCGCCATATAGCAGAATAGAGACTGCGTTTTTTGCGTTAAAATGGCACTTTGATTGTTCTAATCGTTTTCTGGGTGACAGGAATCCGTGTGAGTTGAAGTTTTTGAGATTGTTGTTGGACGGGATGAAGAGGATTTTGGCACGTCCGGTAGTGAGGAAGGAAACGGTAACGCCGGATATACTTTTAAGAATGGTGACAAATCTTAATACCGACTGCATGAAGGATTTGAGAACATGCTCTATGTTTTTGGTCGCGTATGCAGGATTTCTTAGATTTGATGAAATGATTAACATTAGGATCATGGATGTTAAAGTATGTTCATCCCATATGAAGATATTTCTTGAAAGGAGTAAGACTGATCAGTTCAGAGAAGGGGCATGGGTGGTCATAGCTTCCACAGGGAAGGTAACCTGCCCAGTCCGTATGCTTAACAGGTATTTGAGCAGCGCAGGCATTGTGGATATGTCTTCGGAAGAGTTTGTTTTTAGACCCCTTTCTTTTTGTAAGTCGGTGCAAACGTATAAGTTGAGGAAGGGTAAATTGTCATACTCGAGATGTAGAGACATTTTTAAGGAAACCCTAGAGGCGATAGGGGAAAATTCTAAGTTGTTTGGGCTGCATAGCCTGCGCGCCGGGCGCGCGACAGCGGCAGCAGAGATCGGTGTCCAAGATCGTCTGTTTAAGAGACATGGGATGATGGGAGGTGGGTTTCTGATTCATCAAAGGACAGGTATATCAAGGAATCCCTCAAGAAAAAGATGTTTGTGTCATTGAATTTAGGGATATGACTTGTTTAGTTCCCTCGAATGTATTGTCGTTACTACCTGTGACTCGATGGATCTTTGGTGTTTAGGCACGTTTAGAAGTTTTATATACACACAATAGTCATGTTTGTAATATTGATATTCCCTATATAGGCAAATAAAAGAAACCTCTGTTGAAAGACGTTTGGTTGTTTATGTCGTATGGTTTTTTCCTATAACGGCCGATGATTTGTGGGGTGTTATGTTTGAGGGACCCCGAGAATGAAATTTGGAATTTACGCAGATTTGTGGGAGAAAAAGGATATAGATAAATGAATATTCTCACTCAATGTGTTATGATGGTAGGCCCCTTTTATAGTAAAGGTGTGTGTTTGGATATGGGTGTTGGTGGGATCAATGAGAGTTGTAGGACAGTTATGGTAAAGGCTAGTATATCTAGATTTAGTGCCTGCATGTGTAGGGGCAGAGAATATACAATTTTTGATCAAATTGATAAATTGTGACTTGTATTTGTGAAGCCTTGTATAAATTTCAGAGAGCTTTGTTCAGATGATTTTGCACGCAGTTTTCCCCGTTCTTTTACGATTTGACGTGGGGAGGCAAGAGCGTATAGTGCTCGTCGCTGAAGTTCGGTGCTCCCCAAAAGGTAATAAAGATTATATGTTTATTAACATAGTTCTAACACACGGCAGGTTAAATAGGAAAGTATTTATTTCCGTTTGAGCCTGCGAATTAGTAAATAATATTATTTCCTATTGGTACCTAAAGTGGGTTGGAATTTATGTAAATTAGGAGGCGCTCATGCCTGAGCGCTCACAGGAGTTTTCCACGTTGAGTACGTGGCGTGAGACGCCATTGACCTTATTCGACGATGAGCGAGCTAGACGCCGTTTAAAAAATAAACAAATAATACTTTTGTAACATAGGGATGGGTGAGTTCAGAGGTTTTGTTTCAGTTCTGTCAATGTAGTGGAGGTTGATAGACGTGAATTTTACGTTTTTCAATATGTTTTTAATGTATTGATGTTGTCTTTGGTTACTTTACGGTGTCAATGTCGACACGTATTTACTTTTGTAATAAATTGGACATCACAGACATGATTCATGAATTCGATTTGTTTATTTTATTATGTGTTTGTTCACTTGGAGCGTGACGCGCCGGTGATGCGGTGCATGAGGTGACATGATACCCGTTGATGTATATAATCATATTATGATGGATATAATGTGTGTACATACATAGTCGTTTGCATGTAATATTAATAACATAGTTTTCTTGATTAGAACACAGGTGTTGACAGGGATTACTCCCCCGGATGCCTACCTGGACTCGGGTAAGTCCTCCGGTATTCAACATGTCATGCAAAGACATGTTTCGTTCGCGCGTCTAGTGCTCGTCGCTGAAGTTGGGTGCTCCCCAAAAGGTAATAAAGATTATATGTTTATTAACATAGTTCTAACACACGGCAGGTTAAATAGGAAAGTATTTATTTCCGTTTGAGCCTGCGAATTAGTAAATAATGATGGTTCATGTCTACTACCTCGTTCAATAACCTCGTTTAATGACCTCAATATTTTAAAGTGACTATCGTGTCATTTCTTTGGTACAAGGGGAGGGGGGGGGGGGGTACAATCGGGCCAACAATTTCGCAATGACTCAGCCAGCCGCTGAATAATAGATTGTGAGAAGCTTACGAAAGTGACCGAGAAATCCTATATTAACATCCGAGATGTGAAAGAGAGAATATTATTGTAATGAACGTGTGAATAAATCGATAGTCAACACCAGGTAGAATAACACGCAGATCAAATAGAAATAGTATCAGAAATAAAAACTCTTGGTCGATTATCAACTTTGTATAGACCTACTTAAAGGTAATGGATCGTCAGGTTCCATGTGCAGAAGGCCATAATTCGCTGACACCAGACTTGGTGGAAATACCACTTATGGGAGTACAAATCTGCACACAGTAAACCCGTAGGTTGATCGAAAATTATCCCCTAGTCTCTCGGCGAGTCTTCGGGTGAGGGAAAAGCAAATCATTATATAAGGTCTAACGGTCATAAAACTAAAGGCTAACCCTGGTGATTGACAACACTTGTTATTGGGTGAACACCCGAGTGATGTCGAATTCCCCATGAGAGCTGACTTCTATATATATGTCTTTAAGATATGCCGATCGAGTAACAAAATGACACTCTAGTGACTCTACGTCTACTATAACAAAACATTATTACAAAAACATACTAGATAAGATATTAAAAAATGCATATTCTGGTCAGGTGCCTCGCTGGCCGCATAGAATTGACAGTTGCTTGAATACCAGTCATTTCGAAATGTGGCTGCTACAGTCCCTTGTTTAGCCCCCCCCCCCCCCCCCATATATGTTCAGATGTGGCACGGTAAATCGCCGCAAAAAAAAAAGAGGGCCGCCGCGATTTTTAAGCGTTTGCGCGTATTCAGTGAGCTCGGTGATATAAGATACAGAATTGTGTAGTGTATCACACTTGACGTCATTATATTAGAAATTAAAAATTAAAAACGCCGCAGTTTTGCCGCGACATATCTGAACGAGTCTTAAACGTTGTTATTTTGTCATTTATTTTCAGCATGTCATTTCTCTTTATGAAAACCTAAGGGAGCTGTTTCTGGTGATTGTTGGCTAGTTTTCTAGCAAGTGCCCCCCAAAAATTTCCAAGATCTGTTGAACTTTTTTTGACCTCGATCGATTACATGTATGTGCCCCCCCCCCCCCCCCCCCAACATCAAACTATGGCTACGGGCCTGACTATGAGCGGCCAAAACTGTCATAATCAACGTCACTTTTCCAAGCAAACGAAGGACGTTCATATTGCTCCGGTTGTCTCATTTTCGCTCGCTGAAACATTGCCAGCACCTGTACCTCCTGGACGGATCATCGCCCATTCCCACCGGTGATAACGCTTGAAGTGGGCTCGCGCGCGCGGCGGGCATTTTACACATCCAAGAGCGATACGGCTCACTATACGTTACGTACTAAAATGCTGTATTGTCTGACCGTTCATGAATATTCATGTTTTTGCTTACCTCGTCAAAATGCTTGCCTATACTAAATGGAAAAATTACGGTGGTGGTTGGCTGAAATGGACATAATGAACTAATCAGAACTGATCTATCATAATTCATGCTTGTTATCCTTCGTGTGCTTGACCTATAACCTTACAATCGCGTGGTAAATTGCGTCCAAAGTTCGACTTGTTTCACATGTGTTATATAGACAATGGCGAGTTAGCGACTTTTGACCAAATTACGGTGGGTGAACTTTCAAAAGTCAATGGGACATGAGGGTTACAATGAAAGAGCTAGTGTCAACGTACGTCGGGGTGGATGTGCTTTTCTTTTAAACAAAAATGAATTTTTAACGATTTTTGGGGGGTAAAAGTCCATAGGCTTACATGTTAGGCTGCTGGACTCTGACGATAGGGGGCGTTGTACAATGAGACTATTCGGAGCCATATGACAAAGTAAAAACTGTTCATTTTGTGATCAAGATGAAGAAACATACCGACATGCTTTCTTTGAATGTAAACAAATAAAATATGCGTGGTATGAAAATGGGAACGCTTTAAATATTCCAATACTAAAAAAAAACTGACACGGAAAAAAGTACATTTAGGATAGCCTCAATCATACAAATAGTGGTTTTGAAAAATTAGTGAATCATGTTATTCTGCTGATCAAGTTTATGATTTATCGCAGTCGGGAAAAGAGATAGCACCCTCTACGACAGAAAAAAAAATTGCTTTTAGAAAGTAAAAGTCAAGAATATAAATTGGCAATCGATCATAACTCCATAGGAATCCATCATCGTAAGTGGGAACATTTAAAAATATATAATATTAATAATATAAAGTTATTTATAAAGCGCTTAATATAGTCTTTTTAAGCTTTGATATATTAAATTCATAAAGAGTTTTTTTAAATAAGGAAGAAGGAAGGAAAATATTTATTTTATTTTTTCATCATTATAGTGTATGACAAGTTGACAATGGTTAGTTCATATCTTTGTATTCTATGTGACAAAATTGTGCGAGACAATCAAAAGGCCTTACTACGTACAGACTTCAATAATTGGGTTCACATTAGATGTGTAGGTATAGCACCGTCAAAATATAATGATGTAAATGAGACGTTTGTAGGGTGGCAATGTACAAAATGTTTGTTTAGCCAGTTAACACTAGGTGTATTCCTAGATTTCCAGAAAGCTTTTGATACAATTGATCACGCAATATTGGCTGGAAAATTAGAACATTATGGAATAAGGGGCCTGCCTCTCCAGTGGTTTAAAGATTATCGTTGTAATAGATTTCAGTTTGTGAACTATGATGGACATAGCTCATTGAAGCAGATAATAACACGGGGTATTCTTCAGGGTTCTGTGTTGGGACCTACACTGTTTTTGTTGTACATTAACGATTTGCCAAACGCAACAAATTATTTTAATTTTAGACTTTTTGCCGATGATTCTAACTTGTTTCATACGTTTCCACCGAGACAGAATTCAATTGATATGGATAATATAGTTAATATGCATCTTGATAAGGTGACCATATGGTGAAAGGTGAATAAACTTACAGTCAAAGACTAATTATTTGTTAATAAGAGGGAGTAGGCAATCAGTAGTAACTCAAGGGGTGCTAAAAATAGCAGAGACTGAAATAGCCCAGGTTGATGTTGCATCATTGGTA